>CM042439.1:5279132-5401632 GCA_023631565.1 Gymnocephalus cernua | reverse complement strand
GTTTGTATGCGTGTGGAAGCACCAGAGACACAAAATAACACCCCAAATCCCAGAAAAAGTGATTTTTTCATAATATGGGCACTTTAACTTTTGCAGACACATAAGTGTCTGGAGTTGCTTTGTGAATGACTGTTTCTCCAACCAGTCAATATGGCTACATGGAGTAACTCAACACAGCTATCAATGTTGTTGTACATTGCCTGTTTGGTCAAGAAAGTGTCAATGCTTCTTATTGCCATTTTTGCCATGCATGACTTGAGAGCTGCTTTGCTTGGCTCGCACAGCAGTAATCAAATAGTAAATTGTTTATCTAAAAGAGGAACAGAAGACGGTGCTCGAATTGTTCCTTTGCAAGGACGTTTTTGCTGCTAAGCGTACGGGGCTCTGGATACGTCACCCCATGTATTGTTGTGATTGGTCGTAGTGTTATCCAATTGCGTGCAGTGAGATTTTCTAATGCATGCTTGGTGCCGCCCCTCGAGTTGGGCCATTTTCATTACTCATTGCCAGACCCTTAATCTTTCGGATTTGGGTCTGGATTTCCAGGCCAGAAAGCCTCTTCGAGGAGCAGGAGAGGTTACAAAAACAATGCTGCCAGATCATCGCCATTCTGTCTTCTTCTTTTCTATCTCTAAGTCAAAAGGTATGATGGGGCCACCCAGCGCACCCTCACCAACATCCTCATGGCTGACTCAGGACAGTTCATCCCCGCCTGCAGCCTCAACACTCACTTACTCACTTTGTCAGCGCCGGAATTGATAGAGCCACTTTCCTTTATTCCTTGTGTTCTTTTGCCAAATTGGTTTTGTAAATGACCTATTTAATTAAGGCTTCATGCTTTTAATTTGATGTTTTTGCTTATGATGTTGCTCGCTGTTATGTTTGACAAATTTCATGACTTATTTGTTGAAAAACTGTCTTTATGATGCTGCACCCTGCCTTTGCAAATTTAAAAAAATGCAACCTTAAAACCCTGATGATATCTATTAGGCTGCTAATTAATGGAGACACTTGACTGACTCTGGTGTCTTTGTTTTCTTGTAATAACCAGTCTACATATTTGCCAATGACTTAATTGTTTTACTTTTGTTTAAAGTCAGGTATTCATTTTGTGTTTGTGAGTTGCGTCTCACAACTGCAGCACACACTAACGTATGATTTGGTCCTTTGCTGAGTGTGGGCCTACACCATGAGAGCTGTACATCACGTTATTTCCCATTGGTAACCATCAAGACATAAGCACACTGGCTGACTGAAGTTTGAGGATGCAAGGCAAGAGTGTGTGTGTGTTGTGTGTGTGTATGTGTGTGTGTGTGTGTGTGTGTGTGTGTGTGTGTGTGTGTGTGTGTGTGTGTGTGTGTGCGTGTGTGCGCGTGTGCGTGTGCATCAGCCCTCTACTGGTTCAAGCTGAAGGAAAGCTGCAGTCTGATTTGCTCTTGTTTGGTTCCGACACAGGAAAACACAGCGGAGGAAAATGAGGCCTCCCGTTTCTTAATTATTTAAATCAAACAATTAACTACCACTGTCCTGGGAAAAGCTCTTTTATCCGCTCATCCACAACAACAACAACAGCCACTATCCTGGGTGGAGTCTGGAGGAGAAGAGCTCACATGGAAAACACCAACCAATGGAGGAAAACAGTTATTTTATGTTGTTTTTAATTATTAATCCTAGTATTTTAGACTGTGCAGGTGCTGTGCATCGTGCAGGCTGTGGCCAGGCCCCTAAAAAAGAACCTAATTTTTTCTAAGTTACAGCATCTTATTCTTTTAGTTCATTTTCTGTTGAAAACTCAGCACAGAGGTTTGTCTAGTGAAACTTACAGCAACATCAAAGATGCGTTAACTAAACTCCAATACACTGTCATGAATATTTACGGAATTCTTTAACTTTCTCTCACAGCAAATAAAACATTTTTGGCCATTTCCCTCTATTGAAATTAAAACCACCATCACTTGACAATGAAAAGCTTCATCACTCATCACTCACCACTCATCAGTATTATGAATTAGTTAGTGATTATGTCGTAAAGGTCGACCAAAAGGAACAGCTACAAAAGCTGTTATATAAGAACATGTTGGTCTTACCATGGATGGAAAAATAATAAAATGAAGTCATATTAAACAATAATTAACTTCTTCCTCCCCATAGGAATATGAAGCCACAATATTATAGCTAATTTTGGTCTGTATAATTTGCATCCCATCACTTTGTCTCAGGAAAGATACACTGTTCACATTGATTACACGGTCAATTATATATAATTTATAGGCTTCAACTGGAGAGCTGCTCGACAATTAAACTTTAATGAAGCCATGTACTACATTCTTTGTTATAGACCAACATGCTACTGTCTGGTGGGCAAAACATATCTGGAAATATTGACAAACGCACAATACAGAAGTTGATTTCTTTTCCTCCTCTGAACTAAAACTACTTTATATCAAACTTGATCATTTCAATTTGAATTGGACAAATATTAGCCAAACACTTTTTGAAAAACTTTAAGAGTACATGGTGCAGGGCACAACTTATTTAATATGTTTTTAACAGTAACTTGTAATCAATATATATTATTAATATTACAACATGTAATGTGAACATGTATTATTATAATTTGTTTTTTTAATTTGAAAAATAAATGCTACCCTGTTGTCATTATTTTCCCTATTTTAGTTTAGTTTATTCTTTATTAGCTGTCATATTAAGTCATCTCTGGATTTTTTGTCCGATGGATATATATATATATATATATATATATATATATATATATATATATATATATATATATATATATATATATATATACAGTATATATACTGTCTAATGCACATGTACATTTGGGTTCTCTTTATACAGGTTTTTGAAGGTACCAATATTCTGAGTGTTTCTTTGCAGAAATACTGTCCAAACCACTGGAACGGCCCTAAAACTGTTCTTTGAAAACCAGAATGATGAACTTGATGCAATACAGCTCTCTAGAGGATCAGTTTACCCCAAATTGGAAAGTCACTCTTTATCACCCAACAGTCAAAACCGGAGAGCAAAACTTATGTCACCTCTGACAAACAAACTAAGCGATGAAGAGACTTTTTTCAGATTTCTTCATTGCGCTGGTGACCCACTGGCTCCTCCGTCGGCTCCACGTTGGGACCAGCTGCTTTAAAGGCCTGTATTGGGTTGCTCTGAGGGGATCAGGGCCCGAGCTGCTGTTGTACGACAGAGAAAAGCAGCTTCTTAACAAACACAAGTAAAAATCAATAGTATCATAACATCCGATATTTATTATTCATTAATAATGACTTTATGAGCTGAAACCACCTGCTGAGCTGGCTAGAGGAAAAGACAAAAACGGATACTATATATATAAATATATATATATATACTTCAAGACAAAATGTACTGCCATATTGTGATTCCATGAACCATTTTGTGTTTTCATAATAGCAGTGTCCTTAAAGGTGTCGGGTTGTTCCTCTCTGCCAGAACACTGTGAAAGTGAGGTTGTGCAGATCCCACGAGTAGCTTTCATGCACATGTATGTATGCTTTTATTTTGCAGGTAAATTGTGTGTTTAAGGTTTGTGTATTTAATGTTTCCCCTATATGCAACATGCAATTCATTTCAAGTATTTCTGCTCCTTGTATGTGTTCCATTTTTTGTTTTTACTTAATTTGACATCAAACACTTTGAGCATCTCAAAAAGTGCTCTGTAAATAAATGTATTGTAATTACTAATATTGACGGATGTTTAAAAGTCTGTACTTGTGTGTCTTGTACTTTCAGAGTAAAGCCTCATGTTCAGAGGAATACTGTAAATGTTTTTGGGTTTCATGGACACAAGTGGAATGCAAATATCCCCCACAAAACACTGCTTTGCAATGTAGTCAGGTTATTTGTTTTTATTCTCTTGAGCTCCTAATTGTAGGAGAGCTGAGCTTTGGATTTGTAACATCTGAGAGAAATGTCACTATATAGGCCTAGAGGTTAGAGAAGCGAGCTTGGGACTGGGAGGTCGCCGGTTCAATCCCCAGACTGACAGAATAAAATCTGGAGAAAGTGAAAGAGCAGCGCTTGTCCCTCATTACCACCACTGAGGTGCCCTTGAGCCCTTAACCCCAACCGCTCCAGTGGAGCTGCTCAGTGGCCAGCAGATCAGACTGTGGTGTGTATATATATATATATATATATATATATATATATATATATATACTAAATTGACACTTTGAATTTGAAACTGATGAACAGAAACGTGGAAAATCCAACTGTGTTCATGTGTCACCATGCATTACCTCTGTCCATCAGCCAGGTAAAGTTTTCTTTCATGTGTAAGAAGTTCAGGAGTTAGTCGTGAATTCAGAAGAAATATTCTCAGTGCATGGTTGGCAAAAAGCTAAAAGGAGAGGGAGACATCAGGAGTCCTATAGGCTCCGGGCCGTAACATTGAGCGTGATGTGGTCATGTTTAACTCGTGTCTTTTTTTTATGAATTTGGGGGGTTTTAGTAACCTTCATTTTGTTTACATTCTCAAATGTACATGCTATTTTACAAGCTGATTGCACTCAATATGTTTAAATTGGACTCATTTCAGGACAACAAACTCATAAAAAGATAAAGGCATCAACATTTTCCTTGCACGATTTTATTCCTGAAGTGTCGAGAATGCTTTGAAACACAATTTTAATGTTGTGGAATTGAATTTAAAGAAACTATAATTGAAAAGTTAACTGAATCAATACATTAAATCAATTAGAGACATTGATTTTGGTTCATTGTCAAAAAATTGTGGGTGTCAGGGGGTCCATGACCACAGTATTTCTAAAATCTTGGCTCAGGCCCTGTATATGCTTCATGGGGTAAAAAAGAAAAGAAAAAGTTGAGTCCCTCACACCTGAAGCAAGCCATTAGGGGCAGAATAACTAGCGCAAGTTCTTGGTTTGCTAAAGTGCAAAAAACGCCTTTTTTGTTTAGAAAGTGAGTCAGTTTATTGTTTTCTGTGAAAGTTTTCCAATTTGCAACCTAGGGTCTTTTTGTGAATGTACTAGAGTCAAACTTTCGTTTAAAAGCATATTTAGGACGGAAGCGCCACTTTTAAAATTGACCATATTTTCGTTTTTCGGTCAAATGGCCTTCTGAATGGGAGAGCTAGGAGCACTTCTATGATCACTATTTTTAAAACACTACAAAAACACTGAAAACACTGAAACGTTGCTTGAAGTATCACCAGGGGCTCGAGACATGAACTCAGCATTGAGAACATTGTTTGTGTACACAAACTCTTTTTGACTGGCGAGATGGACGGCGACCGGAGACACTAGCAGCTACAGTGAGTTGTTAAAACCTTTCTTTTTAGTAAATTCTGTGTACACAAACAATGTTCTCAATGCTGAGTTCATGTGTGGAGCCCCTGATGATACTTGGAGCAAAGTTTCAGTGTTTGTAGTGTTTTAAAAATAGTGATTTTGATGCTATTATAGAAGTGCCCCTAGCACTCTCATTCAAAAGGCCATTTGACCGAAAAACAAGAATACGGTAAATCTTAAAAGTGGCGCTTCTGTCCTAATTATGCTTTAAGTTTTTAGGATAGTTTTTCTGCCTCAGAGAAACGTTTGTTAGATCTAAAAGCATCAGATCCGAGGCCTGCCTGCGTATATAGAGCCCTTCATGCCCGGCGAAGTTGATCAATATTAGAGTCACTCAAGTATCAAATGCTATTCATCACCGCTGGGAAGCAGCTTTCAGACGGAGCTCCTTCACCTTCAGGCTTCTCCTGTTTCAGAGCAGCAGCTGCGCTCCTCTGCCTGGATCCCAGAGACACGCGCACAGACGGGCTGCTGCTCATGTTGCACAGTCCATTAAATCTATCTTTCAAAGACCATTAACACCTCTATCAGCAAACACGGGCTTAATCTGCGGGTGTGATGGCGATACAAAGCTGATCACAGGTATCGATTGGTATGCACACATTTAAAAAAGTATGTTTTATAGTGTAAAGTTAGATTAAAATGTGATAATTATGAGTGATCCCGTTTCTGTTTGACCCCATAAACCTGCATTTTTATTTATTTCGATTTTTATTTTATTTTCCAAAAAAATAAAAGGCTGTCAGAGGATGAAGTAAAACGTGCACGGTTTATTTCAGCTTCTGTCGCTTACACAGACACATTTAAAGCACACTTTCACAAATGAAATATGTTGTTTTTCTTCTCCAAAATAAATTAAGTTCAAATAAATAAGGGCATGATAAGGAAAACAAAACAAAACAGCGTTTTCTCAGAAGTGTTGAAAAAATATGTATAAATAAGGCCGACTATTTCCCTTCATCGGAATATCTACAAAGTGCGCTCCATTAAGGTGTCAGTGATAATAATAATAATAATAATAATAATAATAATAATAATAATAATAATAATAATAATATGCTAAATTATTCATTTTCATGAGGACACGAAGAGGGGAGATAAACAACCTATTAACAATAATAATAATAATAATAAGAAGAAGAAGAAGAAGAAGAAGAAGAAGAAGAAGAAGAAGAAGAAGAAGACGAAGAAGAAGAAGAAGAAGAAGAATGATAAGAATAATTTGATTGTCAAAGCATCCTTGCAGTGAACTTGAACATACAACAGGTTTACACATCAGTGAGTCTTCTAGGCCTAATTCACCATTAAACCGGTGGAAGAGAAAAAAAGAAGAAAAAAACACATTAAAAAACAAAATGATCCTACTCGTCTTTTTTGCGTGTTATTAAAATCACCATGAACGTGCCAACACTTGCGTAATGAGGTAGCCACACAGCTATACCGTGTGAATGTGTGTATCCGTGCGTGTGTGTGTGTGTGTGTGTGTGTGTGTGTGTGTGTGTGTGTTCTTATTGCAATGCATTCACTTGGGGGGGTTATTTCCATATGTTTGGAGCCATTACGCACAGAAAACAACCATCTTCCCCTTACGAGTAAACCATGCAATGGATTACAGTTACTGTGCCTCATAAATAAGCCACAGACCGACATTTGTACTCATTTTGTCCGATCTGTCCCCAAAAACTATTGAATTCCCTACAGAAACAAACACCTGGGAGAAAAGACAGCGAAAATACAATACATTTCAATGAGCTTTTCCACACACGCAGGTGCAACATAATTATTCACAAATATGTACAATGATAAATATAAAAAAGCTATTCCGACTAAGGAAGATAATATCAGTTATTCCTCGATTCCCGTCATTATTATGCTTATTTTTTTTGTACAATAATTGCCATATGAATGAATGGGACGGAGCATTGTTCCCCCTCTTTTTCTGACACGATGGAGATCGCTCTCTCCCGTCTCTCAGAGAGTATCGGCCTATTCTGTGGAGAAGCGTAAAGACTTAAGAGTCTCAAGTTTTTGGACAGGAACTCAGTCTTTCTCCCAGTCCAAGTGCTCCGTCTCCACTGTCAGAATAATAAAAAAAAAGGTACACCGTTGAATCCAGTCATTTTTTTGTAACTGCATGAGGCTGAACCTTCCAAAAACACAAACAGTCCCTGGTTATACTGAGTGGAGAATAATCGGCAGTTGTCCCACATTTAAACCTCTCAGCGCCTCTAAAATACAGCTAACACTCCAGAGACGTGCAGGTGTTTATTTGCACACGCTTCAAAAGCAAAACGTTACTGAATACTTTCTGTGAAATTGTTTCCACAACTGGAATTCAGGCAAAAAAACAAACAAAAAAAAAAAAAACAGGGCTGTGGATGCTGCTCCTTTGCAAGGTGGACAACACTGTAGTGAAACTTAACAAGACATTTAGTCCATTATTTAGAAAATGTGATTTTCTTCTTCAGTAAGTGATGAATTCAGCCAATGAGGTGAAACAGCATCTTACGTTTTCAGGTGTTGCAGGTTCATTTCAGGAATTCCTGAAAGCAAAAATCCCTTAAAGAACCTTTAAAAAAACAAAAAAAAACAAGACTTGATAAGAGATTAAATGACTTGTTAAAATGGATATAGACCTATATGCATATTTGTTAAGCCCTAGCTGTGTGTCAAACAGGTCCAGCCCCAGTAACAACAGGCACAACGGTGTACCTTGTTTTTCTGACAGTGTGCAGCAGCTTGTCTCTGATTTGTCTTTTTGTAAACAGGGCAGAGTCCCGCAGGTTCCCCCAGCATGGTCTTAGTGCGTCGCAGAAAACTTCATTCGTTTCTGCTTTTGCCTCTGATTGCAAAACCAAACCCGGACCACGTTCTTTTTCAGGTCAAGTTTCTCGGCGATTGCGGCGATCTTCTCCGACGAGGGCCTCGGCTGCACGGCGAAATAAGCCTCCAGGGAGCGCTTCTCCGGGGCCGCGATTGACGTTCGTTTCCTCTTTTTGTCGCCCCCGTTGAAGATCTCCGGCTTGGACATCTTCTCCCTCTGCGCCCTCTCCGCCTCCTCCAACCAGGCCTCTAGGATCGGCTTGAGGGCCACCATGTTGTTGTGCGACAGCGTCAGGGACTCGAACCTGCAGATGGTGCTCTGGCTCAGACACCCGACCCCGGGGATCTTAAGGTTGGCCAGGGCCGAGCCCACGTCCGCTTGTGTTACCCCGAGTTTGATTCGCCTTTGTTTGAACCTCTCAGCGAACGACTCCAGCTCCCGGGGATCGGGCTCCGAGTCTAAGCCGGCGGACCCCAGGGAGCTGTGGGACAGCTGCGCGTGCGGGTGCATGTTCATGGACTGTTGGTGGTGGTGATGGTGCTGCATGTGGTTGATGGCCGACATGTGGGCGGCGTGGGCGGTGTGCGAGGCCGTGGAGCAGACGTCCGAGCCGGGCATGCCTCCCAGGGAGATGCCCGGTGTTAGGTGGTCCAGCAGGTCGCCGTCCAGGCCCTGCGCCGACTGGTGGTGCACCGGGTGGTGGTGAGAGGTGAGCACCGACGGGTGGTGCAGGTGCGCGGAGGAGGAGGTCGGGGTGCAGGCCATGCTCGTCATGGTGGTCATGGTGTGGTAGGTGGCGTCTGGTTTGAACGGATGGCTCTTCTGGGCCACGATGTCCACCGCGGCCAGAGCCTCGGCTCTCTGCAGCAAGCTCTCATCAAAGCCGGCGAAGATGTTGCCCTGAAGCTGCGAGAAGAGCAGAGGCAGGCCGGTTAGAGAAGGACTTCATTCAATCATAACCAGTTTAAACAATTATTTCCCCCCACCCCAATGCGCCTTCATCATTCACAACCTTTCTATTACAAGGACCATCTTAGATATGAATTATTTACATTTCTCTGTAAAGACATTATGTTCAAATCTGTGGAAAATACTAGAAACAATCGACACAGTTTATGTAAATATTTGTATGTTTATAATTCAAAATGAATCTGTGTGAAGAGCAAGTTAGAAAGAGAAAACCAAAAGTCAGGTCAAAACAGAAAAATATTCACTGCAGACTTAATTATCAGTCAGGTGGAGTTATTCATATGTTTTTACAGGTATAAATATCACATCACTGTATTATTTTACAAAATGTTCACAAGTGAAAGCTTCAGTAATTCCTACCCGTGAGATTGACTACCAGTCAAACTTGAACAAGTTGCAGGCTAATATAAAGCAGCGTAATTGCGGACACTTTTAGGTTACCTTCATGCAAAGTATTTCCAATATGCAGAGGGGTTTTTTACAGATTCAATTCGATTTAAATTCATTTTCATGCAGCTTTCACTTAACTTTGTTTCTTACTTATCAGAAAATGTAATCTAATACAATTTGGACATCACTGATTTGCCCAACGCCCAGAAAGTGTGTCAGCGCGGATGGCTATTCATTTAAAATTAATATTTACGATCTCCTGAATAATTTCTGCGGACAATGAAATGAGACGAGTTTGAATATGAATGGGACAATATGAGATAACACGCGCTTAGAGAATCCACGCCTCGTCTTTTTTTCCTCCATCTTTTATCTTCCCTCACTTTAAGCAGCACCACTCACACTCGCCTGAATGCAGGATTTGGCTTTTGTGCGTCTTTACGCACCGACATCCTGCCCTAAGTAACCACATTGCCTTGCCCTCATTGTGCTGCTGCTATGATCCACGGTTGTCTCAAACCTTGTATTTAATTCTTTATTTAATCTAGTTCTGTCATTTTTGTACATACACATATTTCTCTACTCCCATTGTTTCCAAGCATGGCACTTTTCTTGCTCTCTGTTTTCTGCTGGTTGCATGGGACAATTTTAACTTCATTATTCATTCATTGTGGTTTTTATGATACAAAAACAGGGTTAGTTATACTCTGTGGACACAACATTTTAACTGAAACGCAAAGGGAAGAATCCGGGGCAAACCCCATAGCGAATAATTTACGAGCTTGCCACTGTAAAAGTTATCAGATTGTCCAGAGGAAGATATATATATATATATATATATATATATATATATATATATATATATATATATATATATATATATATATATATATATATATATATATATATATATTGCCAACCATATTTCTCGGACATTTCGGAAGTTCTGTTGACAAATGACAGGAGCTGCAGGAGTGAATGTTGAACTCACCGATGGTGTGGGCAGGCAGGCCCTGCGGATGGCCTCCGAGCTGGAGTGCAGAGGAGCGTATTTGGGTTCGTGGAGTATGGGGTGCATACTGAAAGGCTGCTTACTGTTCATCGACATCATGATTGCAGAATTGAGTGAGGGTCGTTTGAAGTCTTCCTCGTTTAGCTCCGTGTTTGGAGAATTTCTAAAAAAAAGAAACGCCTCGGAAAAGGAAAAAAACCTGCCAGGTGCAGACGCTTTGAATAAAAGGTGGTTCGTCAGGTTCGCTTAAAAAACAGAAAGAGAGAAGGAGAGGTAACTCCTGGGCTCCTGCGGGTCTCTTGTCTCCTTTCGCCTGTAAATGAGTTCTATAATAAAGATGCTCCTCGCCTCCAGCTCCTATATTGGACCACTGCCGCGCAAGGCTCCTCCTCACTGGTGGATCCTCACTCCCTCCTTTGGATGCCTCCACCAATCAGGTTGAGTTCACCGACTGTATCCACGCCTACAAGCGTGCCTGGCTCGCTGGAAGAAGAGAAATGAGGAAGGATGCTGTGTGGTTGCATTGTTAAAAAAATAAAAATAAATAAACATTCGTTGAGCTAACTGAAAATCAACACCTGAAGAAATTGGCAACAGTTAGACAAAACAGGCAGCTGCACCAAAAGTCCTGAAAGCAGAACGTTGATCCAAAAGTGAAAAGGTTGGACATAAAAAATGTAGGCTATCAGTCTGGGGTTCAATACTGCTTAATGACTATTTTCCCAAATGTCTGGATCAAACAATGACTAGTTTGAGCCGGTTGGCCTGAAAGTTAAAGGTGCCTTTATGGCCAATTCTAAGCATGCACGGAGAAACAACTTGTCCTCTGCATTTAACCCATCCTATACATAGAGCAGTGGGCGGCCATAGGCGCCCAGGGACCAACTCCAATTCTTTTTGCCTGTGCGTTCAAATGTAAGGTTTAACAGAGAAATGGTGATTTTGGCCTTAAAACACAAAAAACAACGAGTTATTTAATGAGACATGCCTATTCAAATGTATATTTGAGACTTTTCGTTTTTTTTCTGGAGCCCTTGGCGAGATCAGATCGCGGAAATACCAAGACATATTTTTTAGAGTGTTGCAGAGATCTTTCAAAATGCAACAGCAGAGCACAGAAACATTATTATTGCTGTACTTATATATTTCCTTCTGAAGCTTACCTGAATGTTATTCATTCTACATTTATTTTATTATGATGATGATGATTACATCAGCACATTTGACTCTAAAAAGAGAGAAAATCAATTAATCTATTGGGTGTGTGAAAGAGAGAGAGAGAGAGAGAGATAGATACAGATAGAGAGAGAGAGATAAATAGATAGATAGATAGAGAGAGAGAGAGAGAGAGAGAGAGAGAGATAGATACAGATAGAGAGAGATAGATAGATAGATAGATAGAGAGAGAGAGAGATAGATACAGATATAGAGAGAGATAGATAGATAGAGAGAGAGAGAGAGAGAGAGAGAGAGAGAGAGAGAGAGAGAGAGAGAGAGAGAGAGAGAGAGAGAGAGAGATTTTCTGCGAAAATTGTTAATTGATGGCAAACGCAGGAATTCCTCTGCCTGAACCCCATTCACTTTCTTGGCAATTAATAAATGAATCAATCATGCTTATACACCCCCCCTCAACACACACATGCGCGCGCGCGCACACACACACACACACACACACACACACACACACACACACACACACACACTTCTCTCAATTAAAGAATAAACAGGCCTGAACGACAACTAAAGAGCACAAGCAGTAGACCATGAAATATTTACCGCGCGGGTCAGCGGGGCAGCACCTTGTCAATCAAAGAGGGGATTTCCGGTGGCCAGACACGCGCGCAATCAGACGGAATAATTATCCCTATAATCACCTAAAGGCGATCCGGAGGGGGAGGGTTTAAAAGGTGGGCTTTGGCTGTTGCTACATGTACAATAATAATAATAATAATAATAATAATAATAATAATAATAATAATAATAATAATAATAATAATAATAATAATAATAATAATAAACAGATATAACAAAACAAATATAAAATCTCTCTCTCTCACCCTCTCTCAATTTCCATTTCTTGTGCATAATGTATTTTCACGACTGTTTTGTTGTCATGTTACCAAAATTAAATTTTTGTAGAGCATTCTCAAAATTGAAGGTATAAAATGAAACAAAACTAATGAACAAACACTGACTCATAGGCTATGTTTTGCCACAGGTGCATCTTTTCTTTCCTGGGTTTTTATGGTGTGAATCAGTCGGAGCTACCAACCTAAATATTACAAAATTCCTTTTATCAGGCTGATTTATGCTTCTGCGTTGAATCGATGGTGTATCCCCGCAGACCCCTCTGCATCGCCGTGAACCCCCCCCCACCGAGCTCAATGTGCACCTCCAAAAAATGTGTAACTTCACGTCGCAGACCAAGGACTGTGATTGGTCAACTTGTCCTGTGTGTTGATAGTCGGTGTTTCAAGCAGCCTACTGTGGGGAGTAGCAACATGCTAGTTCACTGACATCAGCTTTGCAAATAAACTCAGACATATTTTGGTTACAATGACGGAGTTATCCGTTTGTAAAGTGTCTATATGTCAGTAACATTTTGAAATCAGCACTTCGCCAGCAAGCAGTACTACTTTGTGGGCAGTTGTGCTAAAGTTTGCTTGCTAACATATCATAAACTGGCTGGCAGACACCTCGCAAATAACCTCAGATGTATCACCCCATAGCGTTATGGCAGTGAAATGCACCGCGATGCAAAGCTACCCAGACGCAGAACTCTGAAAGGGTCACAGCGGCGTAGCTACGGCGTGGAGTTGACACAGAAGCATAAAACAGGTTTAAGGAGGATATCTGTTTTCGTGAAGGTCAAGGTTGCTTTTATTGACTCCGGATAAAGAAAATTGTCCCCAAACTTGGCCACAAAATACAGCATCAACACATTTAAATTCTTCCATGCATTTGTAAATAACTCCATCATTTATTTTTAATACGCTCAAAAGTTGCCATTTCAACTTTCAGAAAGAAGCATACAAGACAAATGATCATCTAGTATAATTTTACATTGAGGGTTTACTCCTGTAAAAAGTGACAAAGTATTGGGGAAAAAAATATCAAATCTACGAGATGTTCCCCAATATTAAATGCCTGACCATTGGTCACTGTTTCATGGTTTTCCTGACAGTAAAATTAAGGTGTCAGGCATCAGGTTGGACTGTGTTGGGTCTTGCTGCCGCTGTAACCCTGCCTCTTGGTCTGCTGTCCTGGTTGAAACTCCAGCCCCGGCTCACTGGCTCGCCTACAAAAAGAGCAGCAGTGTCAGTGTCAGTCAGCAGGAAACATGAGCAAGGCCCATTGTCCTGTTGTAGTCATGGCCCTCCAGAGGGTCCCCAGCACCCGCTCATCAAATATACATCGCCCGCCTATGCTGGGACGCCGGCAGGCAGGACGCTCCTCTGGGAAGGCAACACCGGATGGACAACATGCAGGGGATCCAGCTGGGGTGGGAGGCAGGAGAGAGAGAGAGAGAGAGAGAGGGGGGGGAAGAGTTCTGGCAAAAAAAGAAGGGAGGGAGAAAGAAAGAAGAGAAAGCAGTCAGGTTTAAGGTCACCACTTCAAGATAATGCCATCTGACAGTTGAAATTGGACTATGGTTTTACTGTACAACTATAGTCATTTATTTCTTTGTCTAATAAATGAAATATGAAAGAAAATAAACACGATGGTTCGGGAACTCTATTCAGAAAGTAAAAAAAAAAAATCTTCAAATTTATATTTTCGAATGACCCTCCCTCATGTCCCCCTGAGACAAGAGATCTCTGTATTGTGGGTCTGGTAAAAAATCTTCCGATGACGTAAAACGACGATTTTTGCAGCCAGCTACTTCTGCATGCTTTCAACCCGCCCATTCGAAACGAGAGTCAGCCATCTTGAATCTTTGCTAAGGCTCTCTCTTTTCAGCAGTAAACATTTACAACAATTATGTGCATTCAAACTACCACACATGTGTACCACCAGGATACATTGGTAAAGATCGGAGAATATGCAGGAAACGTTATTACAGACGGAATACTCGGCACACTACGTGAGCTTCGCCTGCACGGAGAACAGCACCTCAACCAGTGGTGTCGCTCGATGTCACTAGCCGGGTAGGGGACATCCTCATCGGCTAGGTGGAAAGCTAACGCTAGCCATCAATCCTGCTTGCAAGTGTCCGCTCATTAGACAACAAACTGGACGACATCCAACTTCAACAAAACTCCCAACGCGAGTTCAGAGACTGCTGTGTTTTTGTGGAAACATGGCTGAACAACAGTGTACCAGACTGTCAGACAGCTACCAATCCTGCTAGCCCTCCGAGCTAGAGATGCTCTGTCGCCGGGTAAAAGACTCGTGGAGGTGGGCTGTGTTAACACGGACTGGTGCAGAAATGGGGTGATTTGTATCCAACTAACTGCTAACTGCTGGTGGAGTTTGTGACTGTTAAATGCCGACTATTCTACATTCCACGCTAATTCACGGCTGTGTTTATATTCGGTGTTTACAGCCCACCAAGCACTAATGCTAGAATGTGTTAGCTGAACTTTACGGAGCCTATAATGTGTGTGTGCACTAAATGTAGCCTGTTTCTTATGTCGTTTTTATATAATGTCGTTTTTGTATATTTAAATGTGTAACACCACTTGAGCCACGGTAAAATGTTGTTTCGTGTCTTGTCTGTCTGTAAATGGTAGGCGTGGTTTGGGAGTGGACTCATAAAGCAGCGAAGCAGGTGCAACTATGGAAAACCATGTAAAAAACATGATGGAAACGTGGCATTTCCGTATGTTTCATGTATTCATTTTTTTGTCTCGTCAACTGTCCAACACGGTTTTATCTGTCGCCATGTTTAGTGTCTTCAGTGAGCAGGAGCTTCAGATGACCTTTAGGTCACAGGCATGTCTGTTTCTATTGCATTTTGTTACATTTTCTACCTCGGTCTCGCACGGACCTCCACTTTTCCTTTGCTACCGTCCAACTCACATTTAATTCCCAAAAGTCTAATTTGTCCCACAAAACTTTCATTTCAAAACACTTCATTGAGGATCGGAGGAAAAAGTCAAATCTTAACTGGCAGTTAACTGACATGTCAGGTGTGTAATTATAGAACTCTCTAACACTTGTCTGTTAGTTGTACTTACATTTATCCCAGAGATGGGGACTCAAGTCCGAGACTCGGATTCGAGTTGCACTTATGTCGACTTAAGTGACTTCAGACTTGACTTGCGACAACCCAAAAGACTTCAGACTTGACTTGGATTCGAGCTTCGAGACTCGTCAACAACCTGTTTTCATGAAATTATTGCTTTTTAAATCTAAATGTATTCATGTATGTCTATTTTCCTTTATTGGCGCATATATGTTCGGAAAACGTATGATGAGCTGCATATACCCTGCCCTTTGCCATAATGTGCAATGTAACGAATGCTCTATGCCTATGTGCGCACACCCAGATAGGTCAGTCACTTGCTAATGTGAAAGAGCCGTTAAATTCAGCATATATCATCAAAGGTAACAAGCTAACCATCGTAAAGTGTTGTGCTAATGCTGGTAACAGGCAAATTGTATCTTTATAGTTATCCATATGATGTGACAGACTTAGGTTAATATTTCACCAGGTCCGAGGGCAAGAGGGATGTGTTAAGTAGCAGAAGATGTAACAAAATTAAGCTAGCTCCATTAAAGCATACATGATATTTTTCCCGTCACAAGTTGAAATGTTTAAAAATACAGTTATGAAATTGAAACAGAGTTCTTAAATTGTGTTTCTTCAGATTGCATTGCAGTAGACCCCATAAAGTTATCCTACAACTGATTTTGATACTGTACTGTATGGATGGTAGCTACAGGACATGCTTTGAATTCATAAGGTTTAACAATAC
Organism: Gymnocephalus cernua; assembly: GCA_023631565.1. Lineage (NCBI taxonomy): Eukaryota > Metazoa > Chordata > Actinopteri > Perciformes > Percidae > Gymnocephalus > Gymnocephalus cernua. The sequence goes on along the minus strand of CM042439.1, from coordinate 5,385,153 downwards.
AGTGTTAGGGATAGATCAGATGGTCAGAGACTTGAGACTTGACTTGGACTCGTGGCAAAAGACTTGAGACTTGAATTGAATTTGCCCCTCAAAGACTTGAGACTTGACTTGGACTCAAGCTCAAAGACTTGAGACTCGACTTGGACTTCCAAAAAATGACTTGTGAACATCTGATTTAGCCATCAGAGCATCTTTCACATTGCTTGATTTGGCACTAAAATTCAACTACATTGTTTTCCTTGTTTTATCAATCACTCCACAAGGGGAGCATTTGTAGCTGTGCAATATGTGTTTGTGTGTTGGTGCACTAAAGATGAAAAGCCGTGTGTATATGAACAATATACAGTGTGTGTATGGTGTGTGCAGCTATGCATGGGTGACTGTGTTTGTCTGTGTGTTTAGAGTGAAGGATGGACTCTGAGGGATCAACCGCCTGGCGAAGCTTTCAGCGAGCAGAACATGGCCGCCACACTGCGTATTTCTGCCACATGCACACTGAAGTGCAGCTTTCCGCCGACATCTACTCATCTGAACACACACCTCCTCGCGTTGCTCCCTCCTCCTCTCCTCGCCTCCTCCTTTCCTTCCCTTCTTTTCTGTTCACTCTTGTTCTTCTTTCCTCCACCTCTCTGCTTCTTGCAGCTCTGAATTATTGATAGTGAGTAAAATCTGACGTTGTAAACTTTGCGACCATTCACCAAACCGGCCTCCGCTTCTCACCGAGGGGCCCTGCCGAAGGGTAGGCGGTGTTTAACCACACACTTTTAATGTAATTGCCTGTAGAGTTTCTTGTAAATATTTCATTGTCTGCCAGTACAAATTAAAGACACAAAGCTAGAAGAAAAGGTTAGTTGGTTCGCTCAGGGAGAGATCCTGAGCACTTTACCTGCGCCTGCAGGTTTGGAAAAACGTTTTTGTTTTTTTAAATCTCCATTTGTAGAGGAAACACACTGAGAGACTGTGGTAGACTGTCCTTCTGCTTGACTTAGCTTTGACTGATGACACCAAAGTAATCCATGTGTCACCAGCAGATCGGCATGCTGTGTTGAACGACGGCAGATGACTAGTTTGACCTAAAACAAAGTGTACAAACTCCATCTTGTAGCAGCTCTAAAGATACATGATGATTTTAAATGACATGCAGCTGTGTGTCATTTTGTTAGCATGGAGTGAAGGGACAACCAACTGATCACTGACACATGGGTGATATCTCTAAGCTTAAAAATTAGTGTATCTCCCAGGGACATAAATGTTACTCTAAGCTTTGATGTGCATGAAGTAAAAAAAAATATTATTCCTGCTGACATGTTTGTGCTTCAGCTTCATTCAGTACCTGTGTTCCCTGCATGTTGTACTTTGCCCACTTTTAATGTTCATGTTGTTTCAACACTAGCGTCTCAACTACTATGTGTCTAGGTATTGGCATTATTAGGAGCAGCAGTATGAGAGTGCTCATATTACAGACAATAACAATTTCAATGTTCAAAATTTCACCCAAATCTTTTTCCTCATTTTTTCATTGAATGTTTATATTTTCCAGCAGCACATAATTTTACGTGCACATGCAGGCTCAACAGAACTACAGTGTACCACTGGTGAGCATATAACGATAACCACTTTGTTTAGTAAGAAATGCTCGAACAACAGCTCACTAATCCACCTACAGTAGATTAAGTCAATAATCTGTCAACTAGCTGGCCAGTTAAAGCCTCCGAACACAGGTGTTTTCAGTTGTGGGTGATTAGACCTCTGCTCAGGTTGAAGGTGGGCCAGAGTTTAGATGGGAATGTATTAGGTCACAAGTCTTCATCTACCAATAAGAATGATAAAGGTGTAATTAGTCCCGCCCTAACAGGTGAAACAGAGCTAACAGGTGACTCAGGAAGATGTCAATCAATCAGTCTATACACACCCACACAGTCCTGGGAAAACATGTCTTATCAGACAGATTAACTGGAAACACCTATGTGGGTGTTCAGAGCCTTTAACAAACCAGGAAAGGCTTTGTCGCTTCTACCTCACAAACTGAGGAAAACTTCGAAAAGGGTCCTAAAAGCTAACAAACTACAGCTACCACGCTGCATAGAGCAAACCTTAGAAAACCTTAGAAACAACTAACTAATTAGATCGAGGTCCAGTGAGAGGGCCTTCAGTTACTGTGGTCCTACTTTCTGGAACGTGCTGTCTGATGACCTGAGGTCCATCACAACTGTGTCCACATTTAAAAAAAAAACTCAAAACCATCTTATTTTCTCTTTAGTTCAATTACTGTGTGTGTGTGTGTGTGTGTGTGTGTGTGTGTGTGTGTGTGTGTGTGTGTGTGTGTGTGTGTGTGTGTGTGTGTATACGAAATTTGTAAGGTCACACTTGTATGTCTTGTTTGTTTTTGTTGATTGTCCTGTTGTGTTTATTGCATTCTTATTTCTATTCATGCTTTGTTTGAATGTGTATGCTGTTTTTTAATGTAAAGCACATTGGGTTTACTTGTAATGAAAGGTGCTATATAAATTAAATTGACATTGACAACCAATAAAATCATCATTCATTACATAATTGGAAAATCTCTCCATTTCATCCTGCATCCTCCTAAAACCAATGCTTATGGTGCGTTCAAGACAACTCGGAACTTGAAAATGTCTGACCTCCTACGAGAGAAAGTACAATCATGGAATGCCACTCAAAGTCAGGGTTCCTACTTGTAAACTCCAAAATCCATCTGTCCAGACTTCATAAAATAGCAGTTGTCTGACATCACACAACAATGGCAGCCCCCATGGAAGCGCATATTATAAATTATAAACATTCAACTAAAAACCAATGTATTTAGTATATTTACCTGAGTTTGATAATAGTTATGGAATAGTTAGATATGTTTCCAAGTATAAAAGTGCCATAAAATAAAATGTATAATGGTGTCTGTTACCTCATGTGTAATTTTTCCTTCTCTGTTTTGTTGATATTTATGGTTTATATAATCAAGGAGTCTGCGCTCCTGAGAGTTCATTGTGTGTAAGGTCAGCCATGTTTTTCATTCACATTTGGCGTTGCGCATCTCGAACGCTTGGGTTGGAAGTTGGACATTTCTGGGAAATTCTGACCTCCAACTCAGCATATCTCTTGTCTTTTTGTATACTTTAGGCTGTAAAGGTTCTGTGGAGAGGTAGGTGGATCACAAAGAAAGAAAGAAAGAAAGAAGGTAGGGAGAGAGAGAAGTAAAATATGCATGAAGGTGGTACTGTAAGCCGAGCAACCAGGACAGGAAGTTACATTATCGGTGCTGCTTTAGCACACTGGCCATGTTGTCAAATGTCTGGGGAGCACTGGATGGTTTTTCAAGGACGAGTCTCAGTGGAATATGAGTGTGTTCCAGCCTTTAACACACAACAAGTATTACATATTGCACAAAAGACCGTTATCATGTTTTTTTTTTTTTATAGACTGTAAATGACATGATACAGTGTAAAAGTATACAGTATGTAGCAGAACACTGGTAAAATGCAAATGTAGAGGAGGATTTAAAGACATTTGAAGGAGCATCCCTCGATAATGATTATTTTATTTATAATTTGTGGTTTGTAAAAATGTAACCTTGACACCTCTGATTCAGTTGATGCGAGCTCAGAGACACAATCGTATTTGATATAGTACATGTGTGTCCTGCAGTAGGTGGGAGTCACCCATGAATATCAGATGATCACCTTTAAAGCATACTGACCACTTCAGTTGCTGCTCTCATCTTAATTTGGATTAATCAACACTATTACAGACAGCAGCATAGGGTACGCTAATGTGTTGGCAACCACAGCCCAGAATCCTACGAATTACACTCATAGTGGAAAGATTTGCAAATCATTATTTACGTCCAATGTCAACGTTAGGTGCCAGAGCAGGACGTAGTGTGTCCTTTATGTAGCGAGATGGTGAAAGTAAGGGTGTTGCGACTTGTTGCAACCTGCAATTAATGCGTTTTTATTAAACCATGACTTTGATCTTTCCACAATCTTAAAGGGTCCCAGTTAGGGCAGTGACTGTTGATGAGCACTGCTCTTCCGCAAAAGCCAGGTTGCCGCGCTGAGTGTGAGCTAACCATGGAGCTAACTAACCCCAATTCTGTTGACTCTATGGTTAGCTCTGTTAGGACTGTTACCATTAGCAACATCAGCTGTTACCTCCGTATAAGCACCAATCTCCCACGGAAGCCCAGCTTGGGTAGTGCACAGTGCAGAGCGGCAGCAATTAGTTAGCCAGTGGGACCACTATTGCCATGTTTAGCTGCCGCCATTATGGATCCGTAATCCGGATTGCCGCTGGAAGCAATCCCAGCCCAGACTGAAATATTTTTAGTATTTCAAGTACAGCACTTTTAACTAAGTTTTTAGTTACAGTTCCTAACATTACGTTAACCAAAGTTTATTTGCAGAAAGATTGTTACATGCCAACAATCTTTCTTCAACCCTAACCACACCGTTGGTTGCCATGTGCAGTTATTATAGGAAGCAAGAATTGTAGGAAGTGAGAATAAACATTGGCATTTGGATTTAATTCAGGGAATTGCAGAATCATCCAATATCAGCATTCTTCTCTAGCGACGAGGTTGTGCAACAATGACCAAAACCTTCATAAACCATAATCCTATTTTTAACATCATAGGCAAAACTTAAGTGCAATTTTGTGTGTATATTGTTCAGGCGTAATTGGTTCTCATCTGCGGGATTTTTGATTTTGGTTTAGTTTTTACGCAGTAAACCCCTCCAGTAGCCTATTTCAGAGGGTGGATTGGTAATGGATTCTTTATTTGAGGATTAAGGTTAAGATGAGGGTGTATAAGGGTACCATTACTTGTTATTGTGTGGAAACAATTTCATCTTTACCTTGCGGCTGCTTTCCTAAGTTATTACAGTTGTTTTATATTTTTTTGTAAAGGCTCCAAACGGTCTGGCCAGACTCTGAGCTCCAGCCTGTAGCTGTTATTATAACTACATATGATTTGTGAATTATTTGGTGGTCAAGTTGTTTGCATCTTTATTTGTGACTGCTTTCACCTCACATCCCACTGGGTTTAACACCTGTCCTTATGTATATGTTTGTCATCAAGGTAGATGGAGTGTTCTGCTCTATTTCTAACCACTGTATTTTCTAATATTTATAGATATTTATGTATGTTCATATTTCTTATTCATGCTTTCTGCATTTTTTATGGTTACACCTTCTATTATCTCCACATCTTCATGTCTCACCCTCCCATCTCTTCTTCTTCTTCTTCTTCTTCTTCTTCTTCTTCTTCTTCTTCTTCTTCTACTAATCTGTTGTTGTGTCTGTTCACGTGCTGCAATTAGCCTGCTGATGGGGGGAGAAGCAGAAAAGAAAAACAGTGAGAAAGATGCAAAGATAGGGTATGACAAAGTCAAAGAGAGACAGACAGTAAATGAGACAGAGAAAGAGAGAAGACATATTTTGGATCAATAGATTAACTGAGTGCTCATGTATTATGCATCTGAGCCCTGCAGCACTTGCACATAAAGGGAATGTTGGGCAGGACTGGCGTGTAAAAGCTTTATAACCGCGGGCCTGTTTACTCTGAGTGTACAAGGGGACCGCTGTTATGCCGAACCGAACCGAAATGAGACTGGAAACAATCTCAAACCTACTGCCTCGCAATATGTAGCCAAGTTCAACGTCCACCCAAACAAAATATATATATATATAATCAAAATGCAGCTTGGAACAACTGCATATGTCTTAACTCAAAAGAGACAGAACAGTAGCAGTCCTTTACTTTTTTGAGAATGAAATGATATGAAAGATATTAGATCACGTGTGAAATTGTTCATAAATTGTTTGCTTATTTGTTATTTCATGAAAAATCAAAGCCATACAGGCATCTTCAGGCCAACTAAAGAACATCTTAATTAGCATGGTTAGAGCCACCTGGACAGGTTGGTTTCATTCTCACACAGGTGTGATTCATTGCTTCTCTCCTCTTGTGTGAACATGTAAGGTCATTTAAAGTGTGTGTGAAAGATTCAATTTGTAGAGGAACAACTCAGTTTAGGTAATCCAATTATAAAAATGCAGTTTGACTCAATATTTTGTGTAAAAGTGTAAATGCACAATTAGGTGGAAAAGTTTTGTCAGCTCATTTAACAAGTCATTATGTTCTCCAAAAACGACCATGAAATGTGAATAAAACATGATTACTTTATATATAACACTTTATTCCTTATCCTACCTGAAAAAACAGTGACCTTGTGATGATGACCAGCAGATAAAGAAAAACTTAAAAATACAGTAAATCACACTTCATCCAATAAAACTGCTCTTGGCTAAGTTCACGCTATAGGCAAAAGTGGCTCAAATCAGATTTGTTTTTTCTTTTACAGTGTGTGACTCAGAAGTGTAAACAGCATGAATCACATGGAATCTGATCTTTTCAATTCAGATTTGGGCCACTTTCATGTGGTCCTAAATCCAATACACATCAGCAATGCGACCAGAGTCTGAACAGTCATATCAGAATTCAATTGACTTTTACGTCACTCACTCCCTCACCCGGCAACTGACTACTACACACTTTTAGGAAGATGGGTTGCCTAAACTGGTTGTCTTGCCACGGATGTAGCAGATGTAGTTTAAAGTAGCCTTTGACATCCTGAAATGTTGGATGAAATCTGTTTCAGTGAAGCCATTAATGTCACGATCTGGCTCCAACTCTGCATCCACACACCTCTGTACAGATGCTGCAGCCATTGCGCAACAAAAATAATCATCATCCTCTTTATCATCTGATCACAAACTTGCAAGCTTGCATTGACTGCACATTAACTTATTAATGAAATAGTAAGCACTGACTTTAGCGGCCTCCATGTTTACTTCTGTACGACAGCTTTCTGCTGCTGCGTGTGACATCTTTGTTATTGTTCTTTTGCGCAAGCAGTTCAGGACTGTGACCAGTTCACACTGGAATCTGATATTGGCCACATTTAAAAAATAGTGTGAACACCAAACAAAAAAATTTAAAACAGAGCAATACATCTGAATTAAGCTCTAAGGCTTGCAGAGTGAACATAGCCTTAGTCTTAAAGGTCCCATGACATGGTGCTCTTTGGATGCTTTTATATAGACCTCAGTGGTCCCCTAATACTATATCTGAAGTCTCTTTCCTGAGATTCAGCCTTGGTGCAGAATTACAGCCACTAGAGCCAGTCCCACAATGAGCTTCCCTCAGAACATGCCATTTCTGTGTCTGTAGCTATTGAGGAGGAGAGAGGGGGGGCAAGGTGGAGGGTGGGGGTGTGGCCTTGACCAACTGCCATGTCTCTCTCTCATAGGTTGGCCAAATTCTCTGGGCGGGCAAAGCAGAGAAAGGGGAGGTAACCTTCCTCCTTATGACCTCATAAGGAGGAGATTCCAGATCGGCTCATCTGAGCTTACTTTTTCTCAAAGGCAGAACAGGATACCCAGGGCTCGGTTTACACCTATTACCATTTCAAGCCAATTGGGGACCATAGGCAGGCTGGGGGAACTCATATTAATGTTAACAAGCTTCATGAAGTGAAATTTTCATGCCATGGGACCTTTAATGATATTCCCGTTATTTATTTCCCGGTTCAGAAAGCAGACAACATCTCCACATTTACGAGTAAGCTTAAAACTCTCCTCTTTGATAAAGCTTATAGTTAGGGCAATGTTTAGCTAGCCAGCTGCACGGTCGCCCATGCCTGTTCGTCAGTGACTGGTGCCTGGAACGCTACCAAGTCGTGACTTGAAGTCGTAACTTACGGGCTAAAAATTTAGTTTGGAACGCAGCATTAGACACGGCTTAAATGTGGGGATCAATCAACGAGATGAGGATCAGGTGTGCCTTGTAGAGAAGCCCACTCAGCCAGCCCTGCCCTGAACTGCACCGGCCCTGCCAGGACAGAAAGAATAAAAAAGGAAGGAGGGGAGAAACACCCAAACACAAAATACACACAACCGTGACATCTCTCTCTTGATCTGTGTGCATTCATGTCCCTTTATTGCACGTTACTAACTTAGCTCTGGGGAGCTTCTTCCCCGGAGTCCTTATGCTTTCTTGCCTCACAGATTTACTTGGATTGTGGTGGCACCTGGATTTTTGCAGCTGCCGAGGTCCTGCTCGACGTCCTGCTCTGCTAATACTTTATTTCTAGTCATGGTTCTACTATGTTTATTGTTACTACAATTGCCACTGTGCATCATGCCAACTACTATAATTATTATGAATCATATTTCTGTATATCTGTATCAGTGTCTCTGTGTCTCAACCAGCAGCGGCAGATGGCTGCCCACCAAGAGTCTGGTTCTGTCTGAGGTGTCTGCCTGTTTAAAGGAAGTTTTTCCTCGCTGCTACCGCACTAAATGCTTGTTCTTGTGGGGAATTGTTGGGTCTTTGTAAATTATAGTGTGGTCTAGACCTACTCTATCTGAAATGTCCTGAGATAACGTCTGTTATGATATGACACTATAAATAAAAAATAAAAATAAATAATGATAATCCCTCTGTCCTCACCACTCTGTTTCTCTGGAATTTTCAATTCATATTTTAGGTATTTATCTAACAATACTAAAACAAGCTCCACCTTCGACCTATAGATAAATGTCAGAGCATTGTACTGTAATACTAATGAGAGAAGGGAAAGGTGCTTTAAGCTATTATAAGGGCTTAAAGAGACTTTATTCACCTCAGGTCCAGTGAGCCAGAGTGAACTTTGACCTTTTTAATGCAACAGCAGGGGTCTTCATTTCACCCTGCTCACTCCTCTTACTGCCTCTTCTTTTTCCTGAGCTTCTCAAACAAGCGACATCCCAACACTCCGGAGGGCCAGGCATCAAACAGCTCAGCCTTCTGAGCGTTTCCCCAGAGAGCCGCCACACTCATTTCCATACAAACAAAATCTTCAGCTCTTCTCTCCTCTGTACTACAAGAATAGAGAGCAGTCAAACAAAGGGAAAACAAGTAAACAAACTAAAATGATGTATGTACATGTCACTGGGACGAGAGGGAAATAACAAGGATTACAAGAGTATGTATGTAAATGAAATTTAATTATTATTTTTTTAACTTGTGTCTCTGGTGTTTGGGACTGGAGGGAGCAGCAGGAAAAGAGGCTGTGATACTCAGAAGAATCAAAAGAAATGTGCCAAAGCTATTTGAAGAAGCTGCAGAGAAGCGTAGTTTCTCTGCTCCCAAACATAGCCATGATAGGATGATAAGTGAATTACCTTCAAATCAATCAACGACAAGGCTGCAGAGGGTAAAGGAATGACTGTGAAATGGACAGAGAGTATGGGTCAAGCTCCAAAAATGCGGGATCCTACATTTCCCGTACTGCAACTTCGTAGCATATTTTCATTGGATTTCCTGCTTGATAAATGACCTCATCTTTCAAACCCCACGCTTTAGTTTATTGAAGGGTTTTCTTCTCCAGGGACAATATGTTTTTTTTTTTTTTTAAGAAACAGGTCGCATAATGAGTAGACGGATGTTTGTGTGTAAACTGGACTTCCCCTTTAGTAGTACTGTACACACTTAGCTTACAGTCCACCTAAATTCAGATAAGCAAGTTAATTATTTTCTTCTTCATCATTTTGCATTAAGAAAAATATACACAGCTTTCCTTTAATGGGATCCCATCAGTGCTGGTTCTCCAACCTCAGCATAAACAAAATATTGAATGACAATAACACTTGACAATAGCACCCGCAAAATGTCACTGAAATAGACACAAAGTAACTATTTTATTTTTATTTATTTTAGAAATTTATTTTAGAAATTGTGGAAATTGTGGCTCGTTAATTGAAACTTTTGGCTGCTTTAACTAATTGTTACTCTGTTTAACAACCATATCGGAACATTATTTTATGCAGTGCAAGTGGGTGTTAGCACACACACAAAGAGATGAATACACTCAGCTGTTAAGTTGTTTTGTAAGTTTTCCTTACATTAACAAACCCTTCCTCTAAGAAATTTATTTTGTATACTTCTGATTTGCAACATTTCTAGGAAGTGAGATCCCAAAACACAACTGCAATTAAAAAAAAAAGATAGAAGAGAAAGAAACTGAGATCTTCCAGATTGTAACTTTAAGAAATGGATACTGATACTGATCCATAAAAACAAAAAAATAAATGGTATGGATCGGCTTCAATGCCAATCCTGCAGAGACATTCTTTATTGTATCCATCCTAGTTCAGTGTTGACTATGGTTCCACTTTCTAACTTTTTTCAGATGTGTTTGCTTTGCCTCTTTTTTCTAAACTTAACCTGTCAAGTTGTGGTGCCTAAACGTAGCTGTCATGTAGCCTACCGGTCGCCGTTTCACAACCTCTAAATAGGACGGTCATATTTCGTAAGCTATCATACTACTTTGGATGGTTAGCTAACTAATGCTTGCTGAGGCACTTCATTAGTTAACCCCTCTTCATCATGATGGACCCACTGGGAATTGAATATAAAACCCTGAGATTGTTAGTGTCCTGCTCATTCAGTAACACAGAACTATATATGAATGAATGAATATACTGTATGTGTGTGTTGTGAGAGGGGGTATTCAGGTCTCACGTATACCGCAGGGCTCCAGCTGGTGTGGGATGGGGGGGTTCTTTGTGTCCCATGTACCCCCCCTTTCCTTGTCTTCGCCCCCTGTCCCTCATAGATGCACAAATCAACACTACCTCACCTCCCCTCCCCCTTGACTCCCCCGTCTCCCACTAACAGGATTAGAGGACGGAAGGTGCTTGCTCGGCAGACCTCACGGCGTATGCGAGAGACAGAAAGCAATGGAGGTGGTCTGTGTGTGTGTGTGTGTGTGTGTGTGTGTGTGTGTGTGTGTGTGTGTGTGTGTGTGTGTGTGTGTGTGTGCGTGTGCGTGTGCGTGTGCGTGTGAGACTGGGGCTTAGTGGGGAAATGCCCTCTCTCATGTAGCTCTGATGGACCCCAAAAGCTTCGAGTCGGTGGCCCCAAGAGACAAGAGACACAACTGGGACTGTGGGTCTGTCTATGTGGCCATGTGTCTAAGCATGCTGTGTGTGTTGAAAAAACAGTATATTAAACATACCAATTATTGTTCACTGAGTATTATATCCTCACTGTGCTTTTTTCAGCATGATTTGATATACATTTCCCTCTCTTTACTGTATAAAGTATGCATCTCCACGCCCCCCAAAATACAAATCAAATGCAAAAAGAAAACAAAGATGAAAATTACACACTGAATAAAACCCATAACTGAGCTGCTACTAATCTATATAGTAAATAGTAATAGTAATAGTAAACATTTGTAACAAAAAGTATGTTGTCCAAATATTAAAATGGAGATGGAGACTGGGACATAAAGAACATTTAACAGATTAAATGAAACTTACATGCCATTAAAGATGAGGTGCATTTCCTTTACCGCTGCTGAAGTATGTTTCATAATTCTGTCATAAGATGTGGGATATGAGTAGGACTGGGTATAGTTTAAATAATTACCATACCAGTACCAATACCAGTACACTTAAAGTGATACCGATACCAATAGAGTACTTCACTTGATACCTTTTTTTTTCTTTCTTTTTTTTTTTACTTCATTTGATATGTGAATGGAAGCATCTCAGCACACTGAACTGCCAACTCCATCAAATACACCACACTCTGTCACCACACCACAGACTGTATGGGTTGGAGCTGCTGCAGTGGTGGGCCAATCACAAGTCGCATTAACTGTGAACGCTTGCGGTGATTGGCTGCGAGAAAAAAACATACAAATGGTCATTTTTATCTAGATCTGGCTACCAAAAGGATCGAATGCAGGTATTGTTTGACTGGAGAAGTTTCTTGGTACTGGGTTAATTTGGTCGAAACCTTAAAGGTAAGATAAGATAAGATTTTATTATCCCGAAGGAAATTTGTCTTGGACAAACAAACAATATTTGCTGTTTACAGAATTCAACACAACATAGTGCATACATGTATACATACATACAGTACATACATATTTAAAGTACACAGACACAGACTGCTGCATCACTCTGCATGGACATGCTCATGTTTCATGCAGAGACTGCAACTTGCCAACAAAATTGCACACAGCCCGCTGTACAACACATCATAATAGTCGTCAAAGCCCTAGATATGACACACACAAAAAGACAAATTGTAAGTGTTACAAGTGATACTTTTGTTTGGTTTTTGTACAAAGCCTCTGGGCAAAAATATAAAATACTAAGTCAATATACAGGAGATATACCGTATGTACTCCTTCATATGTGTCATATTCAGTCTTGATACCATGGCAGACGTGGCAACACAAAATCAGGCTGTTAACACTCAGATTCAGAGTATAGACACCCTCAGTCCTGTCAGCTAATTATGTCAAGAAGCCTCTTCATCACGGTGCATTACATAACCTTCAGGTTCACATTCTCCACCAGTGTCTTCTTGAAAATGAATTTACAACTTCCCTTTGTCCCCTCAGCCAAAACAGCTGTCGCAGTCGTCCTATCTGAAGAGTCCGCTTCACACTTATGCCCATCAGTGACAAAAAGGTGTGGTTAAATGAATGTGCATGGGTCTATGGGTCTTATGTAGTATGAGTTTGACTTTCCATTGAATGGCATATTGTCACAGGCAGCACACTTCAAAACCTGGACCAAGATGTAATAAGGATGAGGGGATCAGGGGGTTTACGGCTGTAGAAATGTGTTGCCTGGACCGTCTGTCATGAGGAGACATGAAGTAAAGTAAGTCAGTGTATCACACACTTTGTCACTATATTTGTCACTGTATCAGATCACCTCTTACTCTTGTGTTTCTGCAACCATTGCTTAGATATGGACAGATAATGGATTATTTAAGAGCCCTGCACTCATGTTGAGCCAACAGGCCGCTGTCGAGCACTGTTGGGAGGAAGCAAAAACACCTGTTTTCTTTTGTTGAGTCTGGTACTAGTGGCTCTAGTCAGCCTTTATCAGTGGCTATTTGTCGAGGCAGTTGGTAAGAGTGAGCTCTCTTGAATAAGAGAATAAGTGATTTCATCCATTTTCCTCCACATTTTCCACTTTCCCAAACAAAAGACAAAGAACTGCCAAAACCAGTGAAAAGCACAGCAAAATCAAGTTTGTTTTTGTGTTTATCAGACATATATTTTCAGTTCTTATTCAAAGTATATGACAAGATCATTTAAAGGGTAACATATAGTGGCATTAAACAGGCTGACAGCTGGCAGTTTGCTCCCTGGATTGGCACATCCTATTTATTGTACCTTGATTACGTCTGTCTGTTCAGTTTGGTGTGTGTGGCCACAAATGATGCACCACAGTGTGTGTGTGTGTGTGTGTGTGTGTGTGTGTGTGTGTGTGTGTGTGTGTGTGTGTGTGTGTGTGTGTGTGTGTGTGTGTGTGTGTGTGTGTGTGTGTGTGTGTTTTGCCCTTCACTCTGTATTGTAACCAGTCATGAATTGGGCAGCCCAGCCTCTCCAGTCTCTCGCCACTATTTGGTTGTGACTTGACCAATCACAATCGTCTTGGGCGGCGCTATGCACCGTACGGAGCATTGGCGTCATGCTTTCGTTTCGTGCAACAGAAAACTCTGATTCAACAGATAGTCTAGCTAGCTTTCTCAATTTACCCTACAGAGATCTGAGAAAAGGTTAACCGTAGTCCTCATAAATCTTAAAATGTCAACACAAAGAAAGCCCAAGGTAATGGATATCCAGCCAAAATGAGTGAAATCCGGCGAAGTGATCCCGGAAGTGGAACGTTGTGGACATATCTAGGGTGTTATAATAATAATAATTATAATAATAATAATACATTTTATTTATATAGCGCTTTTCATAGATGCTAGTCGCTAGTTATGATCCTGTGTTTGGTTCTGGTTTTGTTGGTGTTTTTTTTGTGTTTGTGTTTGTTTCTCTTTCTCCTCCTCTCCTCTCTGCAGTGGTAGGGAGCGTGTCTGGCTTCTCCAGGCAACTGACGAGGCACACCTGCATCCATTCACCTCATCACTCTCTTCATAAAAGCTTGGTCTTCACTCCGCTACTCTGCCAGATAATTCTGTCATGTTCGATAGCGTGTTGCGTTTCATGTACCATAGTATTCCTACCAGTGAGATACTTTGTGATTCTGGTCTCTGCTGTTGGCCGGTCCACTTACAAATTTATTTTTGTCTCAGCTTCAATGCTGCCTATACTCTGTTCCTGAGATCCACGCCTGTGAATTTACTCTGCCTCCGCAGACCACTGCAGCCTGCCAGCTCCCTGCCACCCCTGCTCTTGACGAGACGTTTTTTGGTTTGAATACATTTTTGTTTGCTAGCTTACCTGTTTCCGCTCTCTGCTTTGGGGTCCAAATGCCAGTAGTTCGTAACATAGGGTGTGATAATATTATAATATTGGATGGAAAATTAAACACTGGCAATGAATTTTAATGTCCTGTTTTTACTTGTAAAATGAACTTTCCCAAACACTGTTGAAAGTCTGCTGCATGCATTTGAGAACGGTTGCAGATTTGTAGATAATCACATCTGTCTTCCACTGTATCACCATGCAACAGATGTCTCCACAGAAACAGAGTAATAATGTCCGATCTGTACCTTGTGTGTAAATGCAGCACGGGTCCACCTCTTGCCTCAGAGCCCTGGTTCCTGGAGAGGCCTACCTGCCAGCGCAGGGCACATCAGGAGGGCCAGCACTCTCATTACAGCTACAATGAAATAATTATGAATGCCGCGCCGAGACCTCATCACAGGAATATCTATTGTATTATTTATTCAGCCAGTCCCCTGGTTCAGGGGGAGAGAACACATATAAACTTCCAGCCTCGCTCCTCTCCTCCTCACTCAAGCTCCTGTTTGCTGCTCAAAGCAGAGGTGCTCGCTAACTCGCTCTTTCTTTCGTTCTTTCTTTTGTTGTTCTTTTTCCTTGTTTTTTTCTTCCGAGATAAGGCACGGAGACTATCCATCGGGGCCCTGAGGCCTTAACATGGTCTGGCCTGCCAGCTGTGGACCCTCTGCACCCTCATCTTTATTTTTTAATTTGCTCTCTCCTGTTTTTCTATCTTTTTTCTGTTTTTATTGTTTCTTTTCATACAACTGGAGCAACTCATTTTTACCAAAGGACTACAAACAAAAACTAACTGGGATTTGTGGAATGCATTCTCAGTTTTTATAGAAATACTTTGGCCAATACAAAATGTTTACAGCATATAAAGGATATAGACCCGAGTGTATGTAGCATATTTAATATTTTTGTTCTGTCTGCAAATCAACATCCCTCAATCAACTCTGCACAAAAGAAGAGAACGAGAACTTCTTTGATGAAAGGAAGCAGGATAATGTTGGGCGATAGCCAGACATACTTGTGAAGAGAAACTTTGTTTTGCAAAGCACAGAGGGTCATGGAGGACGATGCTGCAGCAGCAACAGCATGCATGCTACACAATAGGCCTCATTCAGAGGCAGCGCTGGAAGTGGAGGTGGTGCAAGAGTGGATGGACAACAAAGGAGGATAAAGAGAGAGAGAGAGAGAGCAATGGAGTGGCTGGGATGACAGCTGCATCATGGGGATCAGGAGGGAGGCGTCGCCTGGGGCACAACAGGTGAGTGATGCTGCTGACTGTCCGGCTGGTTGACTGGAAGCACTGAGCGATGGCTAATTATTACTGATTGGCTCTCCTGGCAGACGTGCTGTTTGAATGAATGACGCCTAGTCTTACAAATAAGTAGTTGACACAAAATGAAAAAAAACAGTGACCTATCAGTGATGCTTCAGATTAACGGACATTTAGTGTCATTGGATTTTTTATTTAGGAGAATGCTCACAAACAACAAGATGAGAGTAAAAGTGTTAGCATGAAGTCAAACTATCAGGCCCAACCATCTCTGTTCTTGTTGTTGAGTGGTTTAATCAACTAACCAAGCTAAAAGTCTGTTATATTCCTTGAGTGCGTGTTTTAATTGGCTGTAACTCTCTGACTTGTTGGCTGATTGGCTGCATGGGAGACTACTGCTGCTACGTGGACTCTGAGTGTTGTGTTCAAACAGATCTTGTTACACTTTGCCAGAAAAACAAGTGTTGGAAGTCTGACTGGTTAAGATTAAATAAGTTATTCTAAATAGAAAGACAAAATGTTACGACATCTGTGATTCACATATAATAGTTTATTAATCATACTAATCAACTCGGCAGACCTCAGAACCCTTAAAACATATAAACTACAACTTTGACTTAACACAGCATTGAATGTAACTGCTCTTAATTGTAATTTGGTGACCCTCAGTTGATAAGTTCAAATAATGTCTGTTTATCTTTTCAAAACTATGTAGCACTATTGCAACTCATGTATTTACATGTACACCCATGTATGAAATATAAAGGTGTGACATTTAATGATCTTTAGGGTCTTTATCCATACACAGGAGCTGAATAAAACTAGCATATGTTTTGCTGTTGCTGTGAGGACACCTCAACTCTGGAATGAGTGATAAACTCTGACTTGCAACTTCTTTTACATTGTTTCTGATAATCCACTTTTCTATCATTTCATTTGAATTTGCTAATAGTGTGTGTGTGTGTGTGTGTGTGTGTGTGTGTGTGTGTTTGCATACTGTAGGAAGAACTATCTTGTGTTTTTAGGGTTTTTTATTGTTGCTGTTTTGATGTTTGTTATTATAAAAATGCTTTTCTTTGTGTTTTATTAGGCCTTTTTCCTCATTTTATTGTTCACTTGGTTTTATTGTATTATTATTTGTTTATTTTGTGTTTGCCCTTTTTGCAAAGCCCTTTGTCATTGCCAGTTTCAATAAGTGCAAACAGTTTTGCACTTATTAGTGTACCTTTCTCTTTACTAGTTTTTGGTTGAGCATGATGTGAGGCTAAAATAAAACAAATACAATCATGACCATGCTCTCGACATGACTTTTGACTATTTTACAGAATATTGTCTCAATGCTGAGTAATTCAATAATGCATGCATTCAGAATGAGTTCTTATCCCTTAAGAAATTAAAACTTCAATTACAGGACCTTTTCAGGAAAAACATCCCATCAGAAAATTCCTTAAGACATACATGTTGGTCAGCAGATTCTTAGAGCTCTGCAGAAATCTCACTGCTAATATGTGTCTTTTATTTATTTCACTCTTGCTGGCTGATGCTTTCTCTGCCAGTGAGAAAGCTACGCTGTTTGTTGTGCTCTGCAGGGACAGTTTGGGTGCTGCTTGGAACGCAATGAGCGCGCTCCATCAATAATGCAGAATGTTTCCGCGGTAACTGCCTGGCAACCATGGGCGCAGTGGCTGCATCCTGTATGGGAGAAAGAGAGGGGATGAATGAAAGAGAAGAATGAGAAAGAGGGTGTGAGACACAAGGAGAGAACGAGACAAATGGGAGACAAATGGGTGAGAGAACAAGGTTTACGAAAGAAATGAAACAGATTAATGCAGGAGGAGTGAGTGAGGAGAGGGAGGAAAAGATGGGAAAAGGAGTGAGAGCAGGGCAATAGAGAGAGGGAGTGGAGGAAAGAAAGAAAGATGAGTAGAGATGGGAGGAGTGGAGTCCCATGAGCACTCTTCTTTCTGACCTCTGTGTGTGTAGAGACATGTGAGTGGCCTTTTATTGTGGCCAACCTAAAGCACACCTGTGCAATAATCATGCTGTCTAATCAGCATCTTGATATGCCACACCTGTGAGGTGGATGGATTTTCTCGGCAAAGGAGAAGTGCTAACACTAACACAGATTTAGACAGATTTATGAACAATATTTGAGAGAAATAGGTCTTTTGTGTACATAGAAAAAGTCTTAGATCTTTGAGTTCAGCTCATAAAAAATGGGGGCAAAAACAAAAGTGTTGCAGTTATAATTTTGTTGAGTGTATATGACCATTCTATTTACTGCCGCGCGGTTCCCGTTTTAAACGTGACCGCTACACGTTACCATGACCGTAACACGTGACCACAGTGGCTGTTTTAATCATTTGAAACGGAACAAGATATGTTCAGTCAACAACAATACTGAAGGTTAGGAAATCGTTATGGATCGCCTTAAAATTAATCACGTAAAACTACTAAAAATGAGAATATAAGTGTGTCATGGACATCACTGCGTCACAGACTAAGGTCTGTAAAAGCTGACAGTTGATTTTTGGCTTTCACACAGAACACAAACCCTGGTCTCCTTAGTGAAAGTCCCATCCACCACCACCCCAACCTGACTCCTGATGCAGAATTTGACGCTCTTATACTTTGTCACCTTACTTCCTGTATTGCTCCCGGGATAGTTACTATGGCTATGAGATGTCACTGCCTAACAGCAAACGTAAATATGGGGGCGTTATCTGGGTCAGATCTGAGTATTGTAAGCCTCAACGCCAGTTTTCCCCTGACAGTAAATATTATCAGTGTATAATCTTTTCCACGTTAGCCGACTGAATAAAACAGGCTAAAACATGTCAAGCAGCATGACCCTTTAAAGGTTCAACATTTTTGGAAATATGCTTACTCACTTTCTTGTTGTGAGGTAGATGAAGAAGTGTAGGATCCAGGAGGCGATTAGCTTAGCATAAAGACTGGAAACAGGGAGATACAGCTAGCCTAGCTCTTTCAAATATAAAAAACTACACCTACCAACACATTAGAAATTAACACATTAGGTGTGTGTGTGTGTGTGTGTGTGTGTGTGTGAGATTGCAGTTAAAAATTCTCTGTTTAAAACATTCATCACTCACCTCCTCCCCTCATTTGTACCAGTGAATTATTAAACGCTCACCTATTTTTCAATTATTCAAGTGGTAGATTCCTGCCATTTCACAGATCCACATTCATTTAAATCTGTACTTTCAGCCTCATTTAAAGGTATGAGGCATGCTTAGGAAGTCATTAGACGAGAGAGGCTTGATAAAGGCCTCTAAACTTGTCTGGATCATCCTTTTAAAAGGACTGCGTTACTCTAGCTTTAACTGAATCATTACTGTGTGTATGTCAATGGGCTGGCTTCCCTATAGCCACAGTTCTCCTAATTCCTCCCAACAAAACCTCTGTCTATCTCTGTTGGATGGTGGACTCCTCAGTCTCTCTGTCTCTGGTGGGATGGTGCAGTTGGACGGGGATTCCTTCCTCCCCTCTCTAAAACATGATTAATACTTGATGCTGCAATGATATCTATCCTTTGAACGGTTAGATGTTTGAGACTATGGGAAGATGTCACTCTTTGTGTGTGTGCGTGTGTGCGTGTGTGTGTGGAGGGGTTTTTATACAACTTTGTCAGGGTGATTATGGCCACATGTTATTGATTGCCGGACCAGTTGAAGTGCAACATCATCATAAATAATTCTTCTGCCTTCTAGAATAAACTATCACATTTGTTGGCTGCCCTGACCATGTTCCATTGAAGAGGGAATGCATTTTTTATGTTTTTACTTGACCTTAATTTAAATTGTACAAGAGTGATTTCTTATTTACGAGCTCTCGCGGAAATCAACAGATGTGCAAACCATTTAAGGCACCCAATGTACGTATATGTATTTATTCACTAGGGAATATCTCATCTATAATCATGCTGTATATTTGCAACTTCACGAAAACGCCAGTGATATTGCAACTTTTTGCTGGGAAATTTAAAGTTTAATTTCTCTACATGCACTGATCACATTGCAGAAGAAACCCCTCAGCAGCTCAGCTTGCAGAATAGCTGTGTGTTAGCGGTGCTGAGTCATGGCAGCGGTACAGAATAGTATGCAAACACCCATACAACTAATAATTAATATTTTTTAAGATGACAAAGTTTTCACATTCAGTTGAAATGTCTCACAGATTAACAGATTATACAGTTTCTAGACATATACATAGATGTCTAGAAACTCTAATGTGGAATATAATAGTTTGTTTTAATTTAAAATTTTCTTAATAAACCACTATAAATATTCAAAAAGACATAGTTTCTGTTTAACTATTTGTTTAAATTGTTATTTATATATATATATATATATATATATATATATATATATATATATATATATATATATATATATATATATATATATAGGTTACAGTGTGACCACTGTCTTTTGCAAGCGTACAAGTCATGATAGACATGTCTTTATTAAGCCATGCTTTCCCAATGCAGCAGCCACAAGACAATGACTTCCCTTGAGAGAGTATAAATATTTAAAGTTAATGTCGTTTTCATTCTCGTTTTGCCATCTGCAAAGTCAGATGTTCAGGAATGATGGGTATTTTAGGAAAGGAATTTGTCTACAGCTTTACAGGAGAAGTGTTTGCATAAAACAGCAAGTAGATAATTTTTTTATTGTTTTCGTGCATTCTGGGTCGTCCTGACATTCACCAACTGTGCCAGGTTAGAGGTTTGCTTTCCACCCATTCTAAAGCTCTCAGAGATTGATTTATAGCATTTGATTGCACCTAAAATATGTGTACAATATATCTAGTGGAAGAAATGAAAATATAAGTGTAACATTTTCAGCAGTGTTTTCAGACATGATATGGTATTATCAGTTTAAATCAATGTAAGAAATGTTTACAGAATTCCAATGAAACACTTCCCTTTTTCCAGAGCTGGTGGCAATATTTAACTGCTATTTCCTCCTACATAAGTTTTACGAGAGGTAAAGTGTCTGTAAATGCAATTCTAAAATATGTCTATTGGTTACTTTACATTTTCTTTCTTACATTGTCTTTATATAACTTACTGTTTTTAAATGTATTTATTCCACTTCTTAGCCAATGTTATGTTGTTGTTTTTCATTTAGACTGCCTTTTTTATTTAACACTTCCTGTCATTTATTCAGTTGTTTTAAAGGGCTCATATTATGCTTTTTGGCTTTTTCCCTTTCCTTTATTGTGTTATATACGCTCCAACAGAAAACACTGTTCACCAACTGCTCCCAACAGCTCTGTTGTAGTCCAGCCTTTACTTCAGAGACAAACGTGGTCACTTTGGAACACACGTTATAATGCTCGCCTAGCTGCTAGCATGGCACGCCCTCATACTCTGCTTCTGACTGGCTAGTAGTCCCTACTGCGCATGTGCGACTCCCAACAAAGATAGTGCAGAAGTGAGATGTCTCACTCTGTAGCTTAAACAGAGAACACACAGGGTGAAAAGAGGAGCTGCAACAATGTGCAGTACAAACTATATGGTGTTTTTTGAAAATTAAACCTTGTAAACCTATTCTGATATAACCTCTCAATACAATTATGAACCTGAAAATGAGCATAATATGAGCACTTAAAGTTTCTTCTGTAAATCACACTGAAAGTGTGAAATGTTCCATCCAAATTTGCCTTGCTTTCCTTTTTGTCCACAGAGCTTTAGACCTCCAATATGTCTGCTGGGTGTGCATCAAGTCACTTAAAAGCCCTCCCTACAAAAAGCCAAAGACACACACATGTTCAAACAAACACATAGTAACCACACACAGAGGACCAGATATAAAAAGGAGATGGGCTGAGGAGGAGACGGGGGGGGGGGGGGGCAAACGAGGGATAAAAGCGACTGTCTAAAAGTGTCTCTAAGCGTTTTTCTGCATGTGAAGTCGGTCCCTCTGCCTTCTGGGATGTTCTGCTGCCTGTTTGATGCCTTTGAGACAGTCTCATCCATATTGCATCATCTTTACTATAGCTCTGATCGCTACTCATAGAGACATAAAGCAGCACAGAGAGAGGTAGGTGAAGGGAGCGGGGTGAGCAGGGTTGGAAACAGGGGAGGAGAAGGGGCAGGAAGACAGAAGAAGGGGAAACGAAGAAAAAATATCAGGAAGAGGGGAGACGACGGACAAATTGGAAAAGAGTAGGAGAAGAGTAATGAAGAGAGGAAAGAGAGGGGGAGGATACATGGAGACAAGTTGGGAGAAGAGAGAATGAGGAAAAGGAGGAGGATTCAAAAGCAAAGAGGGAGACGCTTTTATGCTAAATGACACACCCGATTCTTGAGTCATCTTTCTCTTCCCTGCCTCACGCACACACGCAGGTGCACACACACACATACACACACACACACACACACACACACACACACACACACACACACACACACACACACACACACACACACACACACACACACACACACACACACACACACACACACACACAGCCTCCTGTCCCTCTGCATTAGGAGCTGCCTGGGGGCATGCAAGGCAGAGATACTGAGAGAGCGAGAGTAGAGTGGTGGTTGGGAGGGAATTGGCCTGTTAAGAGCTGTCATTTAAATAAAGGTTAGCCAAGGTGAATGGAAGCAGCCTGAGTGGAGTGTGTGTGAGTATATATCCAATCCCTTTCTAATGTACTATTGTTTAGGTGAAGTTATGAGGCTTCAGCCATTTGATTAAGCCAAATCAAGTGGGTGTCTTCGCCCTGGCAGTTGCATATATTGCTGGTGTTGTGTTGGCTACAAATCTACATGCAGCTAAGGATGTATAGGATGTATCTCTTTGACATGATTTTACAAAATACTGAGGTCCACAATCTGACCAGCTACCTACTGCCCAACCAGAATTGGCTGGGCAGAAATCTAAAGTTTTCTTTGTTCAACTTGTCAGTTAAGTTTTCTGTGAACTTTATCTTCCAACATCTTAACAATAAAGTTGAATCTAATCTAATCTAATGATTGTTAAATAACTGTTTCAAAGCCTTCACCACACTGCCAGGAATGCAATTCTGGTGAAGAAACAATACATCCGTCTGTTTACTTTTTTATTTTTGATTTGATTGATTGATTTTTAATTCATGCCAGCTTAAAAAGTCAAACTCTTCCTTAGGTGATTAAACACAGTCTGTTGAAACTATACTCAAAAGAATGTAACTTTGGAAGATACCATCTAGATTAGGCTACCTCAGTTTGCCTCATATTAGCTTTAGCTGGACACAGGCACACAAACAGAGAAATCTTTTTAACTTGGATTTAAGAATTGCTACAATCTGTCTACGAACTTCTAGAAATTAGTTCCAGTTGCATCAGCATAGTAAAAATGTTGCTTTACCATATAGCGACAAAAGTACTAAATATCCCAGGTCAGAGTTTCACAGTCAAGTTTGAATGCAGAACTTCTAAAATGTTCTGTTGCGGGGAGGAGGAAATACTACAATTACCAACTCTCAATGTACATACAGGCATGTGAGTAATGTATTATAAGAGTGACTTCTGAAACCTATCCTGTAAAACAAACTCTCTAATATGAATTATTGTTTGTTCTGTTTCAGAATTACCATTCAAATAAATAAAGTCCCCTGAAGTGAGAGAGAAAAAAGAGAGAGAGAGAGAATAGAGTTATAGAGAGATGGAAGGAGGGAGGTGGGAGGGAGGAGAGAGGGAGGCATGATGGGTTCTTTAGTGGTTGTGTGATCTCAGCCACCAGTTCCACAGCTGGTGCACCAGCAGGCAGCCCAGCCCGGCCATATGCTGCCTAGGCTGCTCCCATTGCTCCCATTATCCTCTGTGGGGGCAGCCCCCCCACCCTCCCCATCATCACTACTGTGCTCTCATACCCTCCTCCACCATCACCACCACCACTTTTAGCCTTCACAACAACTACTGTGGTACAACGAAAAAATGCATATACTGTAAAGTGTACAAATAGTTCTCTAAAACCTTTTTGATACTGTCCAAACCAGAATTAGACACACTAATGAGGCACTGATAAATGATGTCTTGTATATAGAGGCGTCAGATCATAAAACACTCATATTGGTTGTTTTAGGATGCAGTTACCAACAACATATTTCATTGTCATTGATTTTTAGTTTCTTCTTCTCACCTTCGGGTCCATTCACAACCTCGCTCCTCTGATTCTCACTGACCACCTTCATATCAACACACCACCCGACACTCAGGTCTTCTTCATCTATTCACCTAACTACACCTCCTGCCCGTTTGACCACCAGGGGTTTTAGTGCCTTCAACATCTCTGCCAATCGCCTCTGGAATTCCCTTCCATCAGACATTCGCAACATTAACTCGTTTTCCCTTTTCAAAACCCACTTGAAAACAATTTTATTTCACACTGGCATAGCCAACATGATCACCACTCTCATCTGTACTTAGTAATGTTCTGTTTGTTTTTACTATTAGTATTACTATATTATTGTCTTGTAAGGTGACCTTGAGTGTCCAGAAAGGTGCCCATAAATAAATGTATTATTGTTTAGTTTGAAGGACTTGTTAGTTTGCTTTTTTAGTTTGTGTACACATAATTCCATAAAGCCTTCTTCAGGCTTGTATTGTGTCTATTAGGAGAATGGTTTTATTATTACATTTCGTTTTTTATATTAGACACTGGGTAAATGCAGGTTGCCCAGAAAAAGTTTTTGGCTCAATGGTGTTTTAAGCCCCCAACGTCAACTTCACGGCAGCGCTGCGACCATTGACTTCAAGGCACCTAACCCTAACCTTAACCCTAACCCTAGCCTAATCCATGTGCCTTCCAGGCAGTGCTGCCTTCCAGGCAACATTGGGGGCTTAAAACACCAAACACCAAGTTTTTAGGTAATTTTAGGACGCAGTTACAAACAACATATTTCATTGTTTAGTTTGAAGGACTTTGCTTTCTGGTGCAAAACCTCGGCGGTGCACTCAGTGTTATTTCACTGCTTCATGTTCTTGAAGGTGAGGAGATTCCTGCACAGTGCCCATGCATGTATGAGTGGGAGGTCTGGAACTTACTCTTATTATTTTAATCAACAGACATATCAATGACTGGTTTTGTTAATTGATAACTCATTTAGGATTAGGATAGCACAGCGGAATGTGATGTACACATCAAGCTCATACAGTCAAACTCGTCTCTAACAGCATGTGTGGTATTTTGATGTGTAGATTTAAGCTGTTTGACCCACCTAAATATTTGATGCTATTTTTCTTTTCACTAAGATCATGGCAATTCATCTAATGGATAAGCAATGTTCTCATATTCATATTTTGTCTTTCTCTTATTGGTCTTGTATGTATCTGCTTACTGGCCATCTTTAACTGTGTTTGCAAGGTCTCTGCTGTAAAGCTAATCATCCCTCTCTGGAGTAAAAAAGATATTTTTAGATTATTTTCAATGAAAAACTGAAAGGAAAAACACGTTTTTGGGGAAACTATCTTAGACAAAAAGACAGGCATCATATCCATCATTCATACAGTGTGTTCCTGGTGTATCATTGGCACCTGAGTATACAACATGTTGGAGCCAGGACTGGTCATTTGTTCAAATAGTTTAAAACCTATACAATGCCGAAGCAGGAATCAGGATGATGTTCTTATACCACTAAAACAATTGATAATCTTTAAATGTAACCATAATCATGTGTCTTAAAATCTGGAGAAAAACAGGAGACTTGGGAGAATATTCTGTCAGGACAGACATTTTGTCACCTCAAGCCATTTTCAGCCACCCTACAGTGTCCCTCCCTCGATCTCCCTCTCAGCATTTACCCTCAGGCTTTTCTCAAGTCTCATAGCCCTCTTACCCTCTCGACTAGCCCTCCCCCTGCAACATTACAACCACTCCTGCCCCCATGTCTCCTCCCTCCTCCTGACCCTCTCTCCCTCTCCCTCTCCCTCTCCCTCTCCCTCTCCCTCTCCCTCTCCCTCTTCCTCTCCCTCTCCGTCTCTCTCGTCCTGTGTGGGCCTCTGTCAGCAGCTTGGGGTCAGCTACACTTTCACAATTCCTGCTCTCACTGCTGTCACCAATCTACTTATCTGTAACCCCCCTCCACACACACACACACACACACACACACACACAAACACACACACACACGATGCGTGGCACTATCTTTGTGGGGACCCATCATTTACATAATGCATTCCCTAGCCCCTTACCCTAACGTTAACCAAATTCTAACCCTAATCCTAAAACCAAGTCTTAACCCTCAAACAGCCCTTTAAATTGTGGGGTCCAGACCTCACAAGTATACGGTATTCCCAGTTTTTGGACCCCACAAATATAGTTAAACAAGAAAGACACACACACACACACACACACACCAAGCCACATAACCATTTCTTTGTACTTTCTTTTTACTTTTTTTGTTGTCTCTCTAGCCACATTTGAATCCAATGTTCCTAAAATGATTATTACAAATATTGTAAAAGATGAATGAACTTTGTAAAAATCCTCCTTTTTAATTGTCATATTGAGTGGAAGATTGAAAAATCGGCAAACAATTTGATTAGGACGGATATAAACCTGAAAGGTGAACCCTACCATTAGTGAGCATTTAGCAAATATGTTTTATTTTTTTATGTTACATCTTGACTTGTGTGACAGCTGTAATTCACTCTGAACTCCCATTTCTGTTCAAAGCATTGATGGAATTGTAATTACTGTTTATTTTTTGTATCTCACAGCGGACAGTATGGAAAACACAAATAAAAGTAGTGATTTCTAAATGTACTTTGACTTGTATTTCATTGCAGACAATACAACAACGTGTTCCTCATGATTTTTATTGTTTTTTTTTCTTCAAAGAAAACAAAATTCCTATTTTGGTTCTTGCAACACATTTCAAATAAAGTTGGAACAGTAAAGCATTTACCACTTTGTAATCTGGCTTTTCCTTTTCACAACACTTAAAAGATGTTTAGGGACTGAAGACACCAAGTGATGAAGTGTTTCAGATGTAATTTTGTCCCATTCTTGCTGCAAACAAGTCTTAAGGTGGGCAACAGTACGGGGTCTTTGTTGTTGCATTTTGCGCTTCAAAATGCGCCACACATTCTCTATTGGAGACAGGTCGGGACTGCAGGCAGGCCAGTCAAGTACCCGTATCCTCTTCCTCCGCAGCCAGGACTTTGAAATGTGTGCAGAATGTGGTTTTGCATTATCTTGTTGAAATATGCATGGACGTCCCTGGAAAAGATGTCTTCTTGAAGGCAGCATATTGTGCTCCAAAATCTCTATGTAGTTTTCAGCATTAATGGTGCCATCACAGAAGTGCAAGTTACCTTTGCCAAGGGCACTGACACAACCCCATACCATGACAGACCCTGGCTTTTGGACTTGTTACTGGTAACAGTCTGGATGATCCTTTTCTTCTTTGGTCCGGAGCACACGGCGTCCATTTCTCCCAAAAGATACCTGAAATACTGATTCATCTGATCACAGTACACATTTCCACTGTGTGACGGTCCATCCCAGATGTCTCTGAGCCCAGAGAAGTTGACGGCGCTTCTTGACACTGTCAACATAGGGCTTCCTTTTAGCACAGTACAGTTTTAACTGGCATTTGTGGCTGTAACTATGTATTGTGGTACTTGACAAAGGTTTGCCAAAGTAGTCCTGAGCCCATGTGGTGATATCGCTTATAGATGAATGACGATTCTTGATGCAGTGCCGCCTGAGGGATCGGAGATCACGGTTGTTCAGCTTAGGCTTGCGCCCTTGTCCTTTACGCACTGAAATTCCTCCACATTCCTTGAATATTTTAATTATGTTATGCACTGTTAAAGGTGAAATAAGCAAATGTCTTCCTATCTTTCTTTGAGGAACATTGTTTTTAAACATTTCAATAATTTTCTCACGTATTTGTTGGCAAACTGGCGATCCTCGGCCCATCTTTGCTCCTAAAGGACTAGACCTTTCTTGGATGCTGCTTTTGTACCAAATCATAATTACAATCACCTGTTGACATCACCTTTTTCAAATCACATCATTATTTAACCAATTTACCTGATTACTAGCCCTAAATCGCTCCTGTCCCAACCTTTTTTGGAATGTGTTGCAAGTCTGAATGACAGGAAAGGATGTATATTTACAAATGAAATTAAGTTGACCAGACAAAACATTGAAATTGAAATTGAAATATTTTGTGTTCACAATGTCTGCAATGAAATACAAGTCAAAGTACATTTAGAAATCACTACTTTCTTTTTTTATTTGTGTTTTTCATACTGTCCCAACTTTTTCTGATTTGGGGTTGTAAAATATACTTATTCATAGCCTACCTTTGCCCAATTTATCTTGTCAGCATACGGCAACAATAGTGACTTTCACTTTCTGTCTAATGTCCCGATAGTTTACTCTTTTGAATGATCACTCTGTGCATTTCTTTCTGCCCTTACATTATATTTCAACAGAAACATCACATTTATCAGCATGCTATCAAATGCAATGTCCAGGTAATATCCATGTCCCATCCATCTCGCACAGTCTGGAAAAACAGACTTATGTTGTTGAGACGGATTTAGACAATAAGCTGTCACACTTCATATCTTAACTATACCATAGCGAAACTGGATTAACAGACTGGCAGTTAGTCCTCATTACGTATTGATACAGCAGAACATACTGTAAAGTGTGTATTAAGTATTAAGCTCTTCAAAATTTCCCCACTCTCCAAATTTGTGAGTCTTTAATGTTTTATTTACTTGGAGCCGGTGAGTATGATAATTTCCCCCTCTGCTGTGGGGAGTTTGGGTTTCTTGTGCCACGCTCTTCTGGGTGGCTATGTGGTGTTGCAGCGCACACACACACACAGAGAGAGAGAGAGAGAGAGAGAGAGAGAGAGAGAGAGAGAGAGAGAGAGAGAGAGAGAGAGAGAGAAATGTGGACTGGCACAAAGACAAGAGGAAATACACAAACATAGATTTAGACACACATAAAATGAATGTGGGTATAGAATGTTGTTGCTTGTGAGTTGTTGCTAGCTCACAATGTTGCAGGAAAAGTTTACTCTTTAACATTACAGTAATTTGTTTATTTTATAAATAGCTTGTGATATGTTTGAATGTTTCCCTTTTGGAGATCAATAGGCCTTTTTCACAGTAGACATTTTAACTTGTTATAGTAGGAAAAGCACAGGTGTGACTATAGCATTACCGAAAATGTCTTATGAATGAAATGGACATAATCATGCAAACCTGCAGGCACTCTAATTAATTGCACTGGTGAGCAGCTGATTACCTTAAAGGCAGCACTAAAGCAAAATACAATGTCCCAATGAACCAAACAGGCCTATGCTCTCCATTCCTCACACCAGACTCTGTACCTTCGGAGACCGAGCCTTTAGTGTTGTAGCCCCGTCCCTCTGGAACACCCTCCCTGCAGATATACACAATGCTACATCTCTGGACATTTAAAAAAAAAAACTCATGGAACATCACTTGTTTACCACAGCCTACAACCTCCCTTAGTATAGCCACTGTAATTCTGTAAAGTGTCCTCGGGTGTCATGAAAGGTGCTATATAAATAAAAGTTATTGATATTATTATTATTATTATTATTATTATTATTATTATTATTATTATTATTGTCATTTTGCACAGATCAAATGATAATGTATCAAATCAAATTGAAATTAAGAATTAAACAGACACAAAACATTGTTAATTTTGGGAACAGGGCCCAGTGAAAAAGGGAGAAAAGCAGCCTTTTCACAATATCACTGCACACAAACAATAACTATAGTAACTTTTAGTGCAATAAAATGTGTTTTCATTTCCAGTATGTTTATTCTTCTTTTTTAAAAGGTTTTTATTTTTATTTTGAGAGGTCTAAAAACTGCCTCTTGAGTTTTTGAGTGGGGAAGAAATTCAAGCAATACTTTATGAACCAGAATTCGAGAGAGTGTGTGTGTGTGTTGGCGTCACGGTGCCCAGCAGGTGTTATTTGTTTTTCATTTGGACTCTGTATTAAAATGAAAGATTTACAGAACATGAACATGTCTGTTATCCCATAAAAACTGTTCATGGGATGTCAAAGGTAGTATAACCACATAGTTCAGCATAAAATCAAAACAAAACTGCATTAAACCCGAGTGGCACATTTAGATAAGGTTGACCTTCCCATATGAAAATGCAGAAGACACACACACACACGCACACGCACACGCACACGCACACGCACACGCACACGCACACGCACACACACACTTTGATACAATAACGGGGAAACCAACCCTTCCAATGTATCTGTGTGTATCTGATGCTGCAGGCTGTGGTTTGTGGGTTGGGCCTCGCTACTTTCCTCCCTCGCTTCACTCCACACAGGACGCAGCAGTGGTCGGTGCTGCTTTGGTTAAAACAGCACGACAACCAGGTCGAATGTCAGAGAGAGGAGAGGAGGGGGGGAGGCTAATATGACACGTCTTCTCAGCATCGCTTGGAAACTCCAATACAACACACACACACACCCTTGTTTACTAAACATTCCGCCTTTAAAATATTTATTACAGTTGGGAGGCTCAGTGTGTGTGTGTGTGTGTGTGTGTGTGTGTGTGTGTGTGTGTGTGTGTGTGTGTGTGTGTGTGTGTGTGTGTGTGTGTTACAGTAATGAACATCAGTAGGCTACAGATTGTTTCTTACAGATTCCTCACTTCAGTATTTTATGCTACTTTATACTTCACTTCATTTCAGGGGGCAAATTGTGTGTTTCTTTCTCAGCCATAGTTACTATTTACTTGACAGATTAATATTTCATGTTTTACACACCTTCACAAACAGTTAATCAAATATGATACATTATTAAACCACACAAAAGTATATAAAGCATTTAAAATGAGCTCCACCTCAACAAGCTGCAACATATGTGTCTGTGTATTAATGCATCACTAATTATGATTCAATAATATAATAACTGACAGTGACCGTTCTGCATAATGAGCACTTTTACTTTTGATACTTCAAGTACAATTTGCTGATAATACTTTTGGACTTTTATCTAAGTGACTTCACAATCCATAAATCTTGTAAAATAAATTTGAATACAACAGTAAAATATAAAGTTGTGGTAAAAACTGTTACATACAAGAATACAAATGTGTGTAACCATGGTATAGATTAAATGGTCTGACTGTAGAGTTATCACTGCAGTGTAAATGAATAGGAAGCAGTAAAGGAAATAAAGAGTCTGTTCAGATTCTCACATTGTTGTCAAAGGTCACAGAGCTCCACATGGGATGTAACTCAAGACAGCAGATCAGGCAGGTCGAGGGTCAAACAGGAATAGAAAGTGGAGACATATTTAACCTCGCTCTTTTAGTTGTTGTTGCTTTCTCACTCTTGTTTTCTTCTTTCATCTCATATACATTGAAGATTGGCTCATTTTAGGTAAATGTCTATCTGGATTTCTAAAAGGCCTGAATGTTATCTCAAACTTGTAAGCATGAAAACAGACAGACGGACACACACACACGCACACGCACACGCACACACACACACACACACACACACACACACACACACACACACACACACACACACACACACACACAGAGTCACACAAACAGTCACGCTCTCTTGCTCGCACTCTAATCACATTTTTGTTTCATTGTTTTAATTTGCCAGCCCTTCCATTTCCCTCCTCTCTCCTGATTCTCATTGGACAATGAAATCAGGAGTAAAGTGGGACCGATCCTCATAAATCATTAAGCAAGGTTTGTTTTGCCTTGAGAATGTAATTAATACATAATTAATATTTAAAGATCGACTCGTTTATCAAATTTAATTTCTCCACCGCAACAGATGCAGTGCATCGAGGAAAACAAACAAATGGAGGAGGTGTTTTTTTGGGGGGGAATCTGAGATGGAGAAAGAGAAAAGAATAGAAAATAAACAAAGGAGGGAGGGAGGGAGGGAGGGAGGGAAAGAAAAATTAGCACTAATGAGGCAGAAATGAGGCGGCGTCTTAATTAGCCGACAGGTAGCAGCTTAGTCCCAGAGGCGGATGAAGTTAACTCAGCATCTTTGCTAAGTCATAAATTAGTATTGATTCTTTCTTTTTTCATTGAAAGCATTACGTTTTTCCTTGTGTATAAAATGTGCTATATAAATACATTTTGACTGGTCTTACCCTGTCTTAAACTGACGCTACTATAGTGTTCAACCAGTTAATTTAATGTTCATATGTGTTTTGGATTTCAATGTATTTTTCATGGAGACAGATGCTCAAATTTAAAATGAACAAAAGATTGTTTACATAATTCAAAACAGAATTTTTTTTTTAACTGTATCCATATGAAATTAAGAACACTGTCAACCATCCAAAATCTGGTCATTCTGCTTTAATTTATCCTTCCTTCTCTTTTTTTCTCGCCCTCCCTTTTTCTTCGTCCTCACTTGCCCTTTGCCTCTGGAGACTGTCATGAGAGCGAGGCGCTCTGCACTGTTAAGTAGGACCACTTTACCCTGTCAATACATTCAATACAGCGCTATTGACCTGAGCTGTGAGACGGGCTCCTGGTGACCAAGAAAGAGACGAAAGATGGAAAGAAAGAAAGTAATAAGGGAAGATATGGTGAGACAGGAGAGATGCAGCACTTTAGCTGTATCCTTAAGTGTGAATCCTGATATTGTAGTCCATTTGTAAAACAATACTTATCAGTCAATTTCTTCATCAAACCTGCAAAAATGTAAATTAACTCACAGGAAATTAGTTTACTAAGTTGTGTTACATTTTTCAGGAAAAATTCTATGTGAAAAAACAACGAATAGGTTATAGATTGTAATGGTTGTTTGATTGGTTATTGTACAAACGTAAAGGTAGATCTTCAGTTCTCAACCTTCTGAGTTGCTCCATGGACGGCGAGTACACAGCTACCAAAATGTTTAACCCGCTCATGTGAATCAAAAGTACATTTACGTAAAAATAAAACAAGTTATTTAAAGTACAGTTGTTAAAAAAATGCCATTCAGTAAAAGAAGTGATGGGAATTAGTTTCTTCATGCACCTCCAGAAATGAATAGAGAAGGTAGAAAGGAAGCGGTGAGATAGGAATAAATGAAAGTAAGAGAGGTAGGTGCTTTTAACAAAGATCCAAGAAAAAGACAAAACAGGCAAAATTATGTAGGAACATAGAAACAAAGAAATAAACCGCCTGCTTTCAGACAAGTCTCAAAGTCCCTGAATAATGGCGTCTGAGTGATACATCTGTTTAGAATGCTTTATGTGTGTGCATGTACCTGCATGCCTGCACGAGTGAATGTCAGAAGAGAAAGCGTTTCTTAACACACACACACACACACACACAATTCCTGGGCTTGATGAAAGCGGTTCCTGGCTAATGGGTTAATTTCATTCCAGTGCTCTCTGCCATGTTGAGGACAATTAGCCCTGAATGGAGCTGTGAATATTTAATAACATTCTCTGGAAGGTACAGAAAGACAGGCATTCACTGGAAGATAGATAGAGAGAGATAGAGAGAGAGAGAGAGAGAGAGAGAGAGAGAGAGAGAGAGAGAGAGAGAGAGAGAGAGAGAGAGAGAGAGAGAGAAACAAGGAAGGAGGGCTAAACCTGTGGTGGAGGAATGAAGAGTCCAAACAGAGAAAAAAAGAAGAGACAAACGGCTGTTGTGTGTGTGTGTGTGTGGGGGGGGGGGGGGGGAGGAATAACAAGGTACACATATGTAAAAGTAATCCCTATGAGCAAAAACCTCTGACTTTGGACAGAACACTCTGCTTACAACATGTTTTTCTACTCTTGGCTCAAGCCTACGTGACCTCGCACCGGATTTCTTTATATGGTCATCTGCTCCAGGCACATTACTGCAGTGTTGACATATAGCTACAATGCTATTGTCTGGGAAACTTGTAGGTATATCTTTGTTGCCGTTGTTGCTAATTTCTCCCTAATTTCAGATCCCATTCATGCTAGGAACATGTGTGATTGTAAAGATTGCAATTATGGCAAACACACTGCTACTACTACTACTAATACTAATACTGCTGCTACTACTATCCCCTATATGAATGACTTGGATGTCCAACCTGGTCCACACATACTGCTAACTAGCGCAGTATGCAGACAACTTTTACCCTTCTTTTCTAACTGAACTCCGATATTTCTAACTTACTCAATGGCTCTCTCATACTTGAACTGAACTCTCATTTACTTGCCTACTCAATCAATTATTTGGTCGCTTACTCATTTATTTACTCATTCACTCTCACTTGCTCTTACTCACTCACTCTCTCTTTTGAGAAGTTTGAGCAGAGGACTTGTACTTTGAGGTATTTGTTGACTTTTACCACCAGAGTTGACACAGACTGACACAACTTTTCAGCACTTGGAATCGAGTTAAATATCTTATGGAAAGAAAGGAGAGAATGAAGAAATAGAGATTTGTTTACCTTTCGCTCCACAAGAGCATCGTTGCTCTTATTTACGAACTTCTGTCACCTGTGGACTAAACAAGGGCGAATGCACAATTACAGTGAATGCGAAATGGCAGATTGACAGATGGACCTCCGATCTGATGGACCGGTCAGTTTGTGCCCTGAGGTGACAAGCGTGATTTCA
This sequence comes from Gymnocephalus cernua, assembly GCA_023631565.1. Lineage (NCBI taxonomy): Eukaryota > Metazoa > Chordata > Actinopteri > Perciformes > Percidae > Gymnocephalus > Gymnocephalus cernua. Next base: position 5,350,917 of record CM042439.1, on the reverse strand, counting down.
ACAGTGTCGATCAAACTCAGCTCCAGCATCTACAGCTTCCACAGAGAAAGATAGAAAACAGGACAAACCCCAAATGTAGTGTAGGAACTTTAATTGGTTAATTGATCCCCATCTAACAATCAAATGTTTGAATTATTAATTGAATAGATGACAGTGTTGAGGAGGAGATCTGAGGAAAGAGTCATATTGATTGTGTGAGGAGCTTGGATGCTGATGGGTTGTTATGGTGATGAGGTTTTTTTTTGGTGATAATGGAAGGCTCGTTATTGAACAGAGGAAGGTATTGATTGTTTGTTTGACAGCTTTACTGTCTCCATGTGTCTAGGTGTAACAGATTATATTACATGTTGCGTTCATTTGTCTTTTCCTAAAATCTTTGTACGAACAGCTTTTATAAAAAAAAAATGCATGTTATTCCCACAGAACTTGATTGTTGTTTATATTTTATGTAATTTGAATCAAATCTGGCAATTTGGTTACCTGAGATCAATTGTATTGTTATTTACTGAACCAATGCATTGTCATGAACAGTTTTGTATGATATTGTACGAAAACCTATGCACAACAATTCATATGATATCCTACAAAATTACGGCGAGTACCTCCCAGTCATGTAACAACCGGTTATATGACAGTTATAGTTACAGTTGACATATCATATTTCACCTGTATTAGCTTCTCTGTATTGGCTTCCTGTAAAATTCAGGATTGAATTTAAAATCCTTCTCCTGACCTACAAAGCTCTAAACGGTCAAGCACCATCATATCTTGAAGAGCGCATAGTACCTTATTGTCCCACTAGAGCACTGCGCTCCCAGAATGCTGAGTTACTTGTGGTTCCTAGAGTCTCTAAAAGTACAACGGGAGCCAGAGCCTTCAGCTATCAGGCTCCACTCCTATGGAACCAGCTCCCAGTCTGGGTCCAGGGGGCAGACACCGTCACCATATTTAAGAGTACACTTAAAACTCTCCTCTTTGATAAAGCTTATAGTTAGGGAGTGAGGAGTTGCAGGGTCCGCCTAACCCGGCCCACCTGCTTCTCTTCATAGTCGTTAGATTCATCTATCATATAATCAATGACATAATCAAAGTAGAGGGAGGCAGGCCGATACAACCCGATCCGGGTGCGGAGAGTTCGGAGCCCGACCAGGCACCTCTCTTTAGCCTGTCTCTCTTAGTTATGCTGTTTTAGTAGACTGCCGGGGGACTTCCTTTGACACACTAAGCTTCTCTCTCCTCTATGTTCCCTTTTCTGTGCATCCATGTCCAAGAAATGCATGTTACTAACTTAGCCCTGGGAGCTTGCTCCGCGGAGTCTTTGTTTCTTTTCACCCAGGATGATGTCCCGGGATTAGGATGGCACCAAAATCATAGTTCCAGCTGTGGCTGGGATTCTACCGCAATTCCCTGCTATGCCATGCTGTCCCCTGCTATGCTCCTACAACCACAATTTCACAATTCTGTTTCATTATCTGTTCTGTGACTGTGACCGCCTACCAAGAGCCTGGGTCTGTCTGAGGTTTCTTCCTAAAAGGGAGTTTTTCCTTGCCACTGTTGCATTGATGCTTGCTCTTGGGGGAATTCCTGGAATCTCTGGAATTGTTGGGTCTTTGTAAATTATAGAGTGTGGTCTAGACCTACTCTATCTGTAAAGTGTCTTGAGATAACTCCTGTTATGATTTGATACTATAAATAAAATTGAATTGAAATTGAATTGAATTACTGAAGGTTACTGTGAGCCTGCTACAGAGCACCGTGAGGCCCCGATCGTTTCAATGGCCGTTGCCATTAAGTTTAGCCGACTAAAGGTGACTGTCATGCGGCTGTCATGTCCTTCTTGGCTAATAGCAACTGCATGGAGGAGGGGTGGTGGTGGTTCGCGATCACGGAAGGCATGTATCATGTGGATGCGCTGACAGTTTTGTTGTCATTACTTAGAATTCCTCATGGGGGAGACAGAAACTATGTACTATTGCTTTAAGTACTCTCGGGACACGAAAACCCGTTTGCTGGGTGAAGGTCTTGTGTTTTACCCTTAACTTCTTCTGGGACATGAACACTGCTCCCCTGCTTGAAAGCCCTGTGTTTTATGACCCACCCATCCTCCCGACGCGGCGCTTCACGCTATTATACATCAGCAGTCGTGATGCATACAGTAATAAATACGTGGAATATTGCATTACTTAGCTTTACATAGCTACAAATGGTTCATGAGAACAGCCTGACTGAACATATTGTACTTGTTTTGAAAAGCATAAAAAATGTGATTATGAGAAAGCTTCACTAGACAATATTTATTTAAAATGCATCTGTCTTATTAGTATACATCATTAATTGAGGTGACAAATAGAATCACATGGTAAAATATGAGGAGGATTTCTGGGTTAATCACTTAAAATGTCTACAAGGCAGCTGGATTCTCGCGATATCACAAGATCACACGAGAATTGCGGAATCACGTATCACACAAACATCCAGCTTGTCAGCTTCTTTTGCTCTTCTCCCATCTGGCTTCCACAAGAGTTTGATAGACAGATCCATCCATCTGCCAGGTATTTTTGTTTAAGTATCTGCCCTCTTCCAAACAGTTTCTAATGACGGCTTCGCAAATGGTTATGTGTAACAAACCATCTGATGCCTCAAGATAACTGTTACTGCCCAGTGGTACATAATTGCAAATATAAGAAGGGTTTTCTCAACACCAGTGATTCAACAAATTGATTGGCCATTGGCTTTCAAGATATTACTGAGACTTATGTCTGAGACTAAACAATAAATTACAAAATACATCATAAAAGTTTTGTTCAGTTGTTTTTTTTGTGAAGATGTATCTAATGGGGATTCACAGTGGAAAAAAGACAACAAAGAGAACAAGTTCCCCCAGTCTGCTCCAGTTTGTTCCTGTTTTGAATGACATCAGTTCTGTCAATTTAGGGGTGGTTGTGTAGGTGGGTGAATGGGGCCGGTATGTGCATATCTGTGTGTGGTGGGGGGGATTGTATCAAGCACTTTGTGCTACATTTTAATTTAGAAAAAGTGCTATATAAAGTCTGATTGATTGATTGATTGATTGATTGATTGATTGATTGATTGATTGATTGATTGATTGATTGATTGATTCATAAGTCATTTCTCCAGATTTGGAGGATGTAAATCCTCCGAATGCATGGAAGACACTAAACAGTTGTCATTCCAATTTAGCTGTGTATAGCCTTGCTACCACACATGGAAACATCATTCTGGGGTAAACACAGTGACTTTGGAAATAAGAACCGGTGCCACATACAGCTGCCTTTCTGGTTAAGCTTTACCTGGAGCCGTGGGAGAGCATATGGCACATGGGCCAAAGGATCAGCTATGCAAACTACTGAATGCTATCCTGTTACTCTGTGGTGACAGAGGCCGAAAACTAGCTGTTGTCACTGACAGCTGCTGCTCATGAATGCCACACTTGTGCCAGGCTTGATGTTGAAGCCAGAACAACATGCATATCTTAAATCAAAGATCTTAAGATGTGGTTAACATGATGGAGCAAGTAGAAATTAATAGAGGAGGTGCAGTTGGGAAAAATTGCAATGAGCTCCTGGCACCAAAACAGGACTATCACAAATATCAGACAAGGGAATATATGATTAGTGTGGATTCAGTAATTGGTGATTCCAAAAAATCCCCAATCAACGCAATGATCTAATATGCCATGGCTTGACAATAAATTAAAATCGTCTTAATTTTTTGGAATGTGATAGATGAATACATTTTTTAAAAGAAATCTCTAATTGGAATTAAGTGTTGTACTTTTCAAGTTTTTATTTTTATTTTATCCATTAGCTAAATTATTTTGGTTAAGGTTTGGATGCAGTTTGAGTAATGGTTTCACTTTGTGTAATACAGTCCTTTAGTGTAGTCTCAGAATAATCGACTTTACTCTTCATATGTTCAGATGTCCCATGAGAACTTCCTTCTTAAGCAGATCGTTTTCATTTAAGCAACAAAAAACAAGAATTCAAGTGAATTACTCTCTGCTTATAGGCCACTTTCTCAAACCTTGAGGTCAACGGCAATTTTCTATCATGCACTCTAAGCAGTTTTCTACTCTTATTCCCTTGTGTATCTGGATGAAATGAAGTGCAAGAGCATAATGCACCATATTGATATCTGACATGTCAAAACGCAGCAAATTACCATCTTAGAGGCTTGCAAAGCCTCTGACCCAACCTCAAGTACATAACATCCGCACTTGCTCATCAGGTCCCGTCATTCACCAGTCGACAAATGCGTTTAGTTGCCTGCTTCCCTAAGCTTTAAGCTTCTGCTGTCCTTTATCATAACTTGGGCTGTGCCCAGGTTCAACAAGTTCATTTCCAAAGGAAATCTCCAAAAAATGACAATAGTTAAATTGTATTATTACTGTAAAGTATAAATATAACACTGTGCTGTTAAAGTACTAGACTTATATGGACTGAACACTTATATGAACACAATATTGTAACTAATATGGCTTAGAGCATTGCTGTGTGACCAGGAAATAGGTATACCATCAAGCACTGTCAACCAAGATTCAAGCTTTAGTTCTGTCACACCTTTGAGTGTACTGTCCAGTCAAGTGGTCATCAGCAGTTTGTGTTGTGCCTAATGGTTTGATTATTCTTTTTGAATGTATATAATTGTTTGTTAAATTGTGTGATTTCTGACTTCATGGGGTTAGCTGAGGATCCTAATAAACTAAACTAAACTGATGTTACAGCCTATTTTAATTCTTCATTTACAAAAAGCATGACATTTGTGAACATTTAACAGCATGGACTTAGCTGCCTTTTAAAAACTGAGCAATGAAGTTGCTTTTTTATTGAGACTAATAATATGGATATTGTATTCAGAGACTGTCAACAAACAAACAGCATCAGTTATTTGTTCAAATGTCCAAAGCAATCAATGTTTACATTAACCTGACAAGAACCTCTCGCAAAGTGTCTGAATTACAATTCTCGACGGATATGATCAGTACGGATCAGTCATCTAACTCTCGACAAGAAAGCAAGAAAATGTCCCCAAAATGTCTGGCTGATCAGAAAATGGCCATATAAATAATTCTTATAACAGTCGTTTGTAACTAACTGACTAATGATGTAGTCCAGTCAGATCAGAAACACTCAGATGGGTCATTTTTTAAGGCAATGTCATTTCTTTTTTGGCAGTTATTTTAGAGAACTGATCTGAACTACAAATTTTTTTTTCATTCAATTTGGATAAAATAAAATGCAATGAATCTTAGTTTAGTTGATGTTCTGACTGTGTGCATGGTTCTGTCCCACAGGTACATTATGAAAATAAGGAGAAACCTGTAGCCTACATCGAGGGACCGACTGGCGACTCACAGGACGCAGGTTCAATACTCTGCGGCTCTGGGACTATCTACACGTTTGTGACTGGGTGGAAGAATCCTTGAGGAAGAACTCACCTTCCTTTACTGGAGGCCACTGTGAATTAATGTCATCAATACGTGCTTAAAAACTTTCTTCATATTTTGATCATTTTTTGAGTTTTTTTACCGGCTTATCTTCATATTTAGCTTCTCTTTACATTTTCTATCACTTCATTAATATATGTAATCATATGAAAATATAACATAACTAAGGTAAGCTATAAGTAGCCTGTGTTTAATCCAACACACTTCATTCTCAGATCTCTCTGTTCTCCGCTCAAATGCTGTTTTCTTACTCATGTTCACTGGTGTGTTTGGCTGAAATTAAGTGCACGAGCATAATGCACCGTATTGATAGCTGGACATGTCAAAACACAACAAATTACTATCCTACCATCTTGGAGAGAGACTCCCTAAGATTTGATCCATAGATCATCTGCACTCTGCATTCATCAAGCTGTCTCACTCACAGGGGCATTAATGCGTTTTGTTGATTTCAGCATTCCAGAGGCCATTAAGATGAGAAAGCACTGATAGGAAAACCGTATGAACAGAGAGCACAGAAAATTACAGACCTACCTTCCTAGATGGTGAGTTGTTCATGTTTTGATGGACGTTGGTTGCATTAGAGGGTGGAGCCAATTCAGTTTTTTAGAAACCACAATATACTTGCCAGGCAAGGTCAGTCGACTAAAATAATCTGTTCAAATTCAAATAGAGTAGATTCACTGGCAGCAGTTCAACGCTTACATAGACACAAGATTACCTTTGACAAACACACAGGTGATGCAACAGATGCACACATATGGACACACGTGTAAATACACTCAAAAAGAAGAGCGTGAAGCATCAAAGCCACCACACAGACTCACATGGCAATACACACACACACTGTGGATCACAGGCGTGTTTACAGACAGACAGACAGAGCAGACGGATGAATAAATGATGTGTGTGATCTATAATGAATGCCTCTTGTTCATTACACATTCTCACATTCAACAGGCTATTCCACAGGCCACAACACTGTCCTCACTGTCTGGGTCTTTATGTGGCAGATCAGAGTGCTAGTTAGACAAATGTGTCTGGGAGGCCGAAATAATCTCATTGGTTAATTTAAAGCTCTGTGGGTGGAGCCAGACAACCACAGCAATTTATTTTGGCAGAAGGTTCGTCACACATGATTTCAACCAAAAATTTCCCTCGACTGGCATCAACGGAGGATGAGATTTTATGGTTTATTTAAACAACACAATCATTTGAATTTTAAACCTGTGGCCAACTAATACCTAACAAGCTATTGATTGATAATGCTAATTAGTTAGCATTTAGCTAACGTAGCTATGTAGCTACGTTGATTCAGCCACAGGCCAGATTTGTTTTTCTATCACCATGTTTCTGTCCCTCCTGAAGCATTGTCACCTAATGTTCCCCCTGCCAAACATGGGCGGAAGAAGTATGTTTTCCAGAGAGAACAGATCGAGTGAAGCGTTTACATGGTTATTAGGACCTAATGTGGCTACTGTGACGACCCCTGCTGTGTCTGGCTGTTCACCTGTCTCTGACTCTGCAGGAGCTCGTCAGAGAAACCTGGAACACCTGAGTGTGCCCAGGCTATTTATGCCTGGCTGCAGTGGGGCGCTGGTCTCTGCCAGTGGCTGGTTGCTGCTGGTCCTGTTCTTTCACGTGTCTTAAAATACTTTTGCACTATTTAGAATGTATTATTGTATAGTATATATTTTATATTTTTCACACTTATCGCACCGGAGAGAAACACATTTTTTTATTTCTCTGGATGTCTGGCACATATTTTGAGAGAATTGAAAATAAAGTTGACTTGACTAATGTTTTCATATAGAACGGATTGTCGAAGGTTTACACATCCCCTCTCAACCCCATTCAAAATTCCTTCTGTTCCGATAGAGACATTTTTATCCGTATTATTGTTACTACTCGCTAGATAGCAACAATTTTGTGTCCCTTTGGCTCTGCCCATTAAGGTCCAGAGACTATTCCAGTGCATTCATTGGCTGATAGTCATAGTGACCTCCACAGGACACACAGGCTAAAAGAAAAGACAGAGGATTAAACAGTAGCTAGATAAAGCTCAAAGATCAGAGGGGGGGATTAAGGGCAAGAAAGAGGATGAAAGAGGGAGTTACAGAGCGCCCTGAGGGGTGAGAATGGAGGGAGAGAAAATAGGGTGGAGGGGGCTGATGATGACTTTATGTTGTTTTATAGATGCTGTCATATAACTCCTCTCTCCTCCTCCGGCCCCCTCAGTTCTTCCTCCAGGCACAACATATGATAGATGTCAAGGGAGGAGAGTGTGTGTGTGTGTGTGTGTGTGTGTGTGTGTGTGTGTGTGTGTGTGTGTGTGTGTGTGTGTGTGTGTGTGTGTGTGTGTGTGTGTGAGAGAGAGAGAGAGAGAGAAACAGGGAAAGTTAAACTCTCTGCAAAAACTTTTTAAAATTTCATGAAATAACAAAACATTCTATGTTAAGTAACTTATAAAATCAGCATTTTTGGAGATGCGTGAGAGAGGGAGAAGTAAAGCACAAAACTGATTTTATAGGTTTTGATAAAAAAATTATCTGTCTGTTTTTATTTGTCTATTCAACATGTATTAACTGTGACTAAGAAAAATGACCAATACAGTCAGTCATCAAAAGTATTTCTTGGATTGTGCCATCTGCCTATAAATCCATATGAATATTGCATAATATTGTTTTTGTCATGTTATGGTGTCTTCTGCTATTTATTTTATTCATTTCCCTTTTCCTATTTCCCAATAATAGTTCATGCATTTTCTTTTCATCCCCACTGTGAAAAACAAACATATTTCTTCCTACAAAGCCCTGTCAGGTCAGCTGGGGCAGGAAATACGAAAGGAGGGGGGTATGTAATTGCTGGTCATCTGGAAAACAAGGTCCCCTTTTTATAAAGACCGAATCAACCTTTGACCGCCAGAGCCCAGTCCCCGCTGGGGCTGATGGGAGCAGAACAATAGGACCTGCAGGCCAGCGCGCTGCTCTACAAGTGTTACAGCGCCGGGGGTCGGCCATGTTACCATACGTTCATGTCGAGACCTCTTAGAGCTGGCTTCACTGCACAAACACACACACACACACACACACACACACACACAATAAAAAGTTACCCTAAGAAGCTTTTAATTAGTTCCTGTATAATTGGAGGAATAATTGGATTTTCTTTGAGGTTATTGATTCAGCTTTCACTCATCATCTGTTCAAATGAATCCAAGCAGAACGATTCAAAAGCTTTCAGAAGACAATGGGCCTGACATTAATCTTCCATTGGGTAACATGAATTTCAAAACTTTATATTTTTAAATTTATTATTTTTATTCAGGAATTCAACTGTCAGTCATGTAAACACAAAATACAAATAAAAAATCATTGAAATCATGAACTCAAGTGTCATTATGAAACAAACAAAACAAACACAATGACTGCGCTTTAACATCAGCAACATCTAATCCAATCACTCCTTCTCATTAGCTATGTGTTCATCGGTCCCGGGACATCAGCCTGAGACTTCATTTCAACAATGAATGAATGAATGAATGAATGAAAAACAGCAATGTGTGTTATCAAAATCCGAGCCTAGCCGCCAATGAGCAGCCGATGGGAGCTGGCTGCAGGATGTCTCAATCACCATGAACAGTTTTTAATGTTCTATCAGACTATAACTACTCGAGAGTCTGTTCTTGAGACTTTGCTCTAATTTTCGGGACAATGAAGGCAGGATTCGGGATTCGGGACAACTGCTTGTTTGGTCACCCTAGTCACCTCACAGCAAGAAGGTACAGGGCTTGAACTCTGTAGGGCTGGCCAGAACCAGTCTGCATGGTTGTCCTTTGAGGGAGCCCAAAGATATCTGGGTATTAGGAATACTCATGCCTCTGCCATACAACAAGGATGACATATACTGTATAACCCAATGACACACCCAGTGTTGGTCAAGTTACTTGGAAATAGTAATTAGTTACTGACTACTGATTACTTCTCCAAGAAAGTAATCCAGTTACTTTACTGATTACTTATTTTCAAAAGTAATTAGTTACTTTACTAGTTACTTTACTAAGTTACTTTTCAAAAACATGATGCACGACCTGTGAACTGTTACACCCATAAAACTTTTGTTATTCACCATCCAGATGTCAGCAGTGGTGGAAAGTCTAGCTACATCTCCGAGTGCAGTCTTCAAATTAGCGTCCATTATGTCATAATCTCTCTCAAGGTATCCTGCAAATGACTTTCTCTGCGGCAGCTTGACACCGTGTTTGGTCGGTATTTTTTCTACGATGCGTCAGAACGATTCGGAGTCATCAGTGGAAATTGGCAGCATATCCTTGACAATATAGCCAGCGACGAGCTCCTTCAGTTCAGCGGCACTAAGTCCTGACACTTTTAAGTCTATTTTCACCTGTTTAGCAGGAGATGGGGGGGGCCTCGGATGTTCGCCCGGTGGAATTGGATGTAGCCCCGCACTCACTTAACAGAAGAAACTGATAACTCCAACCAACAGTTTTTCCGTTAACCCGTCTGTCAAATCACTTCATCTCTTTGAATTTGAACAACAGATTTACCTTTTCTTCCCGGCGTGGGTGGATCGTAAAAGAAAATCCTTTCTTGTTCTTGTCTGTCATTGTTTTCAAGACAAGAGGGATCACTACAGCTCAAACCGACACACTCCTCTGGTATCTCCCTGGCTTTGTGTGGCGCGTGGCGTTACTCGTTAGCAAGTCAGGCTTTTGTTTCTGGGCGTGTGTGTGTCACTGCAGGTGTGTGTATCAGATGACCTGGCTGCATTGAGTTGGCGGGAGATTCAAAAAGTTGAAAGCATATATGGGATAAACAACAGGACAGTCAGTGGACATCATTGTATTATGTTACTGCATGTTGTGGGTCCAGTTTGTCTGTTTGACTATTAGCAGCATATCTCCAAAACCTTAGATGATGTTTAAACATTTTTAAAAATATCAAGAAAAAATCAATAATTTCTTGTAACATACTAAATATCCGTCCGTGTGTGTGTGTGTGTGTGTGTGTGTGTGTGTGTGTGTGTGTGTGTGTGTGTGTGTGTGTGTGTGTGTGTGTGTGTGTGTGTGTGTGTGTGTGTGTGTGTGTGTGTGTACCTGGACTTCCTATTGTGTCCTGAGTGGCTGTCGTTTGGCCTGAAGCCTGGCAGATAATGCAGCGTGGATCTTCAGGAGCAGCCACATCTGTCGCTGTCGTGCCGCTCTCAGACTGCAGTAATTATCACCATCTGTAAAACAGCCGACCAACTGAAGCCTCTCAGCCGTTTACCCAACAGGAATTATTCCAAACAGTGCGTGACACCTAACTGCCCTTTTAAAACTGGGAGATCTGTTTAAGCATGAAAACAGTAGACATACACATTTTTAAATGTTGCATTAAGTGAATCTAAATACTGTATCTTCCATCACAAACAGTTTACTTAATGTACTGATATTAAACCACAAATAAATAAACTTTGTACAGAGCAAAGATCTGAGCTGGCAAATTGTAATCTACAGTTCAGAAAGCGTACCACTATCTGAATTACAGCTGTACATCTATACATATTTGGGCAACATAATCATCCAAGAGGACTACGCAGACACAACTTTAACATGTACAGAGAAATTAGAAAAACTAAAATAAATAGAATCAAATAAAATTAGATAGTTGTGGAAAACGTTCCCATTCCCTGTGTTGGCTTCAACGTAATACATATAAACCTTAATACATGTAAACATGTTAACCCAGATTTAGTTTCAATTAAACTTTTTAGTGGTTACTACTTATTCTTTCATGTTTTGTTAAAAAATATATTCATTACTAAATCACATTAGTTGTTTGTAATGAGTTTAAGTATGCAGTGCACAGATCATATTAAGCAGATACATACTAACTAGTAACTGTCTACTAAGTAAAATGTTCCATGTGTTACTGTACAGTCATTAATCACAATGTTGGATGTGTATTTCTTTCTTTTCTGTTTTATTTTAACAAATATTCTTAAAACCATATTGTCATAAAGTAAATAAATAATATTTATAACAACAAATCATTGCTTTAGTAGTGACAAGTATCCTAAAGTATTTTATTTATTATCTGTTTTTGCATGTTTAAAGCTAAAGTGCGTAGTTTGTCTCCCCATGAGGAATTCCAAGTAATGACAACAAACTGTCGGCGTGTGCATATGATACAAGCCTTCCGTGATTGCGCACCACCCCCGCCCCTCCTCCACACCATTGCTAGTAGCCAAGGAGGACACGGAAGATTAAAAAGACATGATGGACTCTTCAGAAGAGGTAATTATCTTCACTCGAGCTTCTGCGCACGAAAGTCGCCGGACGACACCAGTTTCTGAATATAGTCATACTGAGAAATACAGAGAGAGTTTTGTGAAACTGATAATCTCAATTAGCTTTGTATCAACTCATTTGGCAACGGCTTGAATGTAACGAACGTCCATTATTATAAAAAAAGTTACGCACTAAAGCTTCAACTTAACATGCTTATTTTAGACAACATGACTCCAGAAAAACATGATTTATGTTTGCTAATATAATTTATATTTTTAACTGTTTTTAACTGCTCTTTAATGTTTAATTTCTTATTCTGCACTGTAACGTTTATTCTTGTATTTCAATTGTCTTCATGTAAAGCACTTTAAATTGCCCTGTTGCTGAAAAGTGCTATACAAATAAAGCTGCCTTGCCTTGCCTTGCCTAATGATTTTTAGTAATGACTACTAATTGGGGTGGCAGTAGTAGTGTGGACTGGTAGCTGGTCACTTCTTCACTTTCTGGGCACTGCCAAGGTGCTCTTGAGCAAGGCACTGAACCGAGACAACTGTCCAGCAGTCGCAGCCCACCCACTCACTCTGACCCCTTCCCATTTGTGCATGTATAGGACCTGAGCATGTGTGTGTATTTCAGGCCTGTTCTAACAGAGTGTAAATATTAATTTCCCCACTGGGAATTCATTTAAAAAAAAGTATAAATTAAATTAATGTAAACTTGATTTGTTTACTGCATCAACTTACCGCTCTGTGTTAACACAACTTGACCTGTTAAGTTTCACCTTATGTAAAAACACGGTTTAAAGGAGAACTCCGGCCAATTTTTACGTTAATCTTGCTAAATATAACTATGCAAGACCTGTCTTTAGCAAAAACAGTTAGCGCAACTGCAGCTACCTAGACAGAGCTGCTGCAGCTAATGCCCACCGCTCCCACTTAGCTAAACGGCAGTTATGGGGGCATAAATGAAATAATGCCTCTGTGTATCTTAACAGACACAAAATGCAATTAAAATGTCTGTGTAACATGAACAGGGCCCTTACATGACAACAACATGCATTTTCGACATTCACCTACCCTGTTAACTGCTAGCTAGCTAGCTGTCGTCTGGGACGAGAGAGTGTTCAGTCATAATAATCATCATGCAGCAGTCCCGTGTGTATTTGTAGAATATAATGGGTAACGGGTTATATGCTTGATAACGGGTTTCCACGCAAATTTCTAGTAAAGTCAATTTATTCGGGATAACAGTGTATAATACAACAAATAAAACATTTAGTAAACAGTTTAAAATGTTGTAAAAAAAAATGTCTAAAACTTGGTTAGGACCAACAAAAACGTTTTATTTTATTTTAGAATTTCTTAGTCATATTATAATCAGACACATTCTAACTTAAACTGGAGGTCAGCAAACACAAAGGCCTTTTTACAGTCGCCGCAGCCGACCTGTCGCTCGCCAATGTGACATCAAAATGACATAGATCTCGCTGGCACGCCAGGATTTCTTTCAGCGGTGCACCACAAAGCGGAAACAGGAAGCATGAATGACTTCGAAGGCAACCGGATGGTGAATGAAAGGCTTGATCCGACGAAGTAGGTCATCCAATCAAATCAAAACATTGACGTCAATGCTGTTGCCAGTTCTGCTGTTGTTTACCTTTTTCTTCTTCTTGTAGTCCGTAGAAATAGCAAAGTCGGGAGCCTTTCCTCATTAGCGCCACCTCTGTTCAGGAGAAGACTGCAACTAGTGTCGCGACCACCACATGCGAGTATAAATAGTTATGGCGCTCCTATGATGTCACATTTGCACACAAAACGGTTGGCTGCGGCGAGTATACCAGACGCTGATGTAGTGGTGTATTCCAGGATGTGTCAGTACACTGTGACATCACTGTTGGGTGTGGTTACAATTGTCCACATTTGGTCAGAGGAAATTTTCCACCAGAGAGGGCAGGAAAACACGTTTTGGGATTTCTTCTATTGCTTTCTGTGAAAAAACAAAGATCTTTGGGTTTTTATCCAGACTGTTTTAGATGTAACGTCCATCACAAGATGATGATGTGTGTAAAGTATGTTTCCTCTGATGAAGTCAGGTTGAAAACTTTGCCTTTCTGTTTCTTGTTCTGTATGTTAGCCATTTATAATTTCTGCCTTTCACAATGAATTTGGGTGAGAAGCTACACAGGGACTCCAAGTAATGTGTACATTAGTAATGAGTCTGTCCAACTGTCCCAGTGTTTTGAAGTCCACACAATATCCCCAAAACCACACAAATGTACATTTATTTAATAGCCTGTCATGCCAGACCATAAATCTGTCCTCTGTTGTTGAAATATGTGAGAAACAGTATGCCAGTTTTCCAACATCTTTACACACTTGAGTTTACCCAGTTGGTTTGAAAAGGGTTTAATTTCATGTTTGTGTCATTTAACTTTTTTTATTTCTCCCTATGTTGGTATCAAAGCTTTATAAAGCATTACCCCAGACCCTCCAGCAGCAGGGCCCTGTCTCATTAAGTGTCCTCAGCCCACAGTTCAAGAAACCCCACTTCAGACATTCTACATGATGATAAATCACTTGCTTCATCTGCAAGGCATTGCCATGATGGATCATTTGAATCAGTGCAGTGTTACTAATTATCAGCGTAATGGCTGACCCCTCTGAATGTCAAGACCCATAATCCCATTCTGCTTTTGAGGGGAATGCCAATAGGGGATCCACATGCTAAAATGTTGGGTGCAGATTGCATGTGAACACTATTGACTGACCGATAGGGAAATGTCTGCAGTGATTATGAACTACAGCCACTGAAATGACTTCCAGATGGGATGAATAATGGGTTCGTAAAAGAGAATAGAGAATAAAGCATTGAAGTGGCAATTAAAAAAAGTGGATAATTGTCTAGTTTTAATGAAGTCCTTTAACCATGTATTCATGTTATCCTGTTGCATTGGCCAAAGAGTCATTTTTACCAAAAGCACTTTGGCTTTCCATTAAAATATCCTCATCAAAAATCTCCTCAAATCTTTCCAAGGGATAGCCCTAATTGGTTTTAGTGTGACTATACTTTGTGCAGTGGTTATTGTTGCTTGCACTGAAATGAAATGTTTTACCTGATTTAGTATGAAATTCACCTTCATAAACTGCTTCTCTGACCAGGCCCTGAGGAACAGGATTTCTCTCTCCCTCTCTCCCCCTCTCTCTCCCTCCGCCTGTACTTGCTGTGGGGACCCCCCCGTGTCCCCTGTGGAGTCTTGTCACCAGGTTGTCAGGACCGGCCTGCAAACACAACATGGCGTCATCCCATCGATCAATAAATGAAGAGAGGATGAACGAGGTCAGAGAGAGAGAGAGAAGACGGATGAAGAGCGGTCACCTCTAGTTTGTTCTCCTGTTCACTCTCTGGTCTGCATTACCTGGATCACAGAGCACACACTCCCTGTGGGGCACACACACACACACACACACACACACACACACACACACACACACACACACACACACACACAAAACCATGGACAGGAACACACACACACATACATGCACTAACACAGACACACATTTACATACACAGTGGTACAGCAGGGCAAACGATCAATTTACACCACTCAGTTGGTCGTTTAAAGTTCATCATTTGGTTTTTTATCTTTATTCTGTATTGATTCCACACACAGAGCGAGACAGAAAGTGATTACATAGACTCAGTGGGGCTGTGCTCATGTTATAAGTAAATGCGTCCCACGTAATATTTTTCTGAGCAGGGTGAATAAACAAATCTGTTCTTTCAAATATCATGATATCCAAAGTATTTAATCATATTTAAATATCATAGGGGATTGTATTTTAACAGTGTAATTTGTCTTTTGATTACTCAGTTGTTTACTACATGATTTTGCCACGTGAAAGCTTTGACTTAAAGTATATCATGAGGCAGAGCAATCAACTCAGATTGACTCCACCTGTTTGGCGGCCAGACTTGAGTCTGTGTAGAGTTGGCTCTGAGGACAATGATGACAACCTGTTGCTCACATGTTTATTCTACAGAGATCCTCAGCTGGGCAGCTCTAAGTGACTGATTTATATGCATGGACATTTTGGGCAGTCGCCCTTTGCATCATTGTTGGAAAAATGTTAAAGCCCTGAACACCCATACAGGTGTTTTTTAGTTAATGTAGCTGATTGGATCTCTTCCCAGGACTGTGTGGGTGTGGTTAGACTGATAGTCACATCGCAGGACGTGCGATGTTAACATATACAACTTTTTTGCTGCTTGATAGATAAGGAAAACTTTCTCTGTTCTTCTTTTACATGATTGCTACCGGCCGACCCTTCCCCTTTAAGACAGGTGGCCATGTGAGCAATGTGTGTATGTGACGTAAAGTTAGTCTGTTTGTTAAGAGAAGTGAGGCTCTCCTGTGTGTTTCTGTAGAAAAGTACCGTTACTGTAAGCAGCAGCTGCCGGCGTGGACACAGTGATGCACATGCTTTTTCATGGGTAGTGGGTAAAGATGTTATCACATAACAACAGTTGGTATGTAAATGTAAAACCTGCATTAAAGATGAGACTCTTTAAGATGTTTTTGCCCAGAATGAGTCATTATGTTTATATTGTGTTTGTTTAAAGTGGTTTCTTATGCTCAGTTTAGTTTATTCTTTATTATCTGACACTGCACATCTGACACTCACATTTCTGTCATGGTCTGTCTAGAAAAATGACTGCATTTCTTCCTATAAGTCCATATTTGCATTTTCAATCATGTATTTGCATGTGCAACACTAAAGAGCAACAGTGATGTTTGCCAGATCTTTCAATGGAGGTTTAGGTTTGTAAAGCAAACAAAACAAAAAGTGTATATAGCACTTTTGTCCAAAATGTTTTAAAATGTGCCTCTTATTAATTCACCCATTTACACACACCAATGGCAGCAAGCTACCATCTAAGACACTGGCCTGATTTAGGAGTTTATATTTCAGTAAGATGACATACAACAACCTGTATATCACGGTCATCTGCACTCCTTTTTTATATATCTCTCCCACAGGGAGATGACATCCATATTTTAAGTCCCGCCTGCAAAACTCTGATTGGCTCAGTTGGTTTTACAACTGGGAAACAACTTCAGCTAAAATATTTCAATAATTGATGAATCACTTCCTTAGCTTAATTTATTCTGTGCAATAAACTTCATTAAAGCATCTTAATAACCTTTTAACAATGTCAGTTTGGACTTTTATTGGGTTTATTGACGGAAAATAACAAGGTGAAATACAACCTTATTTGCCAGAGAAGTCTATCATTCTTCTTCTATGAGTAAAGAAGGAATAAATTGGGGGTTGAGCTGTCTGTCAATCAACCTTTCTTCATTCTTTTCAACCTTTTCCCTTTCCTCTCTCTGCAGCAGACAGAATCTGCACTGCACTATCTGCAGGAGTGTGAGTGTTTGTAGTTTATAACTGTACAATCCATCATTCATGCCATCATCTTTCTTTCATGCCATGGGAGGGTTGTGTGTCTCACCTACATTCACTCATATGTTTGTTCACACATGTACATTGAGTGCAGGTTCAGGGGGAAGTTGGTTGCAGTCATCTCATCGCCCTGACAACCTGACACCGTAGCATCCCAGCAGACCACTGCTCAAGTGACCTTCCTTAATCTCCTGTGATTGACACCAATAATGATTACGACATCTCCTGCCCTGAGATAACGGAAGGCTGAAACTCCGACTGCACGTCAGATGTCTGAAACTGATGAAGCGAATCGCCCCGAGGCTGCAGACTGGGGATGGAGGTGAGGAGGGTGACGGACAGGTCCCTCGGCCCTTCCTCCTTGTCTGTGCTCTCATCCAGCGTCCCGCTGACCTTTAAAGGCCTGACTTCCATCGGATCAGTTTGCTGAATATATGCCAGGTCAGTCATGCCACTCGCACTTCTACCTGTTCTATTGCCCCCAAAGCAATGAGTGACAGATACATCTCCACAAATCCATATACACACACACTGATGCTGATTGACTGCTTGACACTGTTGGAAGCTTGATGTGGATCTGCCTCCTCTATAAAATAAGTATGCTGCTGTGATCCCCACACTTCTGTCTGTGCAGTCCCTGATTTCTTCTTATCATCATCATATGCCATTTGGAAGCTCCTCTTACTCCTTCTCTCCGTTTCAGCCCTGTCTTCTCAACTTCATCCTCTTAAACATAGTTTATACTTTAGTGCTGTAATTGTCTAAATCCACAGATTTGACATCAAGCTGACACAATCTGAGCTTTGGTGATTGGATGTGGGAGAGGTACTTAACCTGAGGCAGCGATACTGAGCAAGGATACACGATGAGCGGTCCTTGTATGTTAAAATAATGAATGAGCGCAGTTCATGATTTCTTTATGTGAGAACACCACAGAGTTTATTATCACATATATAAACTATGAACACTTACCGCAGACAAAAGCTTCATAAGTTTGAATACATTTTTTTAAACGTGTTTGTGGTCAGGTTAATTCATGGTTAGGTAAGTGCAGTTTAATTAATAAAAGAATCAAATGTCTGCCAGATGTAGCCTACAGTTACTGTGGTTACTTGCAGTATAATGTACCTTGCACACAGTGATTAAACGCTATAGTTTAAGGTTTCGTCTTAAGCAGCTGAGCAGACATATTTAAAAACTAAAAATCTTGTACATTGTGTTAAATCATCATGTTTCAATCAGCACCTTTCTGCATCCTCCCAGTTAACCGACAGATCCTTTATTGTTCAGGCAATTAATCAGGCGTGATGACACCCCTCAAAAATGATTCAAAATTAGGCCCAATTCTAAAATCTAAATCTGGCTACAGTGTCTGCCCAGCTTTACATGATTGTAATGGACACCTGCCAGCCAATCAAAAACAAGCATATTTTGATGGACATGGTATGAAGAGGGTGCGTAGCAAGTTGCTTTTACTTGTCAATCACTGAAAAGGAAAGGTGATCAGGCCTTTTCTGCTCGGGCCCCCCAGTTATGGAACGACCTACCGGAGGCGATCAGGGAAGCAAACACATTGTCTTCTTTTAAGTTTCTTTTTTAAAACTCACAACTTTAGACTTTTATTACTTTATTGTTTGTTTATTATATGTCATTTTTGTTGTTGTTGTTGCTTTTTGAATTTCCCTTTGGGGATCAATAAAGTATCTATCTATTTATCTATCTATCTATCTATCTATCTATCTATCTATCTATGTATGAATGTAAAGCACTTTGTAACTTGTTTTGAAAAGCGCTTTATAAATAAAGTTATTATTATTATTATTATTATTATTATAATCAAAAGGTGTGGGTGGGACTATCACATTGTTTCTATTGGACTTTCTGTATATGTAGTTTGGTTTGGGTTCCTGCAACATACTTGCTAAAAAAAAGAGAAAATAAGAAAACATTAGTGAGTTATGCCCCGTGCGTGCAGTATTGAACTGTGTAGTGGAAGTTGATGTAAAAAATGAGAGAATAGATTAAAACAATGAGCAGACACATCACTCTGGAGAAGGTTCAGACTTATTCCAATCATCTGTGGGGGGGGGGGGGGGGGGTCTGAATCTTTTAAGGCTCTTTGCGAGATAGAATTTTCCTACTTTGCATGATGGCCTTATTTTGAAAAGCGTCAGAGATCCCGTTGGTAAGTAAAAGGAAAAGTTTTAATACACTCCGGAAGGGTTAGCGAGATAAATAATTTCCCCAATTTTCCATTTCTCCGCTCTCATAAAAGCATGTTGCCGGAGAGATTAGCTCTTACCCAGAGGCTCGCAGAGGAACATGGCATTAGCTCGTTACTTCTGGGGAGGAGGAATCGCAGGAAGCACATATGCTTGTTTGTGCATGGAAAAGTGTGGAGTTGAGGCTAAGATAGCAGCAAACATATCAAGGCTCTGCTGAAGGAAATAAAATAAGAGCTGGTTGGAAATTAATCAAAAGAAAACACCATTAATATGAACAAAAAAACTTGCTCTTGTTGCTGTTCTTGTACATCTTCGTTGCAAGCCTTTGTACATGTCCGTGTGTTATGCTTTGACTATAAGTGTGTGTGTGTGTCTCAGAGGTGTAGTAAAGGCAGGGAGTGGTGGTCTGGGGGAAGGAAAGGCAGACTAATGGATATTATACTAATGGGTGGCAGCAGTACAACTATTCGGGCAATTAGAACAGGAAAGAGAAGGAGCGAGGATTGGTGGTGATGGACCTGGAGTGACTGCTACCACTCAAACCCCTGAACTAATGAACACAGCACATACAATCCATCATCTGCACTGGTTTTTCACTTTAAAAGGTAAAACATTTTAGGAGATCAGGAGATTCCACTGACCCTTAGTGTACAGGTTCCAATGGACACAAACCGAAAAAGCAGGAAAAAGAGCTCTGTGCTGTGAGTGAAGTGCATATGATGTTAAAAGTGAAGAGACATGTAGAAAACTGTGATGATGCTCATTTTCAGGTTCATAATTGTATTTAGAGGTTGTACCAGAATAGGTTTACATGGTTTAATTTTCAGAAAACACCATATTTTTGTTGTACTACACATTGCTGCAGTTCCTCTTTTCACCCTGTGTGTTGAGCTCTCTGTTTTAGCTACATCACACTTCTGTACTTTGTTGGGAGTCGCACATGCACAGTAAGTACTGCTAGCCAGTCAGAAGCAGAGTATGAGGGCGTGCCATGCTAGCAGCTAGGCGAGCATTATAACGTTTGTCTCTGAAGTAAAGGCTGGACTACAGCAGAGCTGTTTGGAGCAGTTTGTGAACAGTGTTTCCTGTTGGAGATGGTAAGTCCCTTTGGGGGGGACGTTGGGCTTTTCCACTTTGTAAACCAATAACATGCACAAAAAGACATATGACACAATAAAGGAAAGGGGAAAAGCCAAAAAGCATAATATGAGCACTTTAAATGTGGCGTTAAAGGTTTGGGTTTTGGTTTACTGCTCATGCCATCTTGTTTTTTTAGCAACACAAATCAAATTTCTCTTCTATAAATATTTTTGTTTAATTAATTTGGTATGAATGGTTTTCCCATTCACTTTAATGCAATCAAAGTGTTTTCAAGCTAGCTTACTGGCCATGCATCTTGAAGTGAAACTCCACTGATTTTACTTCAAAGCCTGTTCACACGTCTTATTTGTTTATTTTGAAATTATATATTTAAACCTATAAAAAAGATCAGAACAAACCAATGTGAAGCAAAAGGTAAATAATATTTATTTTCAAGGCAACAATTTACTGTACGGGAGATTTGACGTAAGCAGAGTAGAGAGATTTAGATGCATTCAAAGCGGAGGCCTAAGTAAGGTGCTGCAACTTTATGAATATCTGCATACGTTGCTGAACAATATGCTGTAAACACAGAAGTTGCTAATCTCTGAGCAGCGAGCCCAAGAGTCCGACCACAGAGTCTCGGGAAGCACAACGCTGGCTGAGTTCGGTTAACAGGAGAGGTTTTGACACTCGCACTAACTTTCATTACAGGCGCTGAAATGCTGGATGCAATTTTAATGAAGCCTTTTCATAAAGCTTTATACTAATGAACCACAGAATCAGTTAGGGCAGCTTATTCACACTGCAGGGCTGAAACACTAAGGGCAATGTTGGAAACATATTCTGCTGCAGATTTGGATTATTCTGTTATTATTGGCAGCAGCGGTGGGTCTGCTTACACTTCTGTAGTGGAATTACCAGATTGGATTAGTTACGAGGTTCAAAGTAACATGAATTTCACTGATATGCGTATATTTGATCGTATAAGATTGTTTTACTCAATCATGATTTATTGTGCAGACGTATCAATATTAAATGTTTGTCTGACATATTGTTTTGTTGGGAACCCCATTAAAGGATGCAACATTACAGTCAGGATGTGATAATGTGATTTTTTTTACCTAACTGTCCCATCAAAAGTTTTACATAACTCTAATGAAAGGCTTGCAACTGTCTTGCTTCTTGTAGTTCAATACTAGTACTAGCACAATATTTACTGCTGGTGATTTGTACATGCATGCAAGTCTAGTATGCACTTCACTATTGGATGCAAGATTAAAAGAAACCATAAAAAATGTGCTGAAGGCCATCTTTTACAGTCTCAATGTATTTTTATTGTAAAATTTGACAAAATGGAAAATTCTCTTAACAAAATTATTATTATTATTTATAATTATAATTTTATTTCATAATGATCATTATGTGAGAAAATAATTGTTATTAATGTGTTTAAATTTCTGTCATTAATAGATATTTCATTTTCTTTTTTGTAATGGTAAAAGGAGCAAGAGACCCACAGACTCCAGCAGTGATGCTAACTGGCATGTCATTGAACCCAATGTTGCTCACCTTCTTCACTGGGACAGGGAGGGGCACAGTTAGGGGGAGACTGGGGTGCTGCTGACTCATCTGTTGTTAAGTCTGCTAAAAAGGGCAGGGACAATGATTTAATATGAATATATTGCTCAACGTTTCCCTGCACTGATTAAATGGTGATTAAATGTAGGCTAACACTAGTCTGTAGCTAGCTATCTTATTTCACTATGGACACGAAGCCAACAGGTTAATACCACTCACAGACTACAGGCTACCCACCTTTCTTGGTGAAAAACAGGGTTACAGTTTGACACCCTTTCCTCTCTCTCTTTTCTCTCTTTCCTTTTTTGAAAACCAGATTTTGATTTAACGTTACTTGGCAACATTGTAGTCACTGTAGTTCTGGCGCATCTACTGACTGCAACTAAAACCATTTTATGCAGATCCATGGGGGTGGTCGGTCAATATGGGTGTTTACTCTTTGGTCAATAGGGATATGCCAAATTATTATTATTGCCAAAAACAAGTAAAAACAAAGAGATCATTAATTTTATTATTACGTTGGAAATACATATACTGAATGATGCCCTTGGAATTGTCCTAACTTTTCTCCCCTATACGGCACCCCCTGAATATACACATAGTCCACAAGAGAAGAAGAATAAATTAACTGTATAACGATTAGTCTAAAGGTAATTCAACAACAGTGACTTATCGTCGCTGTGGGCAGAAACCCTGTATCTCCAGATTGTGTCTTTTTTTTTCCTTCATAAATAAAAGACCAATGCTATTGGTCACCCACGTCTGTCTGTGGCTTTTACAAATAACCAGGCATGACCAGGCGATTTTGTCTGACTTTGTCTACTGAAGACAAAAAGCTCAGAATGATCATTTCCTAAAAAAAACAATGGTTTTGGACATGCAAGGTTTTCACCCAACAGCGACGTTATGTTGCATTAGCAACACATTAGCTTCAGATAGCTAGTGTAGTGGCTAGCATGGATAGCAGTAAGCTGATGATAAAAAATTTAAATAAAAAAAATCTACTAAACCACAAATCAAAAGTCACAAAACAAAGTCCGGATCGGGCCGCATTTTTCTGTCTGAGACCGGCCCGCGTCCAACAGTTACAATCTCATTTTTTTAATGACACATGTACGTTTGTTTGTGTGGAAAGCTTTTATTAAGCAACTATAGGAAGGCATTGGGAAATGTCAACAGATGAGCACATCAGCGCACACGGGGCAACAAGAACACATTAACACAGGCACGCACCTACATAATAAGCTGTTTTAAATTTTAAATGTTCAATGCCTTATCGCACTGATAAGACCGAGCCCTACCCGAACCCGAACATCATTTCTAAATATCTGTCCGAACCTGGCCCGGCCCGTCGGGTACCGTGGTGTTTTAAGCCTCCAATGTCGCCTTCCAGGCAGCTAACCCTAACCTTAACCCTAAACATAACCATTGCTGCGCTGCCTGGAAGGCAACGTTGGGGGCTTGAAACGCCAAAGGGACATACAGGCTATACTGCTCCGCATTTCGCGCTTTTCACTCAGTGGCACTGACTGTGACCGACTGTTTTCTTTAACTGTCTATGACAGTCCCTCCAGAAAAAAACGATTATGCGATCGCAGAATTCAATGCATAATCAGCCAAAGTCCGCATATTTATGCGGGGGCCGCATTTTTTCAAATACGCCGCACTTTCGCCGCATAAATTGCCGATTTCCGCGCAAAATATGCGGGGCTTGCATGATTTCATAATCCCCGCATTTTCGTTGCAAAAAAGTCACATATATCTCAGCAGAAAGTTGAAAAACGTTGCGTTTACTTCACACAAGAGCAGCCATTTTCCCCTGTTGCTATGGGAACGTTATGAAGTGACGTAATTTCACCTACTGAGAACACGGTGTTGGGGAATCACTTTTTTTTCTCTTTTTCATCAAACCGCAGTTTTTGCAAGTTCCCGCAAGTTCCCGCAATTTTTGCAAGTTCCCGCATTTTCATCGCATAAAATGGCATAAATATCCCGCATATTCCATCGCATTTTTTAAGAAAACGTGCCGCATAATCAAGGATTTTTGCCCGCAACAATCACAAAAAAACTCCGCGTTTTTCTGGAGGGACTGCTATGACTGTGACGTATGCCAGGGAGGGAGGATCAAGGACATGTAACTGAATCGCCGAGGAAATTAAAACGACACCACGACAGGCAAAGCAAAGTTAATATTGTTGTGGCTTTTCCAAGATGGAAAGAGCTGATGAGGAGCAAGGATTTTTTAGCAAGGAATTGAAGTTGCCTGCTTTCCAGTCCCTCCAGAAAAACGCGGAGTTTTTTTGTGATTGTTGCGGGCAAAAATCCTTGATTATGCGGCACGTTTTCTTAAAAAATGCGATGGAATATGCGGGATATTTATGCCATTTTATGCGATGAAAATGCGGGAACTTGCAAAAATTGCGGGAACTTGCGGGAACTTGCAAAAACTGCGGTTTGATGAAAAAGAGAAAAGAAGTGATTCCCCCAACACAGTGTTCTCAGTAGGTGAAATTACGTCACTTCATAACGTTCCCATGGCAACAGGGGAAAATGGCTGCTCTTGTGTGAAGTAAACGCAACATTTTTCAACTTTCTGCTAAGATATATGTGACTTTTTTGCAACGAAAATGCGGGGATTGAAATCATGCAAGCCCCGCATATTTTGCGCGGAAATCAGCAATTTATGCGGCGAAAGTGCGGCGTATTTGAAAAAATGCGGCCCCCGCATTAATATGCGGACTTTGGCTGATTATGCATTGAATTCTGCGATCGCATAATCGCGTTTTTCTGGAGGGACTGGCTTTCTTCTCAACAGGTAATTCTGCCTATTTGTGTAAAAGTTTTATAGTTGCTACTTGCTTGGCTAACTATAGCATGGTTGTGCATAACGCTAGAACGACGTCTAGGATACTTTTCCTCGTGTCAATGATGAAAAAGGATTGTCTACCTTGTAACATAAACGTAATCATATGTGCCGTGATTTCCCTGGCAGACAACTCGCGTCATGGAGTTGTAACACAGACTAGCTACTAGAACAGCTGTGTGTTAACGAGAGACTAAGAGACACTAAGAGATAATTTCAGTTTCATTGACATTGTTCATGCTGCTCAGAGAAATATATTAAAAACACAAACCTCCGTTGCTTCTCTCCTACGCTGTAAACATCGCCTTACACTATTAATCTGGTACAATATACAGAATAACAATAGCACTGATACTTTACTAACATTAGCTTGCATATGCATACCTGATAGCTGATGTTAGCAATGAAATGGTACCAAAATAACGTCAAACTATTATTACACAGGAAGGGACACTCACGGACGGTTGTCGCTAATTTCGGGTTCGGCCACCGTAGGAGTTAGAACGCACTCAGAATGGGGGGGGGCTACAAAGTGAAATTCAGTTGGTTGTCATATACAATTTCACCGCTAGATGGGAGAAATTCTTACACACTGGGGCTTTAAACAAACCTACAGCCAGGGAGTCCATCATTCACAATGAAAAGGTTGAAATGGTCACCTCATATACATTTTTAGGAACCATTTTTGATGACCACCTTAAATCCTGTGTTAATACTGAGGATGTTGTGAAAAAAGGGGCAACAGAGAATTCACTTACTCAGGAAACTGAACTCCTTATTTGTCAGGCCAGTCGACAATCGACAAAAAATTTGGAAATAGTGACAAAAGTTTCAAAAAAGGGGCGGCCTCTAGCTCACGCAGTAAGAGCGTTCACCCCATGTAGGCTGAGTCCTGCAGCGGCGCGGGTTCAAATCTGACCTGCTGCCCTGCATCGCTCATCTCTCTCCTGCTTTCCTGTCTATACACTGTCACTGTATCATAAAGGGAAAAGCCCCAAAAAATAATATTTAAAAAAAAAAACTTTTGAAAAAGACGACCAAAACATTGAAAAAAAAGTTTGTATTTTAAATTTTGACCCAGAAAAACCGAAAGTTTCCTGGTCGACGGGAAGACAACACAAGGGTTAAATAATTTCCCCTTGTGGGATTAATAAAGTTGTCTCCAATTGAAACTGATATACTGTTTAGCTACAGTTACATCCAGGTGTGGGACGTTTAAACAAACTGAAAACAAACTGAGGTATTTGCATCTCCAAAATACACAAGAATGAGCAGAAACTTGTCACTTATCTGATCCACACAATACACTGTTTACATTTCAGTGTGCCCTCATGAAGTTATGAGTGTGTAAAGTATGTAGGCTAATTTAAATAAAAAATACAAAATGAGGACTGAGGCACAGCTGCCTGAGTTGAAGTCAGTTTACTCTCAACTGTGGTTTCATACTGTAAATCTAATTGTCATAATTGAAATACTTTGTTACAGTATTAGTTTTTTTTTTTTTTTTAAATTGCAACTTCATTGAAAAATCCAAATCCGGAAGCAGCAGACAGACCCATGTGACGCGTCCAATCAGCTGCCGGTTTTCATTTTTTGGGCGACAATACAGAGTAGCGCCGCCTGGTGTTATGGAGACGTAATACGTTGCTTTGGTGTTTTCCGAGGCACTTCTTGGACATCGAGGAGCCAACTGATCAGTCCAACTGCCTTTTCTGCCAACGGTCGGCCGTCTGGTTAGTGTGTAAGGAGCTTTAGATGAAGTAAGACTTGGTTTACGTCTGATAGGGCCAGCATTAAGTGAAGTTAAATAAAAAGCAGATACATTTTTTTGTTGGGTGCAGCATGGTGTTTTGTAACCAGTTACCATCTGGTCTGTCAAAATGCAACTAAGAGGGAAAACAAGTCTTGACCTGTTGAGCATTTCAGTGAGAATGATATCTAACAATGTGTATAATTAGAATAACTTTTTTTTTTGTTTTTTTTTTGGGGGGGGGGGGGGGGGGGGGTTTGTTTTAATGAGAGGTACAACATGAATGTGCAGTTGAACATCCCCCTGTGTGTTATTGTTCCAGGTCTAGCAGGGTCAGTGCACACTTCTTTATTAAGTCTTTGTTCCTTGATGGCACGTTATAAAAGGCGAGTGCATTTGTCTTTGAAACAAATGTTCTATAACCCCTGCAAACCCCATAAAGAAAGACATTACATTAAAAAAGTTGTTGTATATGACAGGAGAGAAATGTTGAAAGAGTTGTGTCATTTTGCCAGGAAATGAAATGGCTGATTAAAAAATTACAAAACTTGTTTATTAGTTCACATGTACTGTACATGTAAACAAAAAGAAAAGTCACAATACATACTTCACTGACAAAAGTCATATGGTGACAGAGCTCCACCTCTTTATAGATGATCTCAATCCTATTAAACATGATAAACATTTATATATAAAGCACTTTAGATGAACTGTGATGTCTTTAAAGCACCAAAGTCTACCTGCATAAAGGTTTGTTTTATGCAAAAAGTACAACACAATACCAAAACACAGTCAAAGAGATAAAATATCACAAAAAGGCATTTCCAAATGATAGATTCTCCTGTTAATTAGCTTGATGATGTTTTGATTAGAACAGGATGTTGAGTTCATTAGTGGTGTGTGTGTGTGTGTGTGTGTGTGTGTGTGTGTGTGTGTGTGTGTGTGTGTGTGTGTGTGTGTGTGTGTGTGTGTTTGTGTCTGTATCTGCGTGTTTCTGTGTAAATGCTTGTGTCTTAATTACCTGGAGGTGGTATCATTTCTTCATCATGTCAGGAGATTTCTCTCTCTCAGGGCCCTTCTGTCTGACTCTGTCTTCATTAAGTGAACATCAGGTGCCAATTAGCTCAGAATAACTTGTCCCCTAATATAAATATGGCTGTTTGCCAAGTAGAAAACGTGTTGACTGGCAAACCTAGGAGATGACCATGAACTCTGACTTCCGCTGCCACCTGGTGGCGAATCGGGTCTCCCACACATTTAAGTGGCTTTCTCTCCACATGAGCGGCTCACCTCTGCTCTCTGCTGGCAGATGATCTACATTGAAGCTGATGGTAGCCTAAGGTGATGTTATGGCTGATCATGTCAGTGCTGCCAGACGATGAAACACTTCTTCCACAGCAGCCTGGGAGAGGTGTGTGAATGCGGGATTGGAAGAGCTTCTGTTCGAAACAGAATTAGATTTTGTTCTTGTTTCTTTCAGTACGTTAGCAGAGTTGTACAGGCGCATTGGGGAGAGACAGAGTACACATGTAACATATATACCTGTTGTCAGAATCACCTCCGTGAAATGCAGTTGCAGCCTCTGTCCAAACAATTGACGTCTTAAAATCACCAACCTGTCTTTCATCTGCACCGACGGAGGTGGATTGAAGTGCTGAAGCCTGAAGTGCAGAGAATAGATCAAACACTAACCTGGATTCACCAAGATGAGCTCTTTCATCACAGGCGCTGTATTTTCCCTTGACATTAGAGGAACAACATCTATGTAATCTGTCCTCATAAAGATGAAAATGTGCCCAAATGTTTCTGCGGAGAAATCAAGTGCTTGCTGGATTATTTCAACATGAAGATCTCTTTAATATATTTGTGTTTATGATATTAATTAAGCTCAGGGTCATTTTACTATGTCCTTATGTGGTTGTATTGTCTCTCTATACGTTCAAGTCTACAGTTCCCAGAGATCAGTAGCACATCAAGACTCACCAAATGGTTATTGCGGTGCTGATTAATTGATTAGTCGGTCAAAAGAAAATCTATCAACAACAATTTGGACAATGGATTGATCAATTAAGTTATTTATGAAGCAAGAAGTTCCAAACATTCTGTTGTTGAAGCTTTTCAAATGTAATAATTTGTTAATTCTATTTGTTTCATCACTGGTGCAGTGCCCGTTCAAAAACGTGCCTGTTTGGAACGGGCCGATTGCTTGGCCTCCTGTATTGATGCTTGCAGCTTTCTCCAGAACCATTGTGCCCCAAAAAAAACTCACAGAAGGCCCTCAAAGAATTTAATATGCAAGTCAACCATACACTACTGACTTACTTAAATATTTGGTGGGTTTGTTGGTTAGACAAAACCAGCAATTTCAAGACTTCGTCTTGGGGTCTGGGAACTTGTGATCTATTACTATTTTTTTCCCACTATTTACACTATTTACTAAACAATTGATTGGTCAACAACATTGCGTTTAATTGATTGATTGTGTTTTGATTTGCCTCTATAAAGACTATATGGAGGCTTTAATGGCATTATACATGACTACTGTCTAGAGGCTGGACCTTTAAAATACATGCACATATTATTTTATATTTTTGAGTTGCAATTATTAACTTTTCACGTAAAACCTTTTCATTGTTATCAAGAACATCCTTTAAACAGTCATGCATTCATTCAAAATGTATTGCATGTCAAATTGCATTAAATTGCATTAATATTCACTCTTTTGTCAGGATATGAGCCTCAGCAGAGGTTAAGGGGTGAGGGCAAGAGTGGGGGGTTAATACATGCATGCACACACACACGCACGCACACACACAGAGGAAATGTATGTGGCTATGCCTCATGTTGTGATGTCTCATGGTCATGTCATCTCAAACATTATCAGGGAAACACTGACATGACAAAAATATATGTGAATACTGCCAAGTGCAAATTGAAATCACAATATCACAAACCTCATATTTCTTCTCCTGACACTGTTCTACATCTAGCCTTTTGTATCTGTGACCAAGCAAATATTGAAAGGCCTCTTCAATATTTAACGCACTTTGTCAGAGCATTATCAGAATATTGCAGCTGAGTTGTTATTGTTTTGCAATTTGTTCATTTAGTTTTTCTGCGACCAGTTTACTGCTGCTATTAGATGTCTGATGCTAATGTGTTGGTAACGGAAGCAGTCGGCTTTATATCAGTGTGTATATTTAGTCCTTTACCGATTCAGAGGCACACATTGCATTTGTATTGTATTGTAACACTTCAGAGTCAGAATTTGCCAATGTCAATATGTAAATCTTTTATCATTCATCAGCTATAGTTGTCAGTGGGGATGGTGGGAATTTGGAATCCAGTGTTTGCATGTTTAAAGAGGCGTAACCTCATGGGCCACATCCCACAGTTGATATGAGCAGAAGTGTGAAGACGTCAGAAGTGTTTGATTTTGTGTGATTGATTTCTCTCCTCCAGACATTCTTTTGATGTCAGCTGTGTAAGTTGAACTTCTGAAGACCTAACCTACGTAATATTTTACATCACAGTGAAGAACTTGCAGTCCTGCCAAAAAACAAACATTGCATTGATGAGCTATGTTGTTCCAAATGTAATCCCACTGTAGATGACAATAAGCAAGTGTGAACATGGTGAAAAATTCTTGAATTCAAAGAAATTGCTATTCAGCAGCCAAGTGTCAAACATTAGATGTCAGTAGGTCCTTAAACGCACCGAATGAGGTACAATGCAACAATCACTTGCAACATAAATATAAAGGGGAAAAGTGTATAATTTAACAGATTCCCTTTTTCCATCAATCAAAGTTTCTGAAAGCAGTTTTCCCACAAGACTGAAATGAATTGAAACCAAAAACCAAACCAAGGTCAGAAATCAATTAAAAAACGTAAACCTTGAGATAGGTCGGCATTGAATGCATCCACAGAGACACACACGCACACATCCCTCACCACACTATAGACTCATCTCCTCTGAAGCCCCTTTGACCTGAACCAGCACTCTACTCTTATAACCCCACCCACCCAGCCCTCACCAGGCCAGAACCAAACGCATTCCCATTAGAGCTGGCTGGTGTGTGTGTGTGTGTGTGTGTCTGTCTGTGTGCGTGCATGTGTGCCTGTCTGTCCCAGAGGTGAAGGGGATTAGCTGAGGTCTCTCTGGAGGGGTCATTAGACAGCTCTGATTATCTCTGATCTCTCTGACACACACACACACACACACATGCATTGATCTATCTTGGTTGGCTCACATCTGTTTACCATAGGACCTTGTTGCAGGAGGAAATCTGACACCTCATATCCTCAACCTGTGAAGTGTGTGTGTGTGTGTGTGTGTGTGTGTGTGTGTGTGTGTGTGTGTGTGTGTGTGTGTGTGTGTGTGTGTGTGTGTGTGTGTGTGTGTGTGTGTGTGTGTGTGTGTGTGTGTGTGTGTGCGTGTGTGTTGAGATCATCAATATGTATTATACTGGCTTAACAACCACGACAGAATAGAATAAACAGACCAACCCAGGCTAACGTTACGTAATGATGTGTGTGTGTGTGTGTGTGTGTGTGTGTGTGTGTGTGTGTGTGTGTGTGTGTGTGTGTGTGTGTGTGTGTGTGTGTGTGTGTGTGTGTGTGTGTGTGTGTGGCCACATTGTGCAATATGGTAGCAACACACATTACAAGCACACACACAAACTTCCCAAGTGAGTAGATGATACACACAGTAAACTGCCTTCTCCAAATTACAATGTGTTGCATATGAACCTTGGATGAAGATTATCTGTAGCAGGCTGGATGACTGGATGAGTTTAGGTCGGTTCATCTAGTTTTAACTCGCAATTTCAGATCATTTGGGTGGTATTTCACCAGGTTTTTGAGATATCTTTATTTAAGACTTCTGCTTCCACCGTACAACAATGGAGGTGAATGATTTTTTTCACAGCACACATTGTCAACTCACTGTAATTACTTTCTTCCTGAGAAATAGTCCCTACATCTAATTTATCAAGCATCCACTTATCAGTTTTGTTATTATATTATAATTTTGGAATCAAAAGGTTCACTGCTCCATTTTCCAAGAAATGAATCCTTCTGTTAGTGTTCAAACAGTGTGTCTTCCTGTTTCATGTTTCAGGTGTTTTTATTGCATTTCAGGATGTTTTTGTTTTTTTCAGTCTATCTTTAAAACCAATAGACCATCCAGCAGAGGGAGTTGTGAGCCGCTTATAGGAGATGAGCAGGCCACTGAACAGAGGTCAAACCCCACAGGCTGTGTGACACATGACAAGCAAA
This sequence comes from Gymnocephalus cernua, assembly GCA_023631565.1. Lineage (NCBI taxonomy): Eukaryota > Metazoa > Chordata > Actinopteri > Perciformes > Percidae > Gymnocephalus > Gymnocephalus cernua. The sequence continues at coordinate 5,318,912 of CM042439.1, read as the reverse complement.
TGTGGCTGTAATGTATTTAGTCAACATGTGACAGGTTATACATTCTTCTGAGAAACACGTTGAAGCCACTTTGGCTATTCTAATGTAACTTTTTACCTCATTATTTGAAGCTGTGGCCACATTAAATATGAATATCTAAAATGGTAACATTGTATTTAAGACAGAAAATAAAGAAGAAAGACTATATGGAAAAGCATAATAGGTCCCTTTTAACAGACGTTGATATGTATCTAGGCTAGATGGGATTTAGGTGTGTAGTTATGGTTAAAGTGCTCATATTATGCTCTTTTTTAGGTTCATAATTGTATTTAGAGGTTGTACCAGAATAGGTTTATGTGGTTTAATTTTCAAAAGACACCATATATTCGTTGTACTGCACATTGCTGCAGTTCTTCTTTTCACCATGTGTGTTGAGCTCTCTGTTTTAGCTACAGAGTGAGACATCTCACTTCTGTTCCATCTTTGTTGGGAGTCGCACATGCACACTACCTAGATAAGGACTACTAGCAGAAGCAGAGTAGGAGGGCGTGCCCTGACAGTACCTAGGTAAGGACTACTAGCCAGTCAGAAGCAGAGTATGAGGGCGTGCCATGCTATCAGCTAGGCGAGCATTATAACGTGATCCAAAGTGACCACGTGTGTCTCTGAAGTAAAGGCTGGACTACAATAGAGCTGTTTGGAGCAGTTTGTGAACAGTGTTTTCTGTTGGAGATGGTAAGTCCCTTTGTGGTGGACTTTGGGCTTTTTCACTTTGTAAACCTATTATGTAATAGGTTTACAAAGTGAAAAAGCCCAAAGTCCACAAAAAAGATATATAACACAATAAAGGAAAGGGGGAAAACAGCCAAAAAGCATAATATGAGAACTTTAAGAGTAAACCGTTTAGGACCAATGCAAGCCAATGCAATGTTCTCACAAGTAAAAAAAAAAAAAAAGCAGGCATGTGTGTGAGTGTATAGATGTGAATGGTAGTGTTTGGACAGTCAGTTAGCTCTAGCGTCCATCCATCACAGTCTCATACAGTAACTGTCAGAATAAGGCTGGTTAAAGGTGGTACCATGTAGGAGCTTTTGTTGCTATAATCTCAGAGAAAACAATCTGAACTGAGCAATGACAATGCAAATAGCCCACGCATACCCTCTCTATCTCCCTGTCTGTCTGTCTGTCTTTCATTCATCTCTATCAATCAAAATATCGTCCGCACCCGGAGGCATTATGTTTTCAGATTGTCCATCTGCCGTCTGTATGTATCCGTCACATTCTTGTTGAACGCGATATCTCAGGAACGCCTTGGACATATCTCAGGATTTCCAAGGCTAATTATGACAAGATTTAAACCAAATGTCTAATAGAATAAATTATGAAGTCATGACATTTTATATCCAAAAAGTCAAAAGTTATGCTTTTCTAGACATTATTCGACACCATAACTCAAGAAACGAATAGAAGGGGAGACTTTTGGTCAGATACTGAATTGGTGACACTAATCTTGAAACGGTGGTGGTTGTTTATATCTTCTGTGCTGCCGGGTCAAACATGTGTGTGAAGTCTTCACTACAAATTGTATATGAGTCTGGACAGACATGGATGTAAACTGCAACATGACTGGTTGGTGGAGGCATACAGCCTCCTCTGTGGATTCAGAAAAGTTCAAACTTTAAAATGCATATTTATAACATTCAACACATTCATTTATTCCTTCAGATTACTTTGAACGGCATTAACAGCAAAGATAAAATTATTGTTGCCATGATAACAACGACATCAAATCTGAATCTATGCTGTGCCTAAACTACCTCCTGGATTACATTTCATCTTGCAGTCACCATCTCACCAGTTACTGTAGCAACACGTCCACACCACACCAAGGAATTAGCTAATAACTAAAAGAAATATGTGTTTAGACATGATCGGACGTCAAAAAGAAGCTGAGCAAAGGTTCGCAGCATCTGGGAAACATTGATTTTTAGCGTGTAAAAACCGATAAAAACCTCCTGAACGATGAACATTGGAGAAATCCTAACCGGTGGTTATGAAATTTTAAAATGATTAAGGTGGAGGCTTCAAATAAGCCCACTGGGTTTTTTTTGCCTCTCCCTGCACTGTATTTGTTTTTTATCTTTGTCATTCTGTACATTTTAAATTGGGCAAAAAAACCTAAACCTGCAGGATGCTTTTATAAAATGTAGTATGTGCCTCTCCTTTTGTCAAAATTGAAGATGTGCTTGCGAATGCCACACTTCACTACCATAAAGCAGAATGTGTTTTATAAATAATCAAGGTTATTTGAGCCAAAGTAAAATTAGAACATGACTTTGTCCTTTGATTGCATGAAATCCTCTGTGTTGACTCTCTCAGTTCATTGTCCGCTGGATAAAAACGTCCAGTGGAACTTATTTGCAGGCTTAAATAACTATATTCTGAACAGTTTTCTATTGTTTGTGGTCCGATTGTAAATGGATATTTGTTTCCCTGACATTTGAGTCTTTTTTTGTGTAAATATGCTTAAGCGTTATTGTCAGACCTGGGACCTGATGATGAAATCATCTGCATAAAGCAGAGATTTGATCTGAGATGTGACGGTTGAGACGTGCGCTGTCCACGGTACGGTGGCAGAGCAGGTAATTAACAGTAGTCCCTCCATATTCTCCTCTGTCTGTCTTGCATCATTTCCTCCACATGCGTAACCAATCCAGATCTATAAAATGTGCATTGTGTGGGCGTGTGTAAGAATGTTACTGAGTCTGAGTCAGCATGGTTTCAAAGGCCAGCACACGTCAGTTATGAAGTCAATCTGACGCCCACTAAACACACATAGAAAAGTAAATGAGTGGAAAAATCCTCTCTGACATGCTGCAGTCAAACAGTCAAACTCTGGTCGCACAGCAGCCGCTGAAACACATAACTTTAACACTCCCGATTAGTGCTTGACAGACTGCTATGCACACCGCCTGATGACCACTGATTGAAATCTGAGAACAGTTTGAACGTTTCCAAACAATTCAAACTAACTAAATACCACACAAACCATAGCAGTTTGTGTTGTCCTCATACAGTATTATCTCCCTCAGGCCTTGTCTCTAAAGATAACAGTTTGGTGTGTCTATGCTTAAATATCCAAAAAATCTGACAATTTGTTGATCTAACAGTTTTTTACTTATTTCTAGAGAAGTTAATATACATATATCTTGATGTTTTGAAGCAATGTCTATGAAGTAACAAAAGCTCCCATTTTAAACCATCTCCATCTCTGATAAGACCAAGAAAATGATGAGTGATGTAATGAGATTTCTATGATATATTTGTCTGTTTTTCCCTGCAATATAAATTGATTTTTATCTCTTCAAATCTACTCATTTTCAGTGCATTACATAAGTAAAACTGTAGTTACATCAGGTTTTACAGAAGGAAGAAAATAAATGGAAAATAGATGGATGATAGGTTACGTAGTGTTTAAAACACAAAATATGGTAATGGTGATACAAAGCTCTCATCCTACAGTTTTCTACCTCTAAGTTTCTTATGGTGAAATTCATGGGCATACAATTAGTGTTTTTTGGTATTAATAGGGTGACCAAACGTCTTCTTTTGCCCAGACATGTCCACTTTTTACGTACTGTCCGGGGCGTCCGGGGGGGTTTTATGAATTCATGAAAATGTCTGGTTTTCACTGTTTTTCATAGGACCAAAAGCATGTACTTAAATTGACTGGCGCGTTGCACACAATACCACGGTACCTTGTTGCGTGGCGTAATTCCCGAGAGCAGGGGTGTAGTCTAATGTATTGAAGTGGGTATACTGTACTGTATACTGGTCAGAATCTACCTTCGTGGGGGGGGCATATCATAGTGGGGGGGGTCTGGGTGTCCTCCCCCAGGGAGGTTTTGAGCATCAACGACTTAATTTCCTGTATTCTGATACACTTTTATGCACCAATTTACGGTGGAAATACCTTTATTTAGAGTATGTGAAGACGGACAATTCAAAATATATCAAAAATATAATGGAAAGTATGTTGTTGCGTGTCATTGGGCATTTTTAAGTGGGTATATGGAAATCCTGGAGCTTTCTCAGTGGGTATACTGCGTATACCTGTGTATCACGTAGACTACACCACTGACCGAGAGGCTGCCTTGTGGACGGCTCTGCGACGCGCACATACACTGGGAGCAGAGCAGACAGCGAGCAGCATTGCACACAAAATGCCGAAGCGTGCAGCTTCACAGTTGAACTGCAACAAAAAGTTTCCCACGTACCATCCCGGTCGGGACAATTGGGAGGCGGAGTGCACCGTGTGCAAAGCTGGCACATACAGCAAAATATGGATGGGCAGACAAGGAGGATGAAGAAGACAACTAAAGATTAAAAGTATTATAAAGTATTATAGAGTATTATAGTACTATATATCCTTTTTGTTTGTTAAGTTACTATCTTTTTATTATCTTATTACATTGAAAAGGCATTAAGAGATATTTATTTGAAGCTAGATTTTCTGACACAGAAGAGGTCATATTTAGAACATTATTTCATATTATTTATTTCTTTGAAAAGAGAGCTATTATTTTGTTACAGTTTATAGCAGATTTTATTTTATTTTATTACAGGAGTTATTTTTGTACCATTGAGGCATAATAAAGTATGTTCATTAACCTCTGAGAAGCCTGTCTGAATTTGTGTCTCGAGGCCGGGCCGGGTTTCCTCTTTTTTGGAAATCAAAATATGGTCACCCTAGGTATTAAGACATGACAATGACAATGATGATGAAAAATAATTAAATGATACACATTTAACACACTTAACTACACATCTGTAAAGTTTCATGACTGCATCTTGCACAGTTGTGATGCTATCACGGTGATTTCACAGACATATAAACACATGGCAAAGTATTCCAAACTGCCTCAGTGGTAGTTCCCGACACAGGTGTCTCCAGGACCACATTTTGTCATGATGCCACACAGATTCAGGAGGTGAAAACAATACCAGCGTTGCTGTCGCAGCTAGTAATATCACCTTCAGTGAGCAGGAACAGTCTGGCCCATAAACGATCATGGATGGATGGTGGTTTTCTGCCAAACTGCTCAGTGTGTCATGCTTCAACCAGTCACAAAGCCTCTGAAGTATTTTGTCTTGGAGCAGTTTGGCAAGAGATGAAATGGCAGCAGGCAGAGCCATAAAAAGAGAGTGTGGTCAGGAGGTTAAAATGTTACCTTCAACGACTAAAATGTCTCCTGTCCTGCGTACTTATCTTAACCCCTGTTGGAACAGCAACATCACCTGCAACTTGTTGCCCCTTAAATACTGACATATTTGTGCGGTGGCACTAATCTAGCCATATGTCCAACATGCGTGGGTGATAAAAGGCTGCTTTCTTTTGCTTAGTCTGTTAAAGCTAATTGCCTTTAACATCCTTATACAACTACTGGTTTACAATAATCTTTTTTTTTTGAGTCCCAGAGCTTTTTGCTGCTCACATGTTGCATTCAGTGCTTAAAGTCTGGACAGTGTTTCAGCTCTGACAGCACAGATTGCAGACGTTTAACTGCAATCCACTCACTGCCCTGCGGCTATAGTACTTGATCATGGTTTGGTTGTGGTTGCCAAAACACAACAACAGTTTGGTAGTTTGGTTGAATCACCTGACTTTGTGCTTCAACCAATCAGGATTCTTCAGTGACGCTTGGAATGCTGTTTGTGACGCAGAGGCAGGACGTGCTCTGCTCGCTGGTGATGTTGCATGCTGAACAAATTTTCCTCTTTGCTAGCATTTGTTCAAACAAGTAACTGCATGTCTCGGACTAGGCTCTTCCCGCAGGCAGCTACTGCAATTACATGCAAATAATGATTCAATTATAGGCAATTATCAGAGTAACACACAATACTGAAATGTTTGCATTGTACTGTTCTTTTTATCCTGTTTCAATGCTGTAAAACAATCAAATGAATGACTGAATGAGAACGCCCTCCATTTTACCTGACGTCAGTTTCCCTCCAGTGTTCTGAACCTTCTGTCCTGATGAAACCATCGTATAGTTGTCTTTGTCTTTGTCCCTCAATGGCTTCCCACCCACCGCCATACTTCATCATTCCAATCGAGTTTTGTATTTGAACTTTAAAAACCATGCCATGAGCCTCAGTGGAAAATCCCATCACCCTTGCCATTAAATGAGCTCTTACTGGTAGTGCAGTAGCTGTTGGGAGACACAGCACAAGATACCTAATTTGCCTGTTTGTGCTTTAGGGTTATGACCTGTAAAAGACCACTTTGTTTTGTTTGTTTTTTGTTTTACAAGCTGGATCATATTTACAGATCTTACCAGTATACCTTTTGGAATGACTTTGTAATCAATTCCATCATTGTAGAAATATTGCATATTGAGTCTACAAACAGCCATGAGGTAGAACAGATTTATCTGGTGGGATTTCAAAAGGTTTCATTACATTCGCCTGCAGATTATGAATTAAAGATTTTAAAAAAGACAAACCCATTTTTTTTGTGGCCCAGCAAATACTATCCTCATGTTTATTTAATGTGTCTCTGTTGATTGGTCTGACCTACATGACATACATACAGTCAGCAGGTTTAGGGAGTCCGGTGTCTGATCCACAGTCAACCAAGCATAACGCATTAGCTCACTCATTATTAATGGCTATTAATGTATCACACTGCTGTAGGTAATCGGCTTGCAAGATGCGTCACCTGCTACTGTCCAAAGGCAATCCACACCACCAGCTTTTTAAAAGTGTTTTTAGAGCCTCTTAGACATTATCACTCGTCCTTCTCACAGATCAACGCCGTCATACAACCCTCTTTGCAGCTAACTCGACTTAGTTAAGCTAGATATTTAACAGTTACCTCTGCAATGGTGTAATCTCAATGTGTAGCTCAAACTTCCTACATTTTTGTCCCCTCTTGTTGTTATATATATTTAAACACACATGCACAGAAAATGTCAGAGCAAGGGGGCTGTTGTGAACTGGACCCTCCCTCCACACTGCGTACTTGATCCGTGCGGGGACTTGAACCGGTTTTCAGGCCAAGTCCACACGACTTAGCAAACACTGGCCGTGTTTCCATTCAATTGGCAAGCCAATTTTAAGCAAACTTTTTTTAAATGTGGCAAAAAAAAATAAAGAAATGTGAATTAGGCGCATTTCTATTAACTTGTTAAAAACAAGTCGCAATGGCCATCTAGCTCTTCAGGAATTTGGGTCAACGGAGCAAGTTTTCATGGTTATTTCATGTCCACTACTATTGGCCATGTCATATGCTGTCCAGAGACAAAGACACTTTATGGGAATATCCAGGAAGACGCAGAGAGGGGAAACAGCTTCAGTCATGGGAGTTAAATGCTCACTATGTAAGAAATGTATTCTGTGAACTAGTTTCCATCTCCCATTTAGCACATTAACTCTTTTTCACAAAGGCAAAAACCACCTCAAGTGAGCATAAAAACTTCTTTGCACAATCGTGGAAGTTTTATCGAATTTTTGCCGGTTTCCATACAGTTTTAACTTCAAAATGTGCATAAAAATAGGTTAATGGAAACAAGGCTACTGTGATAATAGCATCATACTATAACACAACCACTTCTGAGTGGGGTTATTTGCCTTCTCAGTCTCTTTACAAACATAAACCTCAAACACACACATGGATCGTCTCAGATCCCCAGGGATTTGCATGCCAGTAAATGAAGCACCACTTGGCTGTCACCCATTCAATGGCACATAGATTTACTGTTGCATTGTGGTCCGCAGTGCTCCTGTCGAGACGCTGAGAGTGTCGTGACAGGGTGAAGTTACTCAGGTGTGACACCCTGATAGAGAGCCAGAGAACCTGATGCTGACAGAGATCAGGAGCAATGTAGTGTGTGTGTGTGTGTGTGTGTGTGTGTGTGTGTGTGTGTGTGTGTGTGTGTGTGTGTGTGTGTGTGTGTGTGTGTGTGTGTGTGTGTGTGTGTGTGTGTGTGTGTGTCAGTGCCATAACATGAGCTGCCATAGTAGAAACCAGTAACCTTTGACATTTATTGAGTGAATGTGCATGTGTGCCACCAGAAGTTTTATGGTGTTTGGTTCAAAGTGAATCATTCACCTCCATTACTGTTCCTCCAGAAGTTTCCTGCCAGTCGAATCGACTGTGATGACTCAAAATCCGGAACCTTTTTTTTCACCTATATTTACTTTGTGTACATTTCAGGTTCAAGGAGAAAAAGCATTTGTTTTATGTATTTTGTGCTGTTGTTATCAAAAGATGTCAATGCAAAGAAACACACACACACACACAGTGTTCTATATCAGTATTGTCACATGTGGCATTGTATTTCACAACAAGAATAACGAGTTATGATAAATGAGGACAAATGTGATCATGACACTGAGTGTGTGTGTGTGTGTGAACGCACACACACACACACACACACACGCACGCACACACACACACACACCAATATCGTTGAGTCTGAAAGTGTCTTTCGTGACTTTTCCAGAGAGCCCTATGTTATCTCTTTGCTTCAGGGATTAAAAAGATGCATACTCATTTTTAAGTGTGTGTATGATGCTAAACATCATGCTTATCAGTAAATCATAAAATCTGGCTAAAAGGAGAATGACACAGGCAGTGAAGACTAAACAAAAGAGAAGGAATGTGAAGCAAAACTTTCCAGTCTAAACCAGTTTGCAGCTAGCAACATCATCAAGACACGTGAAACTTTTAAAATAAAAATGTTACTTCCACACATACAGTATAAACTGACTTAAAATTACATTTTAACTTGGTACAAAAACTAGACAATCTATGTGACACGATACTCTGGTTGGTCTGTATTTTATCCTCCTACTAACAAACTAGCTGTTTCAGAAAATAAAAGTATTTAACAATACAAGTCATGCATAACCGTGGATTTCCACCAGTTGCGTTACGTCTGCGGAACGACTCCGCTGCGGAACGGCTCCGTGGTCCGCCGTCCGTCAATACCCACCGGATCCGGAGTTGTTGCGGAACGGCTGCGGCCAGGACTGACAGCTGTAGTCACGAGGACCCACTAGATCTCGCAAATTCACGTAGAATAGAACCACAAAACCACCAACAGTTTGTTTCTATTCCGAGGAGTAGAGGGGAAACATCTCCGTGCTGTGTTTTCAAGGTGTAGTGAAGGGAAATATGATCCGCCGTGAGCATGGTGTATTTTATTTTGAAAATTAATCGGATGTTTTATTTTGTTTCTGTGCTCGACTTCCTGTCCCGCACTATCTGCCGTGTGCTGAATTGCTGCGGAGCTCTCCGGCGTCCAGCAAAAATAGAAGCTCTGCGTATCTGATCCGGAGGGCTGTGGAGAGCCGGAGCTGTGCCGGAGTCGCAACGCAGACGTTACGCAGACGTTACGCAACTGGTGGAAATACACACACTGACTAGAATGGAAACCGATTGACTCCGCCGACATTACGGAGCCGTTCCGCAGCAGTTACGCAGTCAGTGGAAATCCACGGTAAGGTGTCACCCTGTCAAAGTCAAACATGAAGGTTGCTGCTTGTACCCCCTCTGCAACCTGGCATCACACAGATTAACACATTTGGACACTTTATCTTGTGTCTTCCTTTAATCATTTGTTATTGTCAATTGTGACGGGCTTTACTTTTTTAGGCCGTGTTCAGAGCAACATTAGCATTGCGTCAAAAACTAAAGCCTAATCATTCATTTAGGCTACTGCAATGTCATATTGGTTTTTTTTTTGTTTTTTTGCTGTAATGTACTGCAATGAAACCACACTGGTACCTGTAGCAACATACACCCACATGCAGGCCATTTCTTCTGATCCAGTGTTATTTCCAACCGAAATTTCATTTTCACCAGTATTGCAATACTGGCAATTCATTGCAGCCATAGTGAGTTTATTGTTTATTGTGTTGGTAAAGGGAGTGTTATAACATAAAAAGGTGAAGTACATACCACGCTGACTGGCCTTGGGTACTACATCGCTGAGAGATCATGTCACCATAAGAATTACTCACACTCATCATCAGTTAACAGATTTCATTCGAATTTTTATGGCTAAGGAAGCGCTTTACCCCGGAGATCTTCTATGATTCTTATCACCTTGATTCTTCAAGCACCAATTCAGATCATTTACAAGATGTCCAGCCCCCTCCCTCTTTGTGTAAATACTTCCTGTGAATTTGATTTTGATTTGATTTTTTGTAATGCTGGTGATTCCGATCTTTACAAAACTGTGACAATGAGTTTACATCCTTTATGCATCTAGTCAGTTATTGTACTTATTACTGTTTATTTAGATTAGTTGCTACTTTGGCAATAACTACTTTCCCTTTGGTCCACATTAAGAAATGTTTACAACTTGTCCACTGTACATAAAACCACTACAGCAGTAATATCTACCTAGTAAAGGGGTGATAGAATGCAAAACCGAGTTTACCTTGTCATTGTTGAATTACGACAGTTTGGTGGGTAAAATAGGACATACATAGAACCTCAAAGTCCCATTGACACCTCTTTCTTATACAAATCTCACAATTTGAAACTACTGCTGAAAACGGGCGAATCTCAACAAAGCTCATAGTTGACGTCAACTCGATGGCTCTACCTTATTTGGCTCTAGTCTGTAACTTTGTCACGCCCCAAAATGTACATACACCACTGACCTGAGATCAGGTAGTTTTCTCAATCTAGGTTGCACAGATCTCAAAAATGTTATACATTGTTCATCTGCTATTTCATTACTAAATTCACTTCTGAGACATTTTTATGTGAGAAATCAACTATGTAAAACTCAAATATGGGCCATTTTACGAAAATGGATGGCTAATTGCAAATTTGATAATACTTTGTTGGATTTCAGGATCTCCACACAGTCTGACAAGACAGCGGCAGCTCTCCATACCCAGTGCAAAGTCACCGTTTCTGGGTTACTGGACTACCAAATGCCGGTGCCCTGGCGGAGCTCCACGGCTGGCAGCCTGCGGCGCTCCATATTCAGCTCAAAGTCACCGTTTCTGGGTTACTGGATTAACAAATGCCGCTGCCCTGACGAAGCTCCACAGCGCTGCTGTCCCTCTCCTTTTCCTGGTAAATGGCCTGTGTGTGTGAATGAGAGCGCGGTCAGCAAACTTGTTATGCCCGCGAAATCTCTTGTGGAGCATTTATAACTTAGAAAATCCACAGGTTCCAGGTAATCTTATAATGGATATGTGTGTTGAGTTATTTAAACAAACGATCGGGGAAATAAACGCCTCTTGTCCGCGAGTCTCCTGATAGAGCTGCAGCCAGCTCACAGTCAGTATGGGGAGCTCCTGAAGTCTGCAATGAAATTTGCAATTAGCCATCAATTTTCATAAAACGGCTCATATTTGAGCTCTACGTAGTTGATTTCTCGCATAAAAAATCATCATCAGCGCTACGTTGGAGTTTACCCTGGTGAGCGAGAGGTTGTGGGGGGGGGGGGGGGGGGGATCTGACTGTTGTTTGTGCATATGCACCAAACAAGAGTTTAGAGTATTCGGCCTTCATGGAGGCCTTGAATGGAGTCCTGTATGGGGCTCCGGTGGGGGACTCCATAGTTCTGCTGGGGGACTTCAACGCGCATGTGGGCAATGATGGAGACACATGGAGAGGCGTGATTGGGAGGAACAGCCTCCCTGATCTAAACCAGAGTGGTTGTCTGTTGTTGGACTTCTGTGCTAGTCATGGATTGTCTATAACAAACACCATGTTCAAACATAGGGATGCTCATAAGTGTACTTGGTACCAGAGCACCCTAGGCTGAAGGTCAATGATAGATTTTATAATTGTTTCATCTGATCTGAGGCCGTATGTTTTGGACACTCGGGTGAAGAGAGGGGCGGAGCTGTCAACCGATCACCATCTGGTGGTGAGTTGGGTCAGGGGGTGGGGTGGGGAAGACTCTGTACAGACCTGGTAAGCCCAAACGGGTATGGCGGGTAAATTGGGAACGTCTGGAGGAGGCCCCTGTCCGACAGACTTTCAACTCACACCTCCGGCGAAGCTTTTGGTGCATCCCTGTGGAGGCTGGGGGCATTGAACCTGAGTGGACAATGTTCAAAGTTTCCATTGCTGAAGCTGCGGCAGGGAGCTGTGGTCTTAGGGTCTTAGGTGCCTCAAGGGGCGGTAACCCACGAACACCGTGGTGGACACCGGTAGTCAGGGAAGCCGTCGGACTGAATAAGGAGTCTTTCCAAGATATGTTATCCCAGAGGACTCGAGAGGCAGTTGCAAGGTACCGAAGGGATCTGGAGAAGGCGTATGACCGAGTCCCTGCGGGAGTATGGGATGAGGGGGTCCCTTCTCAGGGCCATCCAATCTCTGTATGACCAAAGTGAGAGCTGTGTCCGGGTTCTCGGCAGTAAGTTGGACATGTTCCAGGTGAGGGTTGGCCTCCGCCAGGGCTGTGCTTTGTCACCAATCCTGTTTGTAGTATTTATGGACAGGACATCGAGGCGTAGTCGTGGTGGGGAGGGGTTGCAGTTCGGTGGGCTGGGGATCTCATCGCTGCTCTTTGCAGATGATGTGGTCCTCATGACATCTTCGGCCTGTGACCTTCAGCATTCATTAGATCGGTTGCAGCCGAGTGTGAAGCAGCTGGGATGAGGATCAGCACCTCTAAATCTGATGCCATGGTTCTCAGCAGGAAACCGATGGAGTGCCTCCTCCAGGTAGGGAATGAGTCGTTACCCCAAGTGAAGGAGCTTAAATACCTTGGGGTCTTGTTCGCGAGTGAGGGGTCAATGGAGCGGGAGATTGGTCGGAGAATCGGCGCAGCGTGGGCGGTATTACATCCAGTTTATCGCACCATGACTGTATTGCTATTTAATTTATAAGGAAGTTGATCATGTTTTGAAGATGCAGGTCAACTAATGTCCATCTGCTTTTTTCTTGTTTGTGCTAAATGGTACTATAATACTAACTGTGAAATACCTGCATTATATATCATATACTGTAGCTAAATCTGACCTGTACATAATATGGAATTGGGGCACACAGCAAGCTTTTACCCCACCTGTTGCACATACTCATAGCGATTAAGTGTCTCAGAGAGAATCAGGTGGCTGATGGGAAGACACAGCTCAGCAGGACAAAGTAGGAGACAAAAGCAGATAATTTCAGTGGGTTGGAATCTGTATGACCCTGGGGAGTTTTTCCACTTTACACACCAACAACAATGAAGACTTAATAATAGCTCAGCCCACCTCTCTTTGCTCCTGGCAGTTGCCTCTCTCTCACTTTTTCCCTTTGGTTTTTTTCTCTCTCTCAGACAGGTGGAGGGGTAACTTGATATGGTGGGAGATTTCTAGCTTCAGGGGTTAAAATAACAATCAACAATCTGCTGTTTACCGGGCAAACTGGAGCCATAAATCTATTGCTGAGACCAAAAAAGAAGAGGATTCTCTGTATAAAAAAAGTAATAGCGGCAGTGATTGTACATGTTTTTTGTGGCATGGAGAATTTATGATTTTTGAATCTGTTAATCAGTGAATCTGTGTCAGTGTGTGATTGCTCCCCTGATTTGCAGTTTTCAGGATCACACAGTGTGGTGGAAATGGTGTGGGTTGCCTCAACCGATTATCAGCTACAGGAAACGAATAACACAGCATTCAATGTGTTCTCTGCCCCCTCCTTCCCTCCTGCCCTCTGCATGATGATGTCACCAACTCACTCATAGCTCACCTGAAGGAATTCCAGGACTTCCTGATACCCAAATATGGCCAAACATATTTCTTGCTTTCTCGCTTCCTGCTTGAAGCATTTGGCAAGAAGGATACAATGATATACTGTAGTAGGTCTGATATGTAAATAAAGTAATAGCAACCGGCCTCTTTACTTTTTGCCAGTTTTTCAAATATCTGATCTGAAATGCATTAAGTGATACGAACACAAAACCACAAGTATTTTATTCTCAGATGATCACTAGCATGATCCTGCAGGAAGTGAAGATAGCACAACTTAACACATGTAACATACTTGGTTATGTGTCAAATTTGAAATAAACAGTGTTTCTGAAAATATATTGCTATATTGCAGTGCTTCACCATTTTGTACAGTGTATTCCTGACATATATAAGATTGCCATAAACTGCCTTAGTTCCCTTCCTGATAAGACATGTCAGAGTCAGTAGTTAGTAACTATGCTTTTAAAGTTAATGTTAATGGTTTCTCATGCGTCTCAACTTTGCAGGCTTACAGTATATCCCTAAAATCCCAGCACTCTTACAGTTAAGGTGTGAAAGACTTTCTATTTTCTACCCCAGACTGTAAACTGTTCATAAAATAATTGTAGTGAACAGAGACGTCCATCTGTTATTAGTCACTTTTCTGTGTAATTCAAAATGCAGCACTGTTATAACTGTTCTGTCATAATTTAGGAGAAAACAAACATTTGGGGATTTGTAATAGTTACTACTTGTCCTATATTACTGTTTGTGTTTGGCAGCCTGTGTGTTGTGTTGTCAAGCCATAAACTGTGTGTAGCCATATATTTAATTACATTCCAGCTTTAGACAACACTGATTAATCATTGTAATTTCTTGTTATCTCAATGTGGAGTAATGTGCCTAAACAGTGTTGTACAGTTTTGACTGTAGACTAAGTTATATATGAAAAGGGCTATAAAATGTCTGTCCCTTTCCTGAAACACACAATCAATGAAATGATTGCAACAGTGATCAGTGAACTGCCGTGTCTGGACAGATAAGAGCTCTAAAACAACTCATGCTTTGGCGTCACAGGAAGTAAGGTGTCATCAGCATACGTATATGATAACCTGCAGTGATCCGGATGATGCTAATATAGTACTGTGATTTGCGTTAACATGTGTTATGAAATATATTTTTTTAACTATGGTTCCCTCTTTGCTGTGTACTCCTATTTAAAAAGGTATTGTTGTTTATCTTATGTAATGCTGTGACATTTTAATCTCATTTTGGAAGTATTTTATGAATTTCTGTTCAGTGATCATTCACCTACACTATGGTGGGTTACGCTTCACTTATATCAAAATAATTTTGCAAAATGTGTATACAAATGTTTCCATTTAAATTTGTATTTGTGGAAAACATTTAAAAAACATTTTTAGAAGCATTATTTTGATATAGCAAGTGTTATTTTCTTGTTTCCCTGTCTGCAGTGTATTGTGCATTCATCTTTTGTATGGATTTTTGTATTTCAAAACCTGCACTTTGCCATTTGTTATGGGTAGTAGTAGTAGTAGTAGTAGTAGTAGTAGTAGTAGTAGTAGTAGTAGTAGTAGTAGTAGAAGAAGAAGAATAAGAACAAGAAGAACAAGCTCTAAACATTGAACCACCTTGAACTTGACAACGTCTCACCTCTGTACATACTCCTGATAACTGACGTTATGAAATATAGCACTTCTGAGTTTACTTGGATCAATGCTTAAGCTCTTACCTTAAAGAAAGGTAAATAGGCCTGTGTTCTCGAGAACAATCAGAGGCTGTTCACAGATTCCTCCCTCAGTCAATAAGAGGCCTCCAAGTCCAAACAGCCAATCTGACGCTTTTGTTTCATCACACCCACCGTTCACTGGTAGAACCACAACTACGATGGAAAGAACCATTCACCACATTACTATAATCATCCTATCATTATCACGATCATCATCATGACAATCGTATTATCAACATATTTACTGTCCATTAATTACTACCATGATTTATTTTCTTATTCTTGCTTCCCCAATTTGTTTTCTCCTTCCACTCAATATATATTCTCTACTGAATGATTAAAAAAACAAACAGATGAAAACTAACTAGACAAGCATTACTCAGCGCAAATGCACTTAATCGGATGGTGGGTTAACATTTACTTTCTAACAGGTCAGCCCATCATACCTGGATGTTTTATTGGATGATTCTGCAAGTTAGGATTGCGTGAAGCTTTCCAGCAAATTGGTTCGCAAAAGGGTTAATTTCTCGAGGCTTCATGTGCACACAAAACCACCTGTTGGTCAAATAGTGTATAACAGATATGATAAAAATATATTAAAAAAATATGCCTGTAATCCTTTTGTATCAATATAGAGTCTATTTTCTGGTCAGTATATTATGATTGTATAACATAACTGTATAATAAATTGACATTGTCTGGTGATCATTGCATTACATGTGTGTCAATCAATCCTTTGGTCCATAATTGTATCATAATATGATAATGGAGGGGCAATATTAGTGTTCTAAAACTGGAAGTGGCAATGGTTTAACCAGGCAGAGGGCAGTCAATGTGCTTGTGTAACTAGGATATTGATGTAGAAGGAAGCTTTATTTGTTTTTATTCAGGAACAATAATTTCTCAACCATGTTAAGGCTGAGGTGATTTCTTATTTTAGATGTGAGAGATAGAGATAACTTGGAAACAACTTCTCCTGCCATGGAAAACACCCTTTGTATTGTAAGTGGGTCCTCCAATCGTCTGATATTCGGTTCAGACAGGTACCGCTGGACCTCCACAGTAGCGTTGGCCGTAACATTCTATGTTCTCTCAACACTAAGAAGACATCTGATATAATCTGCTGCTCGTACTTGTGTCAGCACCCATCTAAAGGTGAGAAGCCTGCTAGAAGAATGTTGTATTACTTTGTCATTTGCTTATAGAGAAAAGCAATGAAGAGATATGTTTGATAGGAGATTTGACAGCCTTGGAGCTTGACAGATCCTTGATATTTTGCCAACTAGCTATTTGCAACCAACACTAATTATGTTCAGCATAGTTTTCTGCAGCACAGTTATGTCCAGTTTCAGATTTGAAAAAGTGAATAAAATAAGATAAACCTTCATTGATCCCCAGGAGGAAATTCAGAATGGGCATGTAAAATATTCTAAACAATTTTGACGGCAAAAACTGGGAATGGCGTCCCCTGTCAGACCGATGATTAAGCTTCTGTTATCACAATTATAATTTTCGCCTCACCCTACAAATAGTTCCTTTCAACAACAGGAACTTGACCAAACATGACCTGTAGCTTCCAATAACCTGAAGTTTGAAGAACCCATAAGGCTTTGGGTCTATGTTTAATCCTTGCATTTCCACTGTTTCACAGACCAGCGCATTTTCAAAACATTTTTATGCGAGACAAGCACAGTTCAACTGTGGGGCACACAACAATAAAAAAAAGTGGTGCTAATATTGATTTTCTCTCACATCTACACAAAATGAGATTTAAAGGAATATGCCACCGTTTGTTGAAATAGGGCTTATCATGGTCTCCTCTAGATGTAGATAGGTGGGCAAACGCATTTTTTGTCTCAGTGCATGCATTATCTCAGTCCGGCGGAGCCGCCGTTAGCTTAGCTTAGCGTAGTGAATGGAATCATTTGTTGCCGTTAGCATGTCGCGAGTAAAAGTGAGCCAACAACAACAACAAAACAACCTAATTACTTTTTGTGGCCTGCGTATTCACAACAAGTAAAAATAGCAATGCAAAATAAGACTAGACGATTTCCTAGGCATATATTGATTTGGGACTATATTGGGTGGAAGCAGCCAGCCGAAGCACTGCTACTTGGCGCAGAGATCACGCAGCTGTTACGGCCGAGGCTCTGACCCAAAACACAGAGAATCACACGCAGACACAGTGGGCAAAGCACGAGGAACAAAAGAGGATTCCATTCACTACGCTAAGCTAACATACATTACATGTCATTTAGCTGACGCTTTTATCCAAAGCGACTTACAATTGCTACATATATCAGAGGTCGCACGTCTCTGAAGCAACTAGGGGTTAAGTGTCTTGCTCAGGGACACATTGGTTGATGGATCATGGTGGGAATTGAACTAATTGAATATGTTCTACCCACTGCGCCATCACCAACCCTAACAGATGTTCCCCCGGACTGAGACAGTGCATGCACTGAGACAAAAAATGCAGTTGCCCACCTATCTACATCTAGAGGAGACCGTGATAAGCCCTATTCCTTTAAAGTGAATGTCTTTAAATTAACTTGGATTTAGTACCACCTCCTGTGCCAAGATTTTGGTCCTTGAACTACTAATTTTCCTGTCCAGCCTCGGTAAATATTTTTTGTGGAATATGTTTTTGTGGATTCTGTTTTGTATTTATTATGATTGGCTACAGACTGAATTGCTTGTTAACATTATAAGGATCTCGCAGTGAAAACAATTGTCTTGCCCACACCGGGTGTTAGTTCTGAGGCTTTCTCATGTCTGGACAAAGCAGATAGCATCAGTCAGTGGTTCCTCTCCAGCAAACAGGAGCCAAAAAGACAACACCAATAAACATGAGGGATTTAGTTGTAAACTGCTAGAAACCCAGGGCAAGTCTCAAAAGCCTCTCAATAACATTTTATCTACATGATTTTCTGATCAGATTTTTTTGGAAATCAACCCAAAAAACCTTGTGCTACAAGTGCAGCTTTCTCTCTTTGGGTTATTTTATTTTCTCATTATTTTGCTCCCATTTTTCTTCGCTGTTTTCAAATTTCTTTCATCATACATTTTAACTGTAAATATTTTGTGTTCTAAACTTGCAGTTTTTAAGTTTTGAATGCTTCATTTGTTATCTCTGTTTTAGCAGCTTTGCTTCCTTTTAGCATGAAAGCGTTTGCTCTCATGTGATCCTTCAGACTTTTGCATTTTCCCTGTACACTGAGTAAAGGGACAACAGTTTGAAGCTCTACGTCTCACCACCTTTTCCTGAAAACTGTCAAAATGTTGCACTTTTAAGGCCACATGATGATCAATATCATATTTATTTATATTCATATTTATCATAGCTGCAGGTCTTCCCTTGTCCTTGAGCTAAGTGATAGCATCAGCAGTAACATGGGTCAGAGGTGAAGATTTGGTTGTCAGTTTGCAAAAGATTTGTTTCCATTTTCTGAAGCGCTGCGTTGGCAGATTTCCGTCCCTCACTGCAGCTGGTTTCATCCCAGACTTGTCCATCATTTTGAAGAAAACATATACAATTTGACAATTGTTTAAGCAAAGTGGAAGTGGTAGTTTTCCTTCTGCCTAGTTGCCATGCTGTTATTCAGTACCCCCTTCAATTCCATATATAGTTACAGACCTTCATACATTAAAGCAACTTTGTTTTGCTGTTGGCATCCTCCGGAATTCTCTCGTTGGAGTCTCAAACCTGTGACCTTCTTCTAACAGTCTCACCTCTCGTAGCTTCAAGGCTGGAGCACCCACTGACCTCTTTGGGCCCTCTGGGCCACTGCAGTTGTAGATCATCTATCTCTGCTTTTTATGTTATTATCTCAGGTACTCGCAGTTGTGGTGACACAGGATGTGTGGCTAATGTTAAGTGTTGTAAGTCTTAACAATAGTGGGCTTTCCCTAATATATTGATACTGTGTGCTTTGACTGCTGGTATTAAAGTGAAAGACATAGTATGTTGTATTTGAGTAGTCAATCACTTGAAGGCCTGTGTTTACACAGTGGTTATGCTGTCAAGGAACAGTCAACTGGTATAAAAGTGTCAGAGATGTGAGTTCTGTGTCCAAAAGCACCACAACTCTGTACTTTCCTTTTCTAACAGCTCTGACACCAAACAACTTCAAAGAACTCATGCCAACAAAACTGATTCACACCGCCTCGTGCTGTCTTGTCTTAAATATTTAAACATACTGCAAAGACTCGAGCCAGCCAGCGGGTTTAAACCCAGAACCTTCTTTCTTTGAGGCGACACCTCCATGCTGCCATCATGGAATGTAACTGAATACATTATATATATATATATATATATATATATATATATATATATATATATATATCTGTATGTATGTATGTATAAAAACATTACATTTCAGAAACAAACATGTACTTTGTGCTTCCAAAACATTT
The DNA here is from genome assembly GCA_023631565.1 of Gymnocephalus cernua. Classification (NCBI taxonomy): domain Eukaryota; kingdom Metazoa; phylum Chordata; class Actinopteri; order Perciformes; family Percidae; genus Gymnocephalus; species Gymnocephalus cernua. The sequence goes on along the minus strand of CM042439.1, from coordinate 5,299,069 downwards.
GACCCATTGACCAAATATAATGCATATTCAGATAGAGAGATTAGATAAATTTCTTCTTTTGATCGATAACCATCTACCATAACAGTACATAAGAGCAACTTATACGCCTTTCACACTGGCAAAAAAAACACTAACGCCCAGTAACATCTGGCTTTTGTTACCATTGGCATTCACTAGGACAAATGACTCTGACTGCGGTAGTCACAGGTATTTATCTACTCCAGCTCAGATCGGCAGTAATGGAAACATGACACCGGGGGTGGACAATTTTCGCCCCTTTTCTGGCGTGATGCTATGATGCGCGTCCCCTCCCTCAGTAACTTCTGTCACCTCGGCCACAAATTTAGTCTGTCTCTGCCCAAGCAGCAACAAGATCGCTCCAAGTTAGTCGGCACAGAGTTTGAAAGAGAGACTGAATAAGTAACAGACCAAAGAAGTCTATTGCCTATTTTAGCTGGTTTACCCGCATATTTGAGCTAAATTTGGTGGAAAAAAGGGGTATTACTTGACCTTTTACAAAAGTTCTGACACATCACTGAAACACAGATTGCACAGACACAAATTATACATGTTTCTCCTTAACTAGTCTTGTGAGCAGAGATCCAGGGGGCGTTAACTCAGCTGAGTGTGGAAACTGTGTCCTTATCTGCCCTCTGTCAAATAACATACCACTGCTAGAGAGAGAGAGACAAAGAGAGAGACAGAGAGGAATGCAGTGTATCCAGTGTCTTCTTTCTCATCCTCAGATGTCTTCCCCTCCAATTAGGTGATAAAGCATGAAAAAAACAAAATAAATAGTCCTTTTATTTCTCTTCCTATCTGTCTTTCATTTAAACTGAGTTATTCTTTTTCTTTGTTCTCTATTCCTTTATTCTGTCTTTTATACTAACGATTACAAATGCACACACACACACACATTACAACTGACAAAATGTAGGTGGTCATACAGGTTTTGCCTGTGTCCCAAGTTGCAGCCTGTTGTTCATCCACCTTATCAAGTCATTTATCTTTTAAGCATTTTACTTCCATGTAAAAAAAACAAAAACAAAGCAAAAGCAAAATGAATAAAGGGTTTCTACAGTAGTAAGGTAGGTCAGAGACAAATAGAATTTGAGAAGCATGTTTTATGTAGCAATGATAAATCATAAAGTGATGCAAGACACTGATGAAACTAAGAAAAAGGAACACGCCTGGAGCAAGAGTCTAGGGTTTGTCATGACAGGTTTATGGGTTGTCTTCAAGATGCAATATTCAATCTGCATTATCATCAGCAGCAATAAATCAATTCCAGTAGCTTTTGTGTAGGCACATTTAATTATTTAATGACATACAGTTACTTTTAAGGTTTTCAAAATAGTCGTATTGCACACTACCTAACTCTTCGTTGAAGCTGTATGACGTGTACACTAAGTGAAGTATTCAAAACCCAAAACGTTTGTGTGTCTGATCATATCAACATCATCATCATCACCATCATCATCATCATCATCACCATCACCATTTTCATTTTGTCTACATCAAATACAAATATGTCTTGTGCATCATTTTAGACAATTTTCCCTTTTATTCAGGCAAACATATTTGGTATCTTTGGAAACTTCGGGATCTCCATTAGAATTTGAAGAGTTCTGGAGGTTTGAATAACATCTAGCTGCACAGCGTGAGTTTGTAATTACTGAGGGGTTAAACCCCTTCTGTTATCAGCATTCGTTGCCTAAAAATACACCCTGGTAGCTTACCTGGTTGAGTGTGCGCCCCATGTACTAAGCCCATAATGTATGATTTTATTTTTTATTTATCATTCTGTTGTTAATACACAAACACACATGACTGAAATACACACACGTGCTCAGGTCCTTTTACATGCACAAATGGAGAGATGTCAGAGTGAGTGAGCTCTGGGACTGCTGAACAGACACCCTGAGCGGTTGGGGGGGTTCGGTGCCTTGCTCAAGGGCACCTTGCTCAAGGGCACCTTGCCAGTGTCCAGGAGGTGAACTGGCACCTCTCCAGCTACCAGTCCACACTCCATACGGGGACTTGAATCAGCGACCCTCCGATTCCCAATTCAATCCCTATGAACTAAAGGCCAAAAAAGCCACAAAAACATCTTTAAAAAAAGAAGACAGAAACACTACATCTTGAATGGTAACCAAATGTTCTGAACGTGGAATCTAATCACAATAAGACATGAAATGTTGATATTTTGACATGTCAAAGCAGCAGTGATAGTAAAAAAGGTCTACTGTTAAAAACCTCTATGGATTCAGGCCAAGTTGGGAGTCAGATTCATATATATTATATAATCAGTTGATAAACAAGGGAAAGACACAAATCAGTGTATTCATATTTATATAGTATATTGATGGACAGTGGAAACATGGATTACACTGCAGGAGTGGTTTGAGCATTTTTTATGAATGAGCAAACAGAAACGTCTTGCATGCAAATGCATCAAAGATTGTAGGTGGAGAATCATTGTAAAGTCATTCCCAATGGTATGATTATGTTTGGTTAATAAAAGCATGACAAAAGTAACATAAGACAGTTTTAAGCCCTGTAGTTAAATCTTAATCATCAAAAATGTAGCTGACAGATCTGGTTCTGTGGCTCCAGCCTGTCCTCCTCCTCAAAAGAGTTCTTAGTAAAGTCTTAGTAAAGCATTTCTTGGTAGACAAAAGCTACCTAGAAGCTCGTCATTATGAGCACAGTCATTTTGGCCCAAAGTTGAGTCTTAGCAGCCATAACTGAGTTACTATTTCCAAATGTTGCCTACAGGTTGTAAAATAGCTACTTTTGCTTTTAATTAACAAACCAGCCTTTTTAGCCTATGCTATCTGCATGGCTTTCAGGATGGCAATGTTAGTTGGTCAGTTATTCCACAACTTTGGCCAAGATACTGAAATACACTATCTCAACAACTATTGGATGGATTGCCATGAATTTTGGTAAAGATATCCATGGTGCCCAGATGTTGTGATTGCTCCGGTGCCGCAGGAAATTACGCCAGATGCATGTATTTTCGCCGATTTCTGTTTCCTTCTGCTTTCTTTGTGTTGAGACAGCTAGCTAGACTATCTGTCCAGTCTGAGTTTTCTTTTGCACGACTATTTTGCAGCGGCTCTGCACGGAGCTTAGCGCCGCCCATGACAGTTGTGATTGGTTTAAGGAAATGCCAATAAACCAGAGCACGTTTTTCTCCCATCCCAGAATGCTGTGTGGACTAGCCAGACCCTCTTCCTCCGCTCCGCAGCATGTGGATGGTCTGGCAAAGCGAGACTAGACAGAAGAAGTAAACTGCAATCAAACGATAACGCCCCAGTGGTTGTTTTTACTCATGTGGTGACAAAAATGTTCTAATCAGGTTGGACAAGTATATCAACACCAGTTAGAAAACAATGTCAGACAAATGTCTTCCCTGTTATGTGGAGAAATCTTGGACAGGATGAGCAAATTGCCTGACAAATTGGTTGGCAAGATAAACTAAACTGTATCATGTGTGCTCCAGGTCTTTGCAGCAAACAGTCCTAAGAGAAACAGCCATAAGAGAAAAATACAATAAACCAACTGTCTAATAGCTAAATAAACAACAGGACAACACAACCCACTTTGTACTCAGTCAGTGGTGATGTACAGTCGGAAAAAACAACAAATTTTGGCAACAAGTCTTCCTGTTACCCAGTAAAACCATGTCCTGACCTCATGTGCTTCAAAATGCAGTGTTCCAGATTGAATACAGACTGGTACACTAAGCGCACACATCCAGAGAGCAGGAACAGCTCGATCAAGTGCCCAAATGAGAGGCATGTCATTTGTCAATGCTCACTAAAGAATGTGAGTTGCATCACTACTGTATCTGTCGCTTGCAGCTGGCCTCATCGCTGCTGAGCTACAGTATATGTGGCTTATCTCAATCTATATTTGAGCAAGTAGTCTATTACTATTTTCCCTGATAAGAGTGTGTTGTCGTTTATCAAAGCAACAATATAAATATTTTTTTAGTACAATTTATTCTCATGTGTTTTAGATAAATAAGCATGTACATTTTGGAGACACTGGAAGGCAGAAGCCCATTACTGTAATGAACATAGTAGCTTTCTTCAAGTTTATCCTGTTGCACCTAGTCTGAGTCAAGCCTCTATTTGGTGTAATGTCTCATAGGAGAAGATGCCCAGAATACTGATCCTGTAAAACCATAAAAAGTGAAAGAAATGAAATTGATGAGGATCAGTGATGAAAACCTTCTGGCTTTGTTGATGTTTCCATCCATCTTTTTTAGCTCTCTTATCGGAGCACTGACTCACTGAAAACCGTATTTGTTTTTTTTTAATCATGTTGTATTGGACTTCTTTTGCCTCAAAACATGTTTATTTGATATTGATATACATATATATATATATATATATATATGTTTCTATTAAACCTCTATTAAACAATTATTCTATGCTGCTGCTGTTATTATTCACCTTGACTAGCGATTTATCATGAACCTGCTGTAACATGCAATTCCGTCTTGGTACCTTTTTACTGTATCCTGTGTTTTCATGTGCAGACATTATTGCAGTATCCAACTTAATTAATTAGGATGAACAACAGTACAGGCTGCAGCCACTGGTCATAAAGGTACAGTATATTGTCGGCTTCATCTCCAATTTGACCTGCTAATTCCATTATTTCCTTGGCCTATTACAATAGGTTTTAACGGTGCACACGGCCTCAGGTGAACTTTATCAGCATGACTCATTTATTTCCTTTTGTGTAAGGGGATACACGGTATTGCAAAAATGACAAACTCAAGAAAGATGGCCATTCATTTGGCAGTTAGTTTATTGTAGAAATAAAAAAATGTATACTAACAGAGAGAGAGAGAGAGAGAGAGAGAGAGAGAGAGAGTGTGTGTGTGTGTGTGTGTGTGTGTGCGTGTGTGTGTGTGTGTGTGTGTGTGTGTGTGGTTGAGGAGACAAATACTTTCTGGATCTCTCAGGTGAGTCCCGCCTCCCTACACGCTGCTGATTGGATAACAAGACTCATCATCTGCTTTCATTGGCTGTGCTGTATGTCGATCGCCGCTGCAGGTAGCAGGTCCATACTTGAGCTCAGGTAAAACCTACCTGAGCACCAGAAGAGAGGGAGGGCTGTGAAAAGGTACGTTGCTTTCAGCTTCAATAAGGCGCATTTACCAGTAATAACTCTTTATGTAGCCTACTTATAACTCAAATTCACAGGAAGATATATTTTTATAAGTAATTATTACAATGGCAGCGAGGGTAGGACTGTCCATGAATCCGCCGCATACGACAGAAGAAAGGGCGGTTTTCACGCAGCTGAAGCCGGTGAGGATGCCGGGAGCGGACGGCGTTGAGGAGGGTTCCGTGTTTGAGGACGTCAAACCCGGGGTGAGAGTCTTCGCCGACCCGCCGAGGAAGGCCTGGCTCCGGGTGAACCGGATGCCCGGCCTTCCTGGGTTTTTTAATCACTGTTCATAATTTATTTTACCTTCACTTTCATGTTAACAGACAGTGTGGCCGCAGGTGCTGTTCAGTCGAAATATAAGGTCATTTTGAGGATACGCAAAGCTGCTAATAACCATTAATTTACAGTTGAGCTGCATGTTGTGCACATTTTTTTTTTTTTTTTTTTTTTTACATTTATCAAACTGCTTTTACCTGTCAAAGGAAACAGCTCACCTGTACAGACAGGCAGGTTAAAGTCCTTCACAGACACCGGACATGTTAGAAAACGCAGGTAAAGTTCACCTGGAAGCTTTCGAGCAACTAGTGGCAGTTCTGCAAACTAGCAAACTTTAATTGTAGTTCTGTAATGTAAGGAAGATTTATTTTAGTAGGCCTACATTTGGGTTGAAGTTGCTATGAATTTATGTTGTTTTAAAGATGTTATTAACACAATGGCATTCACACACACTCAAAACACTCATTGCTTTCATTTATTCTAAATATGCTATTTAATTACATAGGCCTACTGTCACATACAAGCTTGTTGTCATTGGTAATTGTTTGAGTGTATTTGCCCACAAGAAACATCTGCTGTGTCGTTGATATAAAGGTATTGTAAAGTTAATACCCTGCTGGCCTTTTTCTACTTTGACTATTACACACATACACACACACACACACACACACACACACCACACGGCTTGGTCGGAGAGGAGCTAAAGACACGTGAAGCTGCTTGTTTCCTTAAATTATGATGGCTGCCCCTGCCTCCATGGCCTCTTCTCCATCCATCATCGCATTCCTCTGTAGATCTGTCTGTCCAAGATTATCAGTGAATACTTGTCAGTCTGATGCCAGAAATGTGCCTGAACATTGTTTTAGCAAAGGATCGTGCCTAATCAGTCGCAGAAAATTAGTAATACAAAAGTATAAACACTGTACGACTTCCCTTGCCACCTTCTTTTGTTAAACACGATCACAGCAGAGACCTGACAGCTGCATTAAAGTTAAATGGCTGTCAATTGTAGATCGATGCTGCATGGTCACAACAGAGCACAAACGGTAACCAGAAGCCTGCGTAAGGTGTGGGTTTGGCCTCCAGCCAGGTGTTTGGTAAACAGGCGGCAGACCCTGAGACCTGAGTCTAACATTGGATTTGATAGGTTAAAGATATTTTTTATTTTGGCTTTTCTATTCTGGTAGTGCTGATGCATGTGGATATGATGCACTCTTTTTCACACAAAGCATCATGCGTTGAATAGGCCGGGCGCATGCTGTTGAATATTTTGCATACATAAAATGAAAGCGGTCACAGGCTGTTTCGTACTGACGTTGGCAGGTATTGTACTGAACTTGGCAGGTGCGATCATAGAGCTAACCAACATTTCCTCGCAGCAGTCAAACCTATCTGTTTCTGCATGTCTGTACGATTTGTCTTTTAAGTTAGGTGGGCATTGTGCAGCAATGTTACTCAGATACTCAATTGTTTTGGATCAGGAGTTTGTCTTGTATAAGTACCTAGCCACTTTATCATACAACTAGCATAACTCTAGTATTGTTTTATGTCTTCTATCTATGCACAATTGGTATAAATTGTCGGTATTAAATACAATTAAATTGAATAGAATACCTTTATTTATATATTTATAAAAAAAAATTTGCTGCTCAAATATTAAATAAACTAAAACAGATATAATAATAGAAATGCACAAAAAGGCAAAGGCTGAAGCCACAGCTTATTATGCCTGCCCTTCTCTCTGGGAAGAAGTATTTTATAGCCTAAATTAATAGTTTGTGTGCTTGTGGGATTCTATAAATCACAATGTGATGCAGCTGAAAAGATGAGCACAGCAGCACAGGTTTTAGTTGTCAATCATAAGACAAAACCTTGTCTTGTTTGTGTGACATTCCTCGTCAGCATTGTTACTTTAAATAAAGCAAGTTGACAACTTACAAGGACATATTTAACATAAAAACATAATGTGATGTTACCTGTCTGCAACAACACAGTTTATGTCACTTTTGTGGTTTGCTTTGAGGTTTTCCTCGAGGCAAAATATCCAACATTCAACTGCTTTTTCTCATGTTTCTGTGCCTGTACCATGCTGTGCTTGGTGTTATGCAAAACATGACTGTGTCAAGAACAAAGAAGTCATGTTCAGTGAAATAGTTACCCCTCAGGCAAATTAAAGCCAGCCTGAGAGCTTTTACCTTATGTGCTCTTGATTCATCGTGAATGTGCATGAAGACGGTTTCTCAAACACATTCCTCACAGATCACTCAGGTCGCTCTCTGTCTGTCTTTGTTTTTTTCCACTGTCACTTTCTCACTCACTGTCCATTTCATCCCTCTTTCTTCTCCTAATGTTGTTTCACAGACAGGGTTTCCCACTCTGCTAGTCTTTTTTTCTCGCTTAATTCTTTTCCTTCTCTGAGACTGAGTCTTTGTGTCATTGTGTTGGGGTTTTAAGAGTGCTTAACTGAGCTGGTGTCGTGACAGCAGTATGTTGCCCGACCTGTCTGAGCAGGGCCCGCATCTCCGTCGGCCGCCTCGAGGCTATAGGGAGGATCATAAAGGCCGACCTCATGAGAAAGTCACAGCAGCAGTGAAAGGCTCCAGGACTGTTGTCTTCACCCTTTTTTTTATCAGCGTTTGTGTACGCCCAAGGATTTCTTTATCTGTCTGTAAATAAACTCACCGATCTTTTGGTTTGCGTCTGTTGCACCTATGGAGTTTTTAAATGTGCCAAAGTTTGTGAGGAGGCTGTTAAAGTGGTTAAATCTTGAGAAGATGGAGTGAAATTAAATATAGCACACTTGGAGACTTGAGCTTTTCTAAGAGTTCTAGTGAAGGGGCTTTCTTTTTAAATATTATGTACTGATATTTTGGCCATGTGGGTGCAGCGTGACATGCTCTAAACCTAGCACTGACATTATCACCTCCCTTTAGTTCTGTTATGGCCTGTTATGGTCACCAACTCTTGAAGGAAATATCTGAATTCTAAGCTCCTAAATGCTCCACTATATTGACCAGCTAATCACTAACTTTTATGTTGGCCATGTGGTGCTACGTAGGCAGGCAGTGTATCAGCTATAGGGCTGGGTACCGAATTCAATACCTTTTTAGGCGCCGACCAAAATTAATTTGTTTCAGTTTTGTGTCAGTCTTTTTGAAGAATATCCTTTTATTTTTCTTCCAAACAGTGCATGTTTTTATTCTGGAATTAAACTGTTAATGTAGCTCAGCAGTAATGGCAGAATAAGTAACTGATATTAAACTTATTTCCAGATTCTTTTGTCCATAGTATCGAGTATCAAAAAATGCCTCTTCATTCAATACCAAATTTCAATACCTAAAGGAGTAAATCTCATCAGCATCAGTGAGCCAATACGCATGCAGCATGTTTCTTCCAACATCTAATATTGCTGGTGATTGGCTGTCTGACGTTACACGTTGTAGAGACACGCAGGAAAAACTTTACGCTACGCACTGAGGCAGGCTCACGTAGTAGGAGCTGAAAAATAAATGAAAAGATTTATGCAGTAATGTTGTAAATATTTTTTGTTTATTAAAATTGATATCGAAAAAAATATTGTTCAGGAATTGGTATCGAAGTCACGGTATTGGTATCAGTATGGGTATCGGAAATTTTTGAACGATACCCACTCAGCCCTAATCGGCTATCGGAGCTTTTTTTCTTAAAGTGCTCATATTATGCTCATTTTCAGGTTCATAATTGTATTCAGAGGTTGTACCAGAATAGGCTTATGTGGTTTAATTTTCAGAAAACACCATATATTCGTTGTACTGCACATTGCTGCAGCTCCTCTTTTCACCCTGTGTGTTGAGCTCTCTGTTTTAGCTACAGAGTGAGACATCTCACTTCTGTTCCATCTTTGTTGGGAGTCGCACATGCACAGTAAGTGCTGCTAGCCAGTCAGAAGCAGAGTATGAGGGCGTGCCATGCTAGCAGCTAGGCGAGCATTATAACGTTTGTCTCTGAAGTAAAGGCTGGACTACAACAGAGCTGTTTGGAGCAGTTTGTGAACAATATTTTCTGTTGGAGATGGTAAGTCCCTTTGGGGTGGACTTTGGGATTTTTCACTTTGTAAACCTATAACGTGCACAAAAAGATATATAACACAATAAAGGTAAGGGAAACAGCCTAAAAGCATAATATGAGCACTTTAAAACACCTGCCTGCTGCTACTGGAAATGAGGTTGATGAGAGCTAAGAAAGTGAACCAAAACATTAAAGTTACAGGCATCAGCAGCAGCAGCCATAAGTCCGCCCACTGACTCTATACACAATGTGATTGGCCTGACCAGAATTTGTTTTTTCCAGCTCGCAAGCCAACGGAGAGTTCCTAGACCCTTCTGGCTGCAAATTAAATTTGCTGCCGCTAGGGTGCGTCTAGATTTCTAGGCTATTGGTTACCTTGTTTCAAGCCATTTTAGCATGGTATAGAAAGCCTGCAGGAAGACTCAGCTCGATTTCTGCCAGTTCTCATTAATATTCAACGAGCTAAGCTGCTTGACTCTGATTGGCTAACAGCTAGCCAATGAGAGCCTGGCTATCAGCATCCTTTACCCAGCTCAACTGAGTGAGCTCATGAATAGTAATGAGCTCAGGCTACATGCTGTCAGACTGACCAGCTTTTGTAATTGGCCTGATTTCTCTGCTTATTTCTTTTCTGTGGCTGGAGCTGACAGAGGAGGTAGCAGTTCATTTTCACATTCACAACATAACACAAACACATATGGACCTAACATTTCAAAAAATGCAAGTAAAAACGGTTTTGTGTGGCAGGACACCTTTTAATGCAGTTCGATGGTGGAACATGTATTAGTTACAGGGCTGCAACTACTATTTCCATTATTGAGCAATGTGTTGATCAGTTTAGTTTGATTACTTTATTAGTCATATAGTCTATAAAACATCAGAAAACAGTATTAAAATGGCCAGCAAAAGTTGACATCTTAAAGATGCCTGTTTGGTCCAAAACTCAAAGATATTAAATTTCCTATAGTAAAAAACAGTGAAACACATTTGAGGAGTTGGAAAACTTTTTTTCCTTTTGAAAGCCAAAGACTGACTGCTCATCAAAACATTGTGAAGGCCTAATTTGTTTCAGTTTGTGTAGGGCTGGGTATCGTTCAAAATGTTTCGATCCGGTGCCAATTTTGATACCTCAGTTTTGATACCGGTTCCTAACGATACATTTTTTCGATACCATATGTTTTAAAATCCATTTCAACATCAACAAAAATACATTAAACACAAAACTTTTATTTTTCACCTTAAAAACAGTTATCACAATTAAAAAATTCTGGTAACACTGCTCACTCCGAGTAACATTATTAATAAAACTGGTTGTGCTTTTGGATAGGGGCGTCAGATACTCAGGGTTGGCATCAATCCGAACTTGGCCAAAATTAACAAACAAAAAAAAACCTTTTTGCCACTAAAATGCAAAGGAATGTAAAGAACAAAGACTTTTTAGTGCAAACTGCATAATGACACAAACCTTTAACAATTAACGTGGTGACTGCCCTGTTGTCAACATTGAACTAATGAAGAACTAACTTAAGTGCAAAGGGATGTAATTGAATTGCCTTGTTGCTGAAAGCTCCTGTAGAAGTAAAGTTGCCTTGCTTTACAACCTCAGCCTGTCAGTCGGTCACCAGGGCATAGAACCCACTGTTGTGCCTGCTCGTCTCAGAGGAAGTGTAAAACAACAGCACACGACCGCTTTCGGCTCGCCATTAATATCATGCAAACGCAGTTCTGAAAAATTTTAACCACACATGAAACTACTTTATCGGCATTGCCGTGACTCGCTGTGACTTCAAAACTGCAGAGCCGACGTAGTTTACTCCGTCTGCACCTCTGCGTGTGTGTGTGTGTGTGTCAATGAGAAACAGATAAGCTTGCGCTTACGCGCTCAGACGCTTTTGGAACCAAAATTTTTCGATACTCATAGGATCGGAGTATTTTTTCCGGTGCCGTAAAAGTATCAACGTTCAGTGCCCAGCCCTAGTTTTGTGTCAGTCTTTTGGAAGATTATCCGGTAACACTTTACTTGAAGGTATCTTCATAAGAGTGACATGACACTGTCATGAACACATGACACTGTCATGATACATGAACCGTAACCCTAACCATAACCATAACTTGTCATGACAAAAACCGAATGACACTTACTAAAAGAAGCGTTATGTCATAAACGTTTATGACTTGTTTATAATGTTTATGACACGTTCATGACAGTGTCATGTCACTCGTAGATACCTTCAAGTAAAGTGTAACCAATTATCCTTTTACTGTTGTTCCAAACAGTGCATGTTTTATTCTGGAATTAAACTGTTCATGTACCTCAGCAGTAATGGCAGAATAAGTAACTGATATGAAACTTATTTCCAGATTCTTTTGTTGTTAAATCACCAATGGGTTTCCTGTTAGACGGAGCATAGACAGGGGAAGTTACAGAGTAACTTCATGGCATACAGATCAAGAGTGTGTTGCCAGTCACACCTAATGATTCCTAAAGATCAATACTCAGATATGGTTTAAATTGGTTTTCAAGATGTACATCCTGGGATTTTACTGGGACCTCACTTTGTTTGAGTTTATGCCTCTGATGTCATCGTTTTGACCAGACTGACCCTCTTCTACATGTTTTCCTGTCATGTCAGCCATCCATTCGGGAATTGTTGTTCATTTCCTGGTCTTTTTAAGATCATTGTTGCCGTCCGATGAAATGGTTTTGGTTTGCCTAATGATTTGACTTCCAGAACAACACACGGCTGCTTTGCATCTGAGCAGGTGTCTGCTGACATTGAGTCTCAGCTCGCTGAATCTGATTTTGGTGATGGGTTAGGGAAGGAAAATTAGTTAATTTATACTTTTTTGTCTTTACTTTTTGGATACTGGGTTAGAGGCAAAAGGACAGTTCCAGTTTCTTCTTGGCCAGGGCTCACTTGTAAAAGAGATTTTAATCTCAATGTGATTTTTTTCCCTGGTTAAATAAAGGTTAAAAAAAATGTAGGAATTTGTGTTGGTCTCTTTTTGATGGTGTCATTGATTTGGTATCAAATAAACACAAACTATTGCTTTAAGCTGTTCATCAATACATAAAAACTGTATAAACCAACAAACCTACTCAATTTCTCTGCATATTACCTCACATCCTTCCAGACATGAACCTGACTTTTAAATAAGTCAAATAATCCTCAGAATCACATAAACACCTTTAGTAAAACAAACAAAACAATGGCTTTGGTGCACATTAAGTTATTTTTTCTGAGGTTTTATTCAGCTGTGATGAAGCTGCATGATGTTGGCAAAAAATGATGAACAAGCATTATATCAGCCTTATACATATGCAGACCCATAAAGCAGACCATAATAGTGTGATCGTCCTGCAAAATGTCAGTTCACTAGCAGATCGAGCAGAGATTTATCATTTGACTCATGCTGTTCTCTGTTAGAAACGGTCTGCTGATGTCATCTGTACCCATCATGCTCGGCTGTGTCTGTGTACAAGACAACACATGCAGCCCGCAGACAGTCCTATTCTACTGTTTCCTAATGCCTGTGGCCTGCAAACTCATATACTGAAGCTGCAACATCTCTTTAATGACTAGCACTGTTAACCCTTCACTTGTCTGGATAAACAATAGAAATTGCTCTGGTGAATAAAAACAAAAGGTGAAATCATTTTGTGGTGAGACAAGAAATCTTTCAGTGTCTCTAAACATTTAGTTGCATACAGGAAGTGGATGTTCGTCCACATTGTCCCAACAAAGTGCCACATTGTCTTTATTCTAGTTTTTTCAGGCAGTTTGAACTCCTTAAAATGTAAAGTAATGTGATTGTACATATATCCTTATGCACAGTGATTATATCTTGTGACATTTGAAATAAAAATACCAGTAGAGGAACTTTAACCCTCCACTGCCCTCTTACTGCATTTGAGAAGGACCTTTTCTGTCTTGTGGGACAATATAGAACAAAGAGTGGAAAGAAATAAGAGACAGAAATAGAATGACGCAAGAGAGAGGTTATTGTTTGGGCTAACCTGAATATAAGGATGTTGCAGTTCAGTTCCAAAGAGTTCTGTCCCAACATTATTTGTGTTTACACTATGATTAATGGCAAAGAAGAGCTTTTGAGACTGAGTTAGAGAGAGGTGTTGGTTCATGTTTCAGCTCATTGTGTTTTAAAGGGCTGAAGCTAAGATGCTCCATAAAATAATCAACACAACGAACAAAGTGGAATTTCTGAATTTCTGTCCACTATCGGCCAACACGGGTATTTTGGAACGTGGGATTACTGTTAACCATGAAAACACCTATACGCCCATACATAAATATACAGTATAAAGCGTGTTAACACTTAGCAGTTCAGTTTGTTACACATTAGAATCATTATTTTTGCATTTTCATTAGGAAAAAGTTGTGGATAGTATGGGATACTATTTTTGGTACCACCTCGGTTGAGGTTCCAAGCAAGAAAGCTAAACCGATACTAGAAGGTTAAGTTAACGCACTGCACTGATTGGTCAGAGAGAACCGTCACTAGCGTCACACAGGACATCCTGCACAAACCCCTCATTTTTAAATAACCAAGCTACCGATAATAGCGATCCCAATTTTTTTATTCACCCGACCCAACTCTTTTGAAATGGCAGCCTGCAAAACTACGCCGTACAGTACACTGTACAATTGACTAAGTGAGGAGATATCTCTGTTTGGTTGCCGGTGAAAGGATTCAGCGAGTGTTGCGTTGAAGATAATGTCATGGCAGTTTCATGCGGCGTCACTATGGCGATTCGCTGAGAATACCCCCTACACTGAGGGCATACTATCCGCAGTGGAAAATGAAAAGAGAGTTTGGTTTAGGCACTTAAGTATAATAGAAGTAGCAAATGACCACATGTTTAACATTGAAGTTTTAACAAATGTTATCAAAATGTATCAAATCTTTTAGTTTACCAGACTTTCCCAGAAGAGTTCAAGTGGATTTTGGCCATCCAGCAATTAACTCTTGTCTTTACTCTTCACTGTCCTGTGAAGCCAATGCAAGCCTCCATATCTCTTCCTCCATCAGCAGCCATAAAACATTCACCACAGATTCAAAGGTTTTGTTTTTGCTCCGATGACCCTGTCATGATTTCTGCTCTGTTGATTCACAGCGTGCAGACCGGGGGGCCCCTGACACTATCAGTTCTTTTTTTTTTTTATGGAGATCCAAAGGCGAATGGCCACCATTTTCTGCATTCCTAAGAGCCATAAAGGCAAACTGGAGTGCAGATGCAGCCATTTGTTTTGTAATTAGCCAGGGAAAATGTCTGATCAAGATGGCAGACCTTGTAGTTTGGAGTCGTTTAGGTCAGAGAAAGATGAGAGAGGTCAAAGGGTTGTTTTTATGTATTATGATAATTGCTTCATTATGATGCTGACATAGGTAGATGTGGTTTAACCATCTGTTGAGGATTTTATAGACATCTGATGTTATTAACAGATTTAGTTCTGATATGTAAGATTTGCCATTTGTTCAATGTGGGAAGAGACAGGTTGGTTCATTGACAGGTGGGGAAGTGGCAAGTGTGGGAAATTACAGAGATGCCGGTTGACCCTTGTGATTACATTTGGGTTAGTTATGGCATCAGTGAACGTCATGTCTGCTTTTTTTATTCAGGCTGTTGTGTGGTAACAATGTGCAGACTTTTGATTCAGACAAGATGTTCAGTGTGGTGGATTAGTGTCCCACACAAGAGTCTCTGTGAGTGGTTTTTCAGACTATTGGTGCACTGAATGGAAACTAGTGGCTGTAAGCCAAACAAAAACAATATAAAAATCTAAAACACTGATATGACTGTTGTTGAAATAGATTATCTGTGCAGTAAATGGGGCTAAAACATGAAGGTTCTGTAAGGATGGATGTCATATTGGCTGGATGTGTGGAAACTCCCACTCCATCCCATAAACCTGAACAGAAGGTAAGATAAGAGACTGTTTGTTATCAGGCAGAAGGATTCATAGCAGAGCAGTTGTACATGTTCTCCAATTATTAACTAAGTCATGGCCCGAAGATATCCTACAAGTTTACCACATAAAATGATACAAAGACGTTTTAAATTGTAGTTCATCAACTAGTTTCCTTTAAGGTTGCCGAGACTCTTGTGTAATGTTTCGGGGACTGTTAACATTACTAACAAGGCTCTTTTAAAAATACTTAAAAGACAAACACCCAAATACACACCCACACCTTTTTATTGAAAATGACAGGGTTTGCCTTTAGCTGTGCTGTAAAGCTAATGACTTTATAAATACATCAAACATCAAAATGTGGTGCAGTTAAACTGCACTTAGATTTTTGTGGATTTATTTTATTTTGGGAGGAGCTGCTACTTCATCTCATAGCCACACATAAATTTAGCTAAGCCAGGAGCACATCTTCGAAAGGCATGCAGACATAAATAAGGATGTCCATAAGGTTGTTTGAGGTTTAAACTTTAAAACAACTAAAAAATGTAAACATTTGGTGCAATACAGCACCCGACTCGTTGAAACTGCAGCAGCATCCTCTGTTGGTAACATCAACCTTTCTCTGCACAATGTTGTTTTTGCATGAACAGCACAGAAAATATAAATATATATATATATTATATAAATATAATAGGCCAAATAGAGAAACGTCAATAGCGAGAAAAGACACAAGCATTTCAGAGAGCGGAGGTTGACGGCAAGAGGGATCAACAGCAGGCCAATAGGGGAAGTGACCAAGGGCACCCAAGGGTTACAGCTGCCAGCAGCACAGGGCCTGTTTGTGTCCTGTCCTGAAAGGCACACAGGAGCTCTCAGTGGGAAGGAAACAGAGAGGCTGTTTTTGTTTTCTTTTTTTTCCATCAGTAAATACCCAACACTTTAATTTCATCGAGGGCTCAGATTGCACTGATGACAAGGCGGTGTGAGTTCACCAGCGACGAAAGATGGATCAGCCCTAGGCACACAAATGAATAAACACACAGACACACGTATTTACACTTAAGCATACACACGTAAAACTAATGTACAAACAAAGATACATGCATATTAGGGGCGTTACGGTTCATGAAAACATCCGAACCGTACGGTCCGCTTGTCTCGGTTCGGGGCGCGTGTGTGCCGCACGGTTTGCCGCATGCGCAATGCAGCCTCGTGCCCGTCAGGTGCCCATGTGTTTCCCTTCCGCGCGAAAGAAGAGGTGTGGACAAGTTACCAGCAAAACGTACGGCGAAAGACCCTGCAAAACAACAAAATGAACCTGTATTCATTTTAACATCAATGTACGCTGTAACGTTTTTTCACTCTAACGCCGCTGAAGCGGAGCCCTGCTGTTTCAACCCTGTCGGCTCTGCAGCGGGCGAGGCTGCTCAGTTCCCCCTGTGACTGAAGCGTGCGCACACACAAACACACAAACACACAAACACACGGTGGATGCATGCAGGAAAAAACGGAGATGAGACCTAAATTGAGGATAGCTACGCTCATTCAGACTGATCTCCTGAAATGGCATATATATGACACGCCAATTTGTATGGCATGATTTGCGTGTTATTAAGACGCATACTCGCTTTTTAGCGTGTTTTTCCACGCCGTTTGGCGTCCATTGACCTACATTATGTTGCTATTGCATAGCCATGGTGACTAGTATGTAAGGACGAAGGTCCGCGTAAGGAGGTTGAACACAGGGAGAGCAGAGATTGCGTCTCCTGCGTTGTTTTTTTAAATTTATTTTAAAGAAAGCCTTCCTCAATGTGCTTTTCCTAAACCCAACCATTTATTGTTTTCCTAAGCGTGACGTTTGTCAGCCGTCGTGTTTTTGTGTTTTTTTTTGTTTTACTGACGCCTTCCCCAATATTCTTTTCCTAACCCCAACCTTTTTGTTTTTTCATGCATGTGACATTGTTCTCGCGATAGCACGGCCCGTGGCAAGTGGCGTGTATGTTTACATCCGCTGTATACAGCGTAGACATACACGCAGATAGCACAAAATGCGTATAGATAACACGCCACTTGGCTTTAGGAAAGTGGCGTGTATGTTTACGCAAAGTCTTGATGTCACGTTGGCTCATTATTGTAAGTACATACATTAGTAATTAAAATGCTGAAAAGCCTAAAATTATTTAGTCTACCACATTAAAACACATTGCATGACATCCTACACACAAATATACACTTACAAATAAATATAAATGTACACACATTTATACACTATTACACACAAAGAAGTGACCCCTCAGGCTAAAGTGCGTGTGTGTGTGTGTGTGTGTGTGTGTGTGTGTGTGTGTGTGTGTGTGTGTGTGTGTGTGTGTGTGTGTGTGTGTGTGTGTGTGTGTGTGTGTGTGTGTGTGTTGACAGTACTGACAGTGCTGGCACTTGAAGCAGTGCTGCAGAATAACAGTGTTGAAACAGGCCTTCTCTGCTGCTTTGTGCCTCCTGTTCAGCTGCTGAACACGACCTCGAGCACATCAGCACCTTGTTAGGTCATTTGTCCCAAATCATTTGATTCAGTCCACTGTACACTCTGGGTTATGGTTCTGTATGGGTTGCAGTTCACACAGTTCACCTCCCATTGATAGGACCAGAAACTCAATGGGGTTCTTAATAGCACAAAATGTACAGAAAGGTTAGTTAGTTTCAGGTTAATTAGTATACGCTGCATAGATTTGATGATCTGCCTCCTTTTTTCTCCCATGTGATCAGTGGTGGAATGTAACTACTCAAGTAATTTACTCAAGTACGCTACCTTAAAGCGTAACTCTCGCAAAAATGCACCCTAGGGTCTTTTTGTGAATGTATGTGAATCAAACTTTAGTTTAAAAGCATATTTAGGACCGAATTGCCACTTTTAAGATTCACCGTATTCTTGTTTTTGGGTCAAATGGCCTTTTGAATGGGAGAGCTAGGGGCACTTTTATGCTAGCCTCAAAATAGCTATTTTCGAAATACTAAGAAGGCTCGACACATCATGAAACTTTGCTTGAAGTATCACCAGGGGCTCTACACATTAACGAAAGCATTGACAACATTCTTTGTGTACACAGATTTACTAAAAAGAAAGTTTTTGAACAACTCACCGCACCTGGAGATACTTCAAGTAAAGTACCATGATGTGTCGAGCCTTCTTAGTATTTCGAAAATAGCTATTTTGAGGCTAGCATGAGTGCCCCTAGCTCTCCCATTCAAAAGGCCATTTGACCCAAAAATGAGATTACGGTGAATCTTAAAAGTGGCAATTCGGTCCTAAATATGCTAAAGTTTGACTCACATACATTCACAAAAATATATATATATATATATATATATATATATATATATATATATATATATATATATATATATATATATAGTATATGTAAATATACACACTTTTTTCTTTGTTTGTTTTTCTAGATTTAATCAAGGACTAATAAAATCAAATAAGATCATTTTGACTGGGCATCATCATTTCTAAATTAATTTGTTGATTACTGTTATCTCAGCCATGATCAAAAAGTAAAGAGTAACTTCTCAATTAAACATGCATTCAGTAACACAACTGAGGAAAATGTGTGTTGTGTTGAAAAGCTGTCATTACGTCCGTGCAGCAGCAGCAAAATGTTCAATGTGTTTCTTTGAATTCTGTGAGTGTGTGTGCAGCTTCCTGATCAACAGTTACTTTGAATCCATTCTAATATCCCCATCAGATTAGCCGCCCTCATTCACGCTTCAGTATCAGTTTCAAAATTAACTCGCCTTTCTCTCTCTCTTTGTTCTCTCATTTCCTTCTTCTACTCTTTTTTTTGTTGCTGTCCCTCCTCCCCCCTTCATTCTTTCTTCAGCGCTGTGTATCTGTTGTCACTCTGAGGATCTGATTTGTTTGGCAGGTCTATTTTTACCTGACAGTGTTTAAGTTTTGCTATGTCTTTCTCATGCCTTCAGCCTTTATTTTGGTTTGGTTTGGTTTGGCTTTTCTTCACGCATCAAACCACTTCCATCGACCACACCCATGGAGGGAACTCTGTTTGTGTGTTTGCATGCAGTTGAGTGTGTGTCGGTTGCATACCTTCATTTATGTATATTTGTGCGTTCTTTGTTTTGTGTGTGCGTACGGTACTTTGTTTTGTGTGTGTGCATACTTTGGTGTGTGGGTGGGTGCGTGCGTGTGTGTGGGTGGTCTCTGCAGTACAGATTCTGAGCGTAACGGGCTGTGCACCTCTAAAGGAGTGACTCTCTGCTTCATGAACTCTGAATGACACACATACCAGTTAATCAGGATTGAGATCAGATAGTGCCTTCTTTTACTCATATACTGTCAGTTCTGTTTATAGTGCGTGGAAATACCTGTGAAAAGAGCATGTAAATCTGGAATTGTTTTGTGTAAAAGAACCAGTATGTCAGATAATAGTGTGTTCATATGACACCACCATTTTAAGTGAGAAAACGATTAAGAAA
>CM042439.1:5271632-5276632 GCA_023631565.1 Gymnocephalus cernua | reverse complement strand
ATTTCTTTTCAGATTCGATTAGAGTTGGACAAATACCTCCCCCAGGTCAACAGTCCTCTCTTGAGTAACTTGATTGACACTGTTGACAGGAAATACAGACGAGATAGTGCCTCTGTGGTTGACGAGTTCTTCTCAGAGGACAAAACTGCTGCCCCTTACAGCCTCAACATCAACGTCATCCTTCCCAGCACCACACACCTCCGCACAGGCCTCTACCGGGCCAACCCCAGGACTCTCACGGCGCAGCAGATCAAGATAGAGCCCGGGCTGGAGGTGCCCTGCTCCGTCCCCACCCAGGCCCTGCCGGACTTCACCTCTGTCTTCAGCGTGCCGCCTGTAGTCAACAACGTTTTCATCAAACCAGAGATGAGCTCTGTAGGAGTGGTAACTGGGGCCGCAGGGTCCCAGCAGCAGCACCAGCAGCAGCACCATCAGCAGCACCAGCAGCCAAATTTGGATACAGAGCTTCATATTGGACCTCCTGCCCCCCAGTCGCAGGTCTATGCCCACATGCCCATCACCAGCTGTGCTGACCTCACCATGACTCTGTCCCACGCCAGCCCGTCGGCACATGCCTCCACGAGTGGCAGAACCATGCTGAATCTCGGCAACGGCAACTACATGGTGGCTGAGCACCAACTACCCCAGCACCATGGTTACTACCAAGCCTCTCCGACCAACTCATCCCAGCACACAGCGCCCCACAGCCTGCCACCCTCACCCCCAAACTCTCAGCCAGGGAGCCCAGATGGTCAGGCAGAGCTGCTCAGCTTATCACCCCAACTTCAGCCTCCATACCTGCAGAGTATGGCAGGGATAAAAGTGACGGGGTTGTCCCCGCATGCCATGCTGATGACACACGGCCAGGGTGTCCTGACAGGTCCCAAATACAACAGGCGGAACAACCCAGAGCTGGAGAAGAGGAGGATCCACTTCTGTGACTACCCAGGTCTGTGTTTTATTTGCATGTAACTTTAAAATACATCACAGTAAAACATGTTAATTTAAGAATAATTCTCCCCTGGGGGCAAGACACATCTTTAGTTTCAGCAGTTCTTCTACTTTTTTAAAGGATTTTTAGACTAACAGTGTCTTCAAACTAAACAGATTATTCTACCAGTTGCAAGACAGCTTCACTGAAATTGGCTTCATTGGCAGCATATTTTCATTTACATGCTTACAGGCCAGTATCAAATGCACTCTCTACACATTATCAGCAGCAGAATCCCTTTGTGTGAGTTAAAGGTAAAAATGCCAAACCTCTTAACCCGAAAGTAACCGAAGATGGATGAAAAGGGCATTTCATGCACACAAACCCTTCTTGATTGTCAGGTTCTTACCTACCTTACCTTTCCTGCTACGTGGCACAGGTTTGCAACGCCACACTTTGCCTCTGAACTGTGCACCTTGCAGTGAACACGGCATGTACCACTGATCACATGTAGAGTGCCTTGGGCAACATACAAAACAGTTTGCACTCAAATATCTGCCAATACGCACAAAGAGAAAATATTAAAGCACTACTACTACGCATAATCAGAAGCTGGAGCCCTGTAAGATTTCCTGGGCTTTCTTAACGGTTTGCTACACAAGTAACACATGAAAACAAGTTTCAACATAACCACTCCAACAAGTTGGTTCAAATTGCTCTCTACCAATGTCACTGTTGTGTAAATAAACTTCACTCCCAAAGCAAAAAGCACAAATGTGAATCTGTCAGTAATACAATGCATCTCTCTTACATGTTGCAAACAGAAACCAGGTTACTAGCATTCTTGATAACACACTGCAAAAACATTGATCTCAATAAGTCATTTAGTCTATTATTCAGCCTTCCAGATTTTGATTAATTGGGAGTGTTTTGTTGTTCCTGTGTTGTTTCACTGGGTCACGGGTGAAAAACAACTCTAGAAATGGCCCATTTTCATCCTTGGATAGTAGCTTTATGGCCAAGGTAAACTTTGCGTCAGATGTGCAAATTTCTGCTGTCAGCCTGGCTCATGATCTCTCTTTGTGATTTCTTTTCAGGCTGCTCCAAAGTTTACACAAAGAGCTCTCACCTGAAGGCACACCAAAGGACGCACACAGGTGAGAAAACTATTCTCTGGGGGGTTAACTTGAATTAGACGGACAGGAGCTACAGTTTAGCGTTTCTTTGCCATGAAATATAATTGCACTTTACTGTCCGCTATCAGCTTTCTGATGGCTAAATCCATAGACTGTATCAAATATGGACATAGTTTCCATGAAGGTACCCATAGGTTTGTTCTGAAAAGCCAAAATGAAGCTCAAAGTGGGCGGCTCCCGGTGGCTCCAGCTGTCGCCATCTTGGCAGTGTCTGATGTTGCCTAAGGACACTAATATAAAAATGGGTGAATGGATCTGCGGTGGGCCTTCAGTCTCCTGTGATGGCAAACACCTGTCACTTAAAGGGGCACGCCCTTAATTATGCATAATTTTAAGCCTTGATATAATTTAAACGGGTGAGTTATATAAAAAAAATTGTGCAGTTATCTCAAGGAGAAAGTTAGCTATAGACACCAAAACCGTTTGTACCACGCTGTCAACATGTTTATTTCTGCTGTAAAGTTGGGCAGTTTAATTTAGGAGTCTATGGGGACTCGCTTTTAAAGCCAGTCTCAAGTGGTCATTCAAGGAACTGCATTTCTCGCCACTTCTGTGTTGGCTTCATTTGTCAGCACCAGAAGTTGCCGCTTGGGTAAATCTGAATGGTCTTTTCCAACTACTTCTTTATCTGCATACAGTTTAGTCACAGACACTTTAGTAAAATTGCCATTTTTATCAAAATTGGTACGATTGTATGGGTAATGGGGCAGCTAGTTGCCAAGTTACTGATGAATAAGCTTCTAATGGTGAAGCAGAAATTCTTCCTGAATTAACACAATAATCCATTCAACACAGTAGAGTATTATCTGGCTGATTTAGGTTGTATTCACCTACCCCATCAATTGCAACAGATGACTGGATTTTCTAATTAGAGATTCAGTCACTGACTGGCTGACTGGCTGTCTGATTGAAAATAGTACTAAATACAACTTTATATTCTTTAATGTAAAAGAAATTGGCTTTCGCTGTTTGGCTTGTAAAAGAAAATAAAAAGATTTTAGTTCAGGCACACATTCACACCTGTGTGCTGCCCTGTGAAATCACATTTATTCACTGTCTGTCTAGATATCCTAACTAATCCTCGGATACAAACCAGCGACTGTCCAGTCACAATCTTACCACTGCAACCGTTAAAGGGATACTTCACCGATTTAGCATTCAGCTTTGTATCAGTAGAAACCCGGTAGTATTTCTGAATGACCGTGCTTCCCTCCCTCATGTCCCCCTGAGAGGGGAGATCTCTGCATTGGGGGTATGGAAAGCATTCCTCCGTGTACCACCGGGATACATCGCTACAGATCGGAGAATATGCAGGGAATGTTATTACAGACGGAATAATCGGCACACTACGAGAGCTACGTCTCGCTCGATGCCCCGAGCCGGGTAGGGGACCTCCTCATCGGCTAGGTGGGAAGCTAACGCTAACCGGGGAAAAGGCACATCCAGAGCGAGCTAACGCTAGCCGGCCACCTGTCCCATCAATCCTGATTGAAAGTGTCCGTTCATTAAACAACAAACTGGACGACATCCAACTTCAACGAAACTCCCAACGCGAGTTGAGAGACTTTTTCGTGGAAACATGGCTGAACAACAGCGTACCGGACTGTCCAGCTACCAGGCCTGCTAGCCCTCCGTCGATCCGAGCTAGAGATACTCTGTATGAAGGTGGGCTGTGTTAACACGGACTGGTGCAGAAATGGGGTGATTTGTATCCAACTAACTGCTAACCGCTGGAGTTTGTGACTGTTACATGGCGACCATTCGACATTCCACGCTAATTCACGGCTGTGTTTATACTCGGTGTTTACAGCCCACCAAGCCTAATGCTGGTATGCTTAGCTGAACTTTACGGAGCCTATAATTATTACATTACATGTCATTTAGCTGACGCTTTTATCCAAAGCGACTTACAATTATAATGTGTGTGTGCACTAAAGGTAGCCTTTTTCGTATGTCGTTTTTATATAATGTCGTTTTTATATATTTTAAATGTGTAACACCACTTGAGCCACGATGAAACGTTGTTTCGTGTATATGGTTGAAATAACAATAAAACACATTGAGTTGAGTTGAATGCCTCTGTCTGTCTGTCAAGCGGTAGGCGTGGCTTGGGAGTGGAAGTGCATTCTGGGATTTGGTGTCTTTCATCCATATGAACCAAAAACACATTTTCTGGCTTTTCTCGGCCTAGAAGGCACCAATTTCAATTTTTTTCACATTTCTGCTACATAAGTGACCCAATTTAAAGATATATTCAGCTCTCCAGCTGTGAAGTATCCCTTTAAGCTCAGCGCTTAGTTGGCTTCAGCTTATTTATTTGTATGTTGCATATTTTGTCACATCGCCAGTTTCAATACGCCCAGTAACTTTAATAGAGGTGAAGAACATAATGAAGAGGAAACGCAACATAGGAGCAACATTAGTTTGCTCAGGAGTCTTTGTTTTTTCTCCGCCATGTTTATACATGCTCATACCTGTCCTCTGAGCTTCCCCAGAAAGAGAGAACAAAGAAGCGAGGGAGGAGGAGAAGGATGAAGGGAAGAGGAAAAAAAGAGGGAAGACGTGTTGTTAAAACGAAGGCCAAACCAGTTACTCCTGCTTTTCAGTCCCTTTTCTAAGGATGGAGGAGGAGGAAGGTGGGGGGGGGTTGCAGAATGGGGGAAGGCTGGTTTCGATGTGTTTCCCTTCTGTAAGATGAAACCTGTAGATTCCCAGGAACCTCAGACCTGGATTTTAGAGATTTACTCATGCGATAAAAGCCGCAAGCTCCAGTGTGACAACAGTGAGAGAGAGAGCGATCGCATGAATGAATGTGCAAAGAGAAACAGATCTCTCTATGGTCATAAATAGATAAGATAAAACTTAAGGGATCC
>CM042439.1:5056632-5266632 GCA_023631565.1 Gymnocephalus cernua | reverse complement strand
TTCTTTTCATAAGAACTTAAAAAAGTGGGAGAAGAGAAACTGCATAGGTATAAATCACTGCAGACTAAATGAGTACTTAGCTGAAAAAGTAAATCATGTTACATCTATATTTTAATAATTGTTCTCCTTTAGACAAAGGAAAATCAAAGCATGTACAGATGGGTGGAAGGCTAGGTTTTCACCTGACCTTTTGGCAGCTTTTTAGGAATATATACCACTCAAGTATGTTTGTTCTGTGTGTGTCTATGTGTCATATTTCACCAGCCTGTTTGCTAGCCTTCAGCGATAATAGTCTAAGAGAGGCTGTGCTTTTGACCCCGACAGTGCAGCTATAGAACAAAACCAAACACACCTGCAGCTCGAGAGCGTCGGCCTTTTATATGGAGACATTTGTACTCCACCTCTACACACACATCAAGAGCGGTTAACTCTAGAAACAGGATATTGTCCTGATAGGAGGCTGGAGTTCCTCTGAGCCTCTGATGTTTAGGGTTTAGGTGCTTGTTGGATAAAAGTATGTTTGTTTGTTTGTATGCATGCACCCAATCACCAAGTAGTTCCACTACTTCTGTTTCTGTTCTGTTTAAAAGAAAAAGGCTTCCCGGGTTTCATGTGTTGGGTTAGAGGAAATACTCGAAACATATGTTTATAACTCACTTTTATATATTTTTTTTATATTTGACTAGTAAGGATGAGATATTTTAGAAATATGCCATTTTTAGAGACTTACACACAAAAACACACTTTCTGCTATACTTGTTTTTTTGGTTCTTTCTATCACCTGATCCTCCCCGTGTGCTCTTTGGACCCCCTTGTTGCACTAATGGCTGTCACTGAGTGATTAATGTTCTTCAGCAGAAGCTATCTAATCAGCACTAACGAGGCCCATACTGGTAATGAGCACTTGATGGCCCAAACAGCCAAAGACAGCCACATTCCCTTGACACTGGCTAATAAAAGAGTTTCCTCTGGGATTTTCAGCCAGGGACGCAGTGTAGAAATTACATTTAGTGGCATAAACATCTATGGGATAACATCTGACAAAAAAAACAACTAAAAACAACATTCTTCTTTAAAAGGATGGAATACATTGAGTTAACACTTCAAGACAAAAAATGATTTTAAAATATATTACTTTTAGTCCTTTTTGAGGGAAACAGGGCTTAAAGTATTCCGGCACTGTGCGTGTGGCCATGAGGACAAAAATAATAATAATAATAATATTTGGGAACTTGCATGCAGTTTAATATTTTCAAGTCAATTGATTTCACCTACCAATCATATGAGAGGAACGCAGCTGTAACTAACGAAGGGATTAAAGTCATAAAGTACTCGGGCCTGGTGCCGGATTTCTGGCGTAGCCTATGACTTTTAGAACAATAAATCAATTAAAAAGTCCATATGCGATTTGTTTGTGATGCGCTGGGTTTAACCAATCATCATCGAACTTCCACCTACCAATGAAACGAGTTCTAGCTAATCAGATGCAAAGTCGAAAAACAGATTGCGGTGTGGGCCGGAGACCGTGTCCGCGGCTAACAAAATGGAGACAAAGTTTATCAAACTTGGAGTATGTAGATACAGCTTTAGTTGAGAAAGGAGTTGAAAACTAATGGTGCTGGGCGTGAATAGAGGACAAGATGAGGACAAGGCTTGATAGTCATTAGATGCTAGTCACAAAGCTTCGGTCCGTGCACTCTGTCATACGAGTACGTTACCGGCAACGACCGTTACCGCTGCGCCTGCGCCTTCACTGACTGACCGTGCTTATGATACAAACAATACGTGTGTGCACGTTCATAGCGGAACACGACTTGTCATTAACGATGGCCACTGACTGTGTAAAAGCTCTCTGAAGCCCAAACTGCCTTGATAAAGCTGTCTGTTTGGAATCAGCATGGCAGTTATTAAACATAACGGCCTCGTCCCAGAGTTTAGAGGTCTAGCTATATGAAAAGATAAACAATGCCAAGTTTTTAATAAATGTACATGAAGCAACTAATGTCAACATGGACAAAATCATGAATGTACTAATTTTGCTTTTTTGATGACGACCTGGCCAAAGTAACAACACATCTAGAAAGTTCTGTTTTCACAGTGACTCATTGTAGGATTATGATATTATTGCAATATGGAAATCTACATTGACTCTTAATTTAACGTATGGTTGGAAGAAGTAAAAATTGATCCCAAACTTTTTACTCCTTAAAAATTATGACTTATTGTATGAATGTAAGAAGGACTTTTGCCAGACAAATTAACTTGGGTGCATATTGAGACATTACACTGTGGACCCCCCCTTCAAAAAAAAAGTTTCAGGCTCAGGATTTTTTTTCACTTTAAGCCCTGGGGAAAAAAAATCTGATAAATACAAACTGGATCCTTTATATTCCGAAATGATGCACTTTAAGATGAAAGTTTTCCAAAACAGAGATTTTAAACTTTGTTAAAGACATGAACTCTTTTACTTTTGGCTCTGGAAAGTACCAAACCACAGTTTAAGGAATTTGGCTTTAGAAGACTTTTATAGTTCAGTTATCTCCTTCTCAGTTTGGTTTCTGCTCATGCCTTGCATTGATTCTCACACATTAATTCCCACCTTGGCTATGAAAGATTACATTTTCTTTCCTGTTGCGTGCCCGCATTTTCAACAGAGCTTTTACTCTTTGTTGATCATTAGCTCACTGTTTGGCAATAGCACGTTGTGGCACAGCAGAAAGATGTCAGTGTTTGTGTGGCGTAGGATAAGTGTTGTGGTAAGATTTGCGTGGCTCGTTATTCTTTAGTGCTTTGAATTTCCATTTAAAGGTTCACCCTTTTCATACCTTCTCATGCAGGACTATCTTATACTTAAAACAAAAGTATATGCTTTTATTTATGAATGCATTTCCTTCCTCATTCAACATTTGGTTGGGTATTTTAAACTGTAGCATTGTTTCTTTCTATGCCTGCAAGCGTGAGATCTAAATAAAACAGGCACACATTCATCAAACATTGCTCCATAGTCCGACTACTGG
The DNA here is from genome assembly GCA_023631565.1 of Gymnocephalus cernua. Taxonomy (NCBI): domain Eukaryota; kingdom Metazoa; phylum Chordata; class Actinopteri; order Perciformes; family Percidae; genus Gymnocephalus; species Gymnocephalus cernua. Next base: position 5,263,615 of record CM042439.1, on the reverse strand, counting down.
TCAAAAACTCCAGAGGGCACCTTTAGCAAAGCCTGCTGCCAAAACCTGAAGCAATTACTGTTGGCGTATCTTCGTCTTACCAGTGTGGCTGCCAGATTAACACTCACACAGCCTGTCTTTGTAAACAACCAATGCTGTCATTTAGCTATGAGGGACATTCCAGGTCCAGGTCCTGTATTTTTCTAAGCACATCCTGAAGTTTCCACTGGGCAGCATTTTCACACATATATGAAGTTTTTCAGCAGGTACAGAAGAAACCCTTCAAGCATATTGGCATTTACCCCAGTGTGAAATAAATCCAAAGAAAACATTAGTTGGTCAGATATATGCTTCTTGTGAAGAATGCAAATTGCCTCCATCATAAAAGAATAACTTCACAAACGAAAGTTGTATCAGAGAGTAAGCATGTTTTTCTTCCTTCTGTTTCTGGTATAAAAAACTCAAGGCAGTCATGACCCATGACCTCTCTCTCTCCCTCTATATACACACACACACACACACACACACACACACACACACACACACACACACACACACACATACACTTGGACTGACAATGACACATGCATCTGTAAAAACGGTGTGTCAGTTACTACAGTACACTCTATTACAAAGTGGGGTGTGATGGCACACACACAGCGGTTACTGCTGTCAGCTCCTCACAAACTGCATTTCTCAGTAATTTGATAATTAAGCATTATTATTATTTTATTTTATTAAGCATAATCTTGTGGTTGCAACGGTGCATTTGTTTTTTCATTCTGCAATGGTTTTGTGAATGAAGCAACCAAGTCCTCTTTTGAGTCAAGTGAAGACCTGACAGTCGCTTAAATTAGACTTTTATTTTTATTTTCAGAGATGCCATATTGTCTTTCTGACTCTCAAATCTAATGAGGAATACCACATAAATATTATTGTATGCGTTAACAGAGGAAAACAACCACAACTTTTTGTTACATGCTCTTGTGGATGAGCCTATTGTCTCAAATAGCTCCATGTGATTTTATCTCGGCGTTCAGCTTGATGGAAATAAGCGAAGTGTTTACAAGAGAGAGCCGTAAACACTACAGGCACATTACTGTCTCACCCACACTGCTAACTGCCATTTAAAAAATACCCAAATACTCATTACCCCGCTTTAGAAATACAGCTACACACATTGTCTAGGCAGACACAGAGTCAAACTTTCTGATTTTATTATGAAAAGAATTTTTTTGTCACCAATGATTGATGTGTTGACATCACTGTATTTGTCCAATAGGGCAGTAACAGACAGGTTGTGAACAAACCTCCAAACATCAGCAACTACCCGTTATTTGGTAATTTTTCTTTCATTGTTGAACAGCCAATTCTCAAATGTTAGATATTAAAATGCATTTAACACCTCAACATGTAGAGTTTATAAAAGAGCTCCTGTTCGACTGCGTTGCCATGCACACTATATATGATACACTATATGTTTGACAAAAAAGAAGAAGAAAGCACTTAATGGTGTTTTAAGCCCCCAATATCGACTTCAAGGCACCGCTGCGACCGGCGACTTCAAGGCACCTAACCCTAACCCATGGATGTATTAAGAGAACTGGATACAGTGTTCGGCGGGAAGCCCCGTACGTTCCAATCGGTTCCAACGAGAGTGCTCAAAAGCGCATTAAGACAACATGGAGCTCTGATCTTCCGCATTGACTGGCCCATGATGTCACGATGGACATGCGCACTAGCAACAATTTGTTTGTGTTGTCGTAGCAACCGGTAGCAACATGCTCGTTCATGAGCTTCTCTCTCGTGTCTCTTACAAGTGGCAAACTCATGAACTCACTGTTTCATCGTATAAAATAAACACTAACGTTAAACATTGTGTTTTCGTTGTTCCTGATCGTTTCCATGCTTATCTAAATAAACAATGGATGTATTTAGACAACCAAGGAGATGTAATTATTATGTCGTGCTACTAGCTAGCTACTAAGGTTAGCCTGCAGTTTCGTGAACAGAGCTTCTCTTAATAACATCCATGGCTTCATCTCTCCTCCACGTTACAGGCTTTACAGCATACATACAGTGGATGTATTAATAGAATACATGGTGAATTACAACCATTAGCATTATCCATTATTACAGCTACAGGACCTCAGGAGAACAAGTCATATGAGCATGCGCAGTGCAGTCTGCTCGCATCCATTATGCATGTTCATCATGCCTAGTTTAATAACTCAGGATTCGGCTACTAGTAAATGTTAAAAATGTGACATTTTAAACAAGGACCCTTTAAGAGTTGGGGCTGGTAAGTTGATGTACCCCCAAAAAAATGATCCGCTGAAATATAGAAGTTTCTTTCGCCATGCAAAGTCTATGTGAAAAGTCTTTCTGGGCCATGGGGTGCAGTTCCACCGTTATCCGCTAAGCCCATGGTGGCTTTAAGACATGGCGCTCTTCCTGGGGGCTTGCCCTAACCCTAACTATTGCCTAATCCTAGTGCCTTCCAGGCAGCGCTGCCTGGAAGACGACATTGGGGGCTTAAAACACCAAACACCGAATAAAGTTCACACATTGTTAACTGGGTTAAATTATCGATTTTGAGCAAGTTTCAAGTCTTGAAAATAGATTTTCATAGCAAATCGATATAAACAGAAAACCAATCCCTGCCTGGAAGGAAGGAAATACTAAATAATTCATATTTTTAATGTAAAGCAATACAGGCATTTTGTAGTTACTTAGCTATATCATGCAAACCCATTTCATAATTTCAAATATATCATGGTGTTAGCTGTCCCTGACAAAATGTGGGTAAATAATTTATAAGGTAACACTCTTCCCTTGCCTTAAAACTACTGCCGAGGTGTCGTTGAGCAAGGCACTTATTGCAGTGTGGCTTTTCAGTGACCAGCACCACAACTGGACACTGTCTGAATGAATCAGGCTGTTGCTGGAAATTAACATTGTAAAACAGACTAAATATACAAAAAGACAAAACGTTTGTTTTTCAAGTCTGAGAAAATGTTCTGTACATTTCTAATCCCTCCATCCTGTCCTCCTCTCTCTTGCAGGTGAGAAGCCGTACCGTTGTACATGGGAAAATTGTGACTGGCGTTTCGCCCGATCGGATGAGCTCACCAGACACTACCGCAAACACACCGGAGCCAAACCATTCAAGTGCGTCGCCTGCAGCCGCTGTTTCTCGCGCTCTGACCACCTGGCCCTGCACATGAAGCGTCACCAGAACTAACTTAGACATACCTGTATGTACAAACCATCATGTAATCACACACAAATATAGCAGTATCCATACATTACAGCCACCTGAACTTAACAGGCACAGTACCAAAATCATCCCTGGGCACCCATGTTTATTCTGGTGCTCCATGCTACCATACATTGAGTGATAATAGGCATCTAGCAGTATCCAAAGTAGGACAACAACAAACACAGATGGTGGTGTTTGCAGGTGGTGAACCAGTGATCATCACATATTTGTCACTGCGCCTGCTGGTTGGTCAGGGTTTCCTGTTCAGTGAAGGGTCTGAGGGAGATAGACTGAGCTCTCCTGGTGAAACTCCTCTCTGGCATGTGAAGAGGCAGACTCTTTAATCATCCATGCCTACGCACAGATGTGTGCGTATGTAATGCGTAATAACATTGCCACGCAAAGTGTGGAATTTACCAACTTGTACTTACACTTAGGAATGTGTGTAAAGATACAGTATAAGCACAGGTCTGGCCATGCTTACGAACAGAATCTAGTGGTAGAATGGCAATACTACAAATCAAAAGCATTTAAGAGTGTCACAGTATGCATAATGCAATCAACATCCACATATGTCCTGTGTTTCTTTTTATTAGAAAACACTCAATTCATCATTTGTCTGATTTTAAACAGACAAGTTGCCTAATTGGTGCCAAACCCTATAAAAGACAGCTGTGACAAATGTTGCAAATATAGTGCAACGGCTTATCTTGGGTTATGGAAAGACTTGGCAATCAATGCGCTCAAAGATGCCGCTGATCTGCTTGGCGAGGGCACAGAGTGGCTTCTAAGTAGATGCCACTTCCCCAAAAATGTTTGTAATGTAAAATGTACAATTGGCTTGCGCAGGTTTGATAAATGCCGATTTTATACGCGCTGTTGATAAACGAGGCCCCAGGACTATCAGAGGAGTCACCTGGTGGTTTACACCTTCCACAGATCAACAGGGGGTTGGATGGAAAAAATGCAAGAAAAAGAGTTTTTTAGGGAGCTAAAGAATTTACCTGATGAAGGTCTAGGACCGAAACGTTGTAAATAAATTGTTGCTTGCGTAATGGTCAGTGTGCGGGATCTTTTTTCTAAACTGCTGATCTGCCACTTTGGATCACATCCTACACACCTGCCCGACCAAAAGAGGTGTGCAAAAAAGCTTTCTTACGAGGGAATCTAAAGAATAAAATATCTGTTGTAGACATTTCATGCAAATTTTGAATTGGCATCATTAGTTGCAGTTTCACTTTCTGGAAACAGGGAAAGTAGTTCCAGGCAGTTGTGAACTGAACTGTCATGGCTAGCTCTATAGCATGCAGTATTTCTGAGTTAATACTGGTCGTCTGCTATCAGTCAACACTGTGTTTGCTGAAGTCTTAACACCGGAGTTAATGATCTACCAGGGACTCAGAGATGATTTTGGTGTCTGCTCTCATCCCTGAACAGATGTTGATTTAAAACATGCACTGGTCTTACTCATATAAACCCGCAATACATATACATTCACACATACTTGACATGCATTATTAGGCTACTCACTGCAAATGTTGCAGTCATCAAAACTGTGGTGCCAGGCTCCTTGAAGCATTTGGGACTCCTTCTGATTACATCCTGGAAACACCTTCTTCTTCTAAACAACAACAGCAACATGAACTATTTTTTTGCCTTCAAATCTGCCACCAACTCCATCATCATAATCATCACCATGTCTTATCATTTTGAGGTATGAACTTTGATGGAGAGGCGCAGATGTATGTCCCTCCATCCTGCCTTTGTAAATATTTGTTTATATGTGTGTGATGTGGCTGAGAATACAATGAATGTATTGCGATTTATACTTTTTTTTAATTTACATTAAATGTTAATATGAGTAATATTCCATGTTGAAACTTCCTTGCGATATAATCTTCCTTTTAAGGGCCTAAAAAAAACACAATCAGGGGACTCCATGGAAAACTTAATAATCACCTAGTTATGCTTGTTTCAGCACAGGTAATACCTGTCGAGCTTAGAGAGCAGAGCGATTTGCCAATGTTTGTATCCATGACATTACCCGTTGCCACGGCGACCAAGCTCCTCTGACGACAGTTTGCGGTTTACTTGCAGTCTCTATTCAGCGCTGTTTCCCCCCCTTTTTTTCTCTCCTGTATTTGTTCAACACTTCAGCTCAAAAGAAGATAGAGGTGGGTGGATAGACTTGTTGTGTAATCATTCCTGATTGTTTTTTATGAACAGTGAGGCTGGTAAATACACTCTCACGCATTGCAGAGTCAGTCCTGATGAACGGGAGGTTAACGTTCACTTGATTGCACGACATTAATTGTCAGTTGTGGCTCCTGCATTCTTTAAAAAAAAAAGTATTTTCTTCCAGCTCGGAATGCCCACACATTTTACAGCAGGGGCGTAGCTTGAACGCTTGCCAGCGACAGGAATAACAAGAGGGGAAAAAAATATTGCACAGTGCAAATCCAGAGTTTGGTTCCCTATATTGAAACATTCAATGTCACCATTGTTCTCCCTGAGAATCCTCAGCCACGTTTTCTCTTTTAGACAAAATTAAATTAAAAGTTCAAATAGAAGAAACAGTGACATCGGTACAGACGGACAGTTTGAAGACTTGTTGCTTTGTAAATGTAAACCTTCCCGGTATGAGATTACTCGTTACACTCAGGGAGCTACTTCATTATTAACTATTGCAGAAAAACCAGTTTGTCGACGTAATGACATGATACATGCTAACATAACATGTAGTCTACAAAAATTCAGAAATCCCAGATAGTTGAGAGACTGTCTCCACCATTCAGAGACAGTGGAATACTTATCTACGTGGCACTGAATTATGGTTTAATATTTTATTGTAAACCATTAGTTTAGTATCACACAACTGATCTCACCTTTTCTTCACTGCAAGTCAGGAACTATCTGTTGCCACAGTAACGCGTACAGAGATACATGTTAGGGAACAAAAATGTGTGTTAGTAATGTCATGTCTAGAAATTTCAAATAATAGACTTTAAGAGCAGAAAATATTCCATTGATTTTTAACGTCATGGAACTGTCTTGTCACTCACAGCTGTACCTGTTAACCTGCGCCTCCTATAGGAAAGGAACCTAACAGCAGCACTTTACACCTGCAGATGTTGACATTTCAATATCTCCCCCTACAGGCAAAGAAAGTAATAGCTCCTGCAATTGCACTGCCTGCAGGCAATGATTGTTAAATGTCAATATTATTTAGAGTTGCTGTTTTTGCTGTTTTTTGCTGTTTGTTTGTTTGTATCCATAAATGCCATTTAAAGTGAAGTTTTTACAGGCCCTAAGACAGTTTGCACTTTCCAATTCCAAAAAACAGATGTAGATCATGTCAATAACACTATCCACAATCACAGTTCAAAGACGGAACTTGTTCATTTTCTTATTAGCAAAGGTTTAAAATGTAAAATCAAAAAAATCTCCAAAACTAGTTATTAAAAAAGAAAAATGGTAACACTCTTTGCCTGCAGGTGGCCATGTCTACATTAGTTACATTTATAGTTTTAAACTGCTGCTGCTGTTAGTTGTATTGCCTGTAGGCGACGTAGGTTGGACTGGACCTGGGATTATACTGGCCGCATTGTTCAAATCACAAACTTTACAAGCAGATACTTTGACTTTCTTTAACTGTAACAGATTGGTAATGACAGAACATGAAGACAGTCACAGGAACTTTTTGTAAGTCATTATGGTGGATTCTGTTGTCATTGCAACCTGTTTGTATTGTGCTGAGGCTGTCGGCTCCACCTGGTAATCCATGAAAACAAGCATTGATGAAGCGTTGATTGACCCAGGTCTGTCCAACATGTGTTCATTTGCAGGAAACATCCTGTTATTTCAACACTATGATTGTTTTAAGGTTCTCCTGTCTCTCTCATGGAGGGAGCGCTGACCACCCACTGTGTACATTAACTGTAGTTTTAGTTTCAACAGAAGACTGTGTAAATATTTGTTTGGTTTTATTTCCTATTATAATATTAATATTTTTTTTCCTTTTTTAACTAATGGGATTTTAGATTGGTTGTATGTGAATGTTTGTTTAATTTAGTTTTGATACTTGTGTGTAAGAGAATGTATCAATGTATGTTTGTGTACAAATTGATAAGAACAACAATGGTGTATTTTTGTTTTCTGTTTGTGCAGATTCTGCGATGAAATAATAAAAGGAGTCAAAAAATAATAGCAGATTGATTTGTTGTTTCTTTGGTTTTCGAGCACATTTAGTTCACCTCGGCTTTTAATACTTTCTGTAAAGAAATGTGTTTTTCGTCAAAAGTAAAGAGTGAGAGAAAATCATTGACGAAGTAATTAATAGAGAACAATTTTAAACAAACAAACCAAAAAGTTTGCCCCTCATGAAATACTTAAATACTGTAAAAACGATTAGCTAATGTCAATCACCTATAATAAAAAAAAAGCTGATGATACATTTGTCCCAATAATGGAAGGAACCCCCTTTGTTGAATGACAGGGTTTGGAAGTTATCAAAGCTCTCCTTAGTTAATGTCCTCAGAGTTTAGTACCCACAAGTCTTTGCTTATATTGTTTGCTTGACGTGAGCGGGAAGGTACACAAGAAATATTCAGAAAACATACAAATATCTGCAGCTGGTTGACATCGGCTGACCGGCTTTAACCAAAAAGGCTGATATGAACAAAATATCACTACAAAAATAATTCCTTTTCATAAGTCCTTTACATCCGTCCACATCGATGCAATTCTCGTAGTCGGCAGGGATACAAAGCTTTAGCAGCACAATGGTAACTTCCTTGGCTTGCTGGCCAATAGGTAATGTAGTCACTAAGCTGTTTCACATAAGAATAGCTTAGTATTCTATGCAAAAAAAAGTATCTATGAGTGCTTTAGGCTGCCCTAAAAGTTATTGTAGGACCAGATTAATATGCAACTTCATTTTATACAATATATGTAGTAGGGGGTCCCGGTCCCTGCTCCATCTCTCTTTCATTTAAGGGGTCCTTGGCTTAAAAAATGTTGAAGACCCCTGGTCTACGTGATACGCAGGTATACGCAGTATACCCACTAGGAAAGCTCCAGGATTTTCATATACCCACATAAAAATGCCCAATGACATGCAACAACTTACTTTCCATTATATTTTTGATATATTTTGAATTGTCATCTGTTATTTTCACCTTCACATAGGCTAAATAAAGGTATTTCCACAGTAAATTGGTGCATAAAAGTGTATCCGAATACAGGAAATGACCAGGGAAAATGTAACGTTAACGCTAACAGAATACGGAATCCGTCTCAGCTTAATAGAATGACTTTGAAAATCCCAAATGATTTGCGCTAATGAATTTCGTTTGTTTTTACACATTTAATATCACTTCCATGAGGCTGTTCTCAGCAGATAGATCACAGGCTAAGTTCATGCAAAGTTTATGTGCATTCTAATGTTTATTAACATAAATGGGGTTCTTTTGTCTTAATACCACCAAATAATACACTAAAACTGTCAGGTTGGAAATCTATATGTTTATGCATATTTCTCCTTGTTGCATTTAGTGTTGCTTGAAATATGACTCTTCTTTAGATCAAGAATTGTGTGATATGAGTCACACATTTGCTCTTCTCTTTCAAAGACTGGATTCCTTTACATGACCGTGATAACTTTCAATCTGTGAGGAGATTGGGTCAAACATTAAAAAGAGGATATTGACAGCTTTTGACAAAAACATAGAGGAAGCCAAGTTAATCATTCCCCTGCATCGACTCCTCTGATCCATTATGGCTCAGCAGGTTGGAGATAGGTATAGGTGAGGCAGGTGAAAGTAACGCCGCTGGCAGGCAGCTCTGCTGGTGCTGCGTGACACAAAATAACATACTGGTTTGACAGGGGAAGAAAGATAACAATTAAGCGAGACGCATACGTCTGAAAATAAAGGTATAAAAGACAGAGAGGGTGGAGTCCATTGCTGTATGTTGCTGACAGGGAAGGTAGCCTGTGTTTGTGCCAAGATGCTTTCAGCAGGGAGCCTCAGAGATTTGCCTCATCATGAGACAACGCCCTTAATGTTAACATGCAATTTACTCTGCCTGTGTGTGCAAGGGTGTTAGTCTAACATGTTTGTAAATGTAAATGTAAATTCCTGTAAATCTAAAGTTAGCTTATTTTCTGCTGTGAACTTTGTTAGACTTAACTTGTGAGTTATGATAGCCATTGGTCTTAACAGTGTTGGGAACGTTACTTTAAAAAAGTAATTAGTTATAGTTACTCACTACTTGTTCCAAAAAGTAACTGAGTTAGTAACTGAATTACTCTATAATAAAAGTAACTTGTTACCAGGGAAAGTAACTATTTTTGTTACTGTTAAAAAAAAGTTGCTTACATGTAAAAGATTTTTTTTGTTGTTGCAGTTTTCACAACTAAAATGAGTAGAACAGACCGGTGTTTGTACATAACTTTCAATATTTATTGCACGTCAATAGACAGCCAGAGGTTTATCCTGCACTTCAAATTATCTTCGTAAGAAAAGTAAACAGTTACACAATATGAAGTGCATTTAATTCTAGCGAATTAAATCAAACTCTCTCAACCTGAGACAACTGGTCAAGTAAGCAACCTGTACTTCCAAGTGTTTTGTAATGTTCACAACAATAGTAAACCTTTAAACAACAAAATAGTGTGTTTAGTTCAAACCTCTACCTTGAAAATGCCAACTTTTCTTGCTCCTCCTGACTAGCTATCTCTGTTGCTCCTTTGAATCTCCGTTTAGCTGTTGTGTGTGTGTGGCGCGCGCCACGCGTGTGCTGGGCTGCTGGCATGTGTGTAACACCGTCTCTGATTGGCTACTACCATGAAACATGACTCTGCCTTAGCCAATCATAATCGCTTACCTCGTTATTAACCCGCCTCCTCAATAACTGTGAGCCCGGCCCAGGGTGCATTCAAATTTTACAGTTTATTCAATCCATGCATAGTAAACGCACCGCATTTTACGTCTAGTAACGTTAACGGCGTTGTAACGACGGGAAAAGTAATTAGTTAGATTACCCCGTTATTGAAAAAATAACGTTGTTACCTAACGCCGTTCTTTTAAATGGCGTTATTCCAAACACTGGTACTTAAATGTTACCTCTGTCTATTCTCCATACTATTTAACATCCTTAACCCTGCTAAACCCTGAAATAGGTCCATCATTGCAATCTACTTAAGATCCCATGTTTCCCAGAGTTACCAAAGATACAGAATACTTGGTTACATGCTGCCAGTCCAACATGCTTCTATTCAGACATACCGCTATTCCGACATGCTGCTATTCCGACATGCTGCCAGTCCCCTAACCCTAACCCTAACCCTCACCCTAATGGAAACAAAAATTGTCTCTGACAATTAGACGTCAATGTCGGAGTGGGGGTATGTCGGAATGGATGGCGGAACCCAGAATACTTATGTAAAGGCATGATGTAAAAGAAATGTGTATAAAATCATGCATAAGACATCCAGCATCTTTTCTTTTGATGTTATGGTGCAGCCATCAAAACATGGTGTTCAGTCAACAAGCAGATACAGAATCTCTATTTTATAATATTTCACATATATAATAAATAAATACAATAAGAACATTTTATTATATTAGCATTGTGCAGTCGGCCAGTCCACCACTTTGGTCCAGACTTAAATATATCAACAACTGCTGGATGGATTCATTCCTTTAAACTTTTGGTTCAAACATTCATGGTCACCAGAGGATGAAATCTTTCGACTTTGGTGATCCTCTGACTTTTTTCAGCAAACATCTCTTCACTATCCGCTAGCTGCCTGTCTACTGAACACACTGTAAAAAAAAAACGCGGTCTCTGTAGACAGCCCAGGCTCCACAAACGCCAACAAAAACAAACTGCCCAACCTGCACCACTAAACATAACAAAGACTGTTCCAGCCATGGATGTATTAAGAGAACTGGATACAGTGTTCAGCGGGAAGCCCCGTACGTTCCAATGAGAGTGCTCAAAAGCGCATTAAGACAACATGGAGCTTCCGCATTCTTGGCCCATGACGTCACGATGGACACGCGCACTAGCAACAATTTGTTTGCGTTGTCTTAGCAACCGGTAGCAACATGCTCATTCATGAGCTTCTCTCTCGTGTCTGTTACAAGTGGCGAACTCATGAACTCGCCATTTTTATTGTCTAAAACACTAACGTTAAACATTGTGTTTTCGTTGTTCCCGATCATTTACATGCTTAGTTAAATAAACGATAGATGGAGATTTAATAATCACGTCGTGCTACTAGCTAGCTAGCTAGCTACTGACTAGCACTAGCAGTTAGCCTGCAGTTTCGTGAACAAAGCTCATCCATGGCTTCATCCTTCATCCACGTTACAAGCTTTACAGCATACAGCCCTCGGGTGTATCATAAGAGAGAACCAAGGCAATGTAATCATATGTCTGTAGTAACGTTGTGTAGGCATATAGCTAGCTACCCCTGATGTTAGCAACTAGCTAGCTAGCCAATAGCCCCGCCAGTTTGGGAAACGCTAATGACGTTACATCCACGTAACAGGCTTTACAGCATACACACATCCTTCGGATGTATCATAACTTCATAAGATAATACCATGGACGTATTCATATAACACATGTTGAATTACAACCATTAGCTAGCGCTATTATTTATTACAGCTAGCTACGTGACCTCGGGAGAACAGTCATGTGAGCGGGCGGGCGCAGTCCCGCGGGTCTGCTTGCGTCCATTATGCGCGTTCATCATTTCTAATTTAATAATTCTGTATTCGCTACTAGTGAATGTTAAAAATGTTAAAAACATGACATTTTAAACAATGAACCTTTAAGTGTTCGGACTGGTAAGTTTATATACCCTGAAACAAATTATTCGCTGAAATATAGACGTTTCTTTCGCCATGTAAAGTCTATGTGAAAAGTCTTTCTGGGCCATGGAGTGCAGTACCACCCCTATCCGCTAAGCCCATGGTGGCATATAGACTTGGCGCTCCTCCTGGGGGCTTGGTTCCAGCCAATAACCGACAAGAAGGATTTGGGAGTGGGGGTTGGGGGTTTAGTGCCATGGATGTATTAGTGCGTGGAAGGAAGGGGGAGGGGATGGGATGAGGAGGAGGGAGGGGCGAGCTTGTTTGAAAATACTTCGAACGTCAACAAGAAGTAACGTCACCCAACATCGCTTAGAGCACCTTTAACATGATCGCTGCACATCTAGATGGATTGGCACAGAATTTAATACAGACATTCATGGTTCCCAGGCAATAAATACTAATGACTCTGATTCCTTGAAGAAAAACTTAACAGATCAGTGATTTGCATATTGGCAACCTGTTTTGTTTATAGATGTCAAAAGACACTGAAGTTGGCACCAGCAGTGCTACAGGCTGTTCCCTGCGGGCACCCAGGTGACTCACTTGTCTATCTACAATCAGTTTCTTTGCCATTTGCTGTTGGGTACATTTCTTTGGCCTCAGTCTCCTATTCATTCACCTGAGGGCCAGCTCATTCCACAGTCGCAGCATTAAAACTCCTGTTAAAACTTGTCTGACTGATTCTGCAGCACTACCCGCAACCCTCTCTGAGGAGTCAAATATCTCTCTGGGAAACAGGCACTGAAAAATGCTTTGGTGTAAATGAGTAGTTCATACAAAGGTTGAAATAAACAAAAAAACAGTTGAAGTTATCCAGAGATGTTACCTGCATCTTTTTATCGCTGTTTTGTTTAAATCATGACACTACAGTGTAAAATATGGTCCTCTATCTGTGTTTTCTTCTCAAGAGTTGTTGATGCATGTACCTGCTCTGATAACATTTCATTAAAAGAGGAACAGTACATCAGTAGCTACATACAGTAGGTGTTTCACTATGGGGCCATTATTGTTGCAAAACTATTTCCAAATGTGTGTGGAGAGTCGTGCAACTGTATCTCAATCCATGTGTGTGTAATCCGATTTTCTAAATGTATAAAAGAATCTCTAATGTCTTCTGAGATTTGTACATCTGAACGTTATTCTACAAATTGTGTATTCAGATTTGCAAGTGTATTGAGATTTGAAAATGTGTAGACAAATCTGTAAATGTGTACATCAATCTGTAAATGTGTTCATAGATATCAAAGGCTGAATATAAAGTAAGAACTTTGCTGCTCCATACGCTGGAAATACAGACAATTCTTCAGTTACAGCTCAGCAGGCCTCTCATGTGACTTTTGCTACACACTTCTGACGTGAGATCTGCAAATGTGTGTGGCGATTTGTCTGCTTGCAGTGTGCCTTCTTAATGAGTCACATTAGGGATATTGGGCTGGGGTACATGTGATCCTGGGAACATACGCTCAAGTAAGTACATCTCTATCCTCCTTTTATTTGTTATGTTTTTAGCTTTTTTTAACGTTTTTAGCGTTTTTTAGCTGTGACTGTGAGTGGCAGGGTGGCATGAATGCTTTGGTGACAGTAGAATAAGCAGGCAGATCGAGATGTATTCAAATCTGTTTCCTGAGTCTATATTGCATCCTTTATTTTTCACAGCCCAAGAGTAAAAACACTCATGGTCCATACAGGTGTTTTCACTTATTTTGCCTTCTTAATTAACATCTCCCTCACTGTCCTGTTAATTTTGTTGCACTGGTTTTGTTGCACTTTTACTGTGCTTTTAAGTACATGGATTTCAGTGACCTCATGTAATTTCCACCATAATTCTACGCAACTTTAACCTGAGCAGAGGTCTAATCAGCTGGAATAAGTGAAAACACCTGCATGGGTGTGCACAGGTTCTTAACTTATGAACCAATCAAATTATGTGAAATGATTGATGACTTGGACAGGCTTCCCTCCCTGCAAGGAGGTAGAGTCAAGAGCTGTTCAGAGAATTCAGATCACCTGCTGAGACTCAGTGGCCTTTTCTCTCCCCTCCACACGTTTGGTTTCAAGTTGTTTGGTACTCATGTGTGCTCGCCCCTCTTTGTCATTGTTTGAGAAAAAAAAAACATTGGCAAAATGTTAAAATAAGTTCATTCATGTCACAACCCTGCTCAAACGGTTTAAACTTCTGAAAAATGCCACTTTTCATGTTCTGGTCTATCAGACCTATCTATGTGACTTTCTTACAGGTCTGTAATTCCAGAATTATTCTCCTAATCATTTTAAGAAGTTTCCTAAAATAAAGTGCAGTTTTTTTAATACAACTTCTACCAATAGATTGACTTGACTTGACAAAATATTCAGGAAGTACTGTAATGATGAATGACATGTTTCAACAACAGCCAAACAACATTACATTGTGGGATTAAATTCCTTGTTATTTCTTCATCAGTCATCTATGAGAAACCTGTTATAATTGTTGTTTTCTTAGGACATTTGCCCAGAGACAACATCAATAGTAGCAGTAGAAATCGAGCAGGCTCAGTCAAAGTGCATTTAAGTTAAGGATCCTTTTGTCAACGTCGCTGGACCGGTACTGCAGTGTTTAGGCGTTGTTTTAACCGTTGCATTTATGGCATAGCGCTGCAGACAAAAGCTGCCTGCACATCATACCATGCCCAGATGACATGAGAAGATGGAAAAGGGAAAGCAGCCAACATAGCTGTCAAAACAACCCACCTGCAGACTGTGACTTGTCACTCAGACATGCACAGATCAGCTGTATTGTTTCACCTGGCTCCTTGGCAAAGAGCTGCTCGGACAAGACCCACCAAACCCACAAAGTATATATTGCAGTGTGATGTCAAAACAACCGGTCTATAGCGGTTGTATTGCACAGGCAGCCCAAAAGTCGTGTCAGTCCTGTCAATCTACACTGGCTGTGTCAAACACATTCATGATCAAGTGTTCACAGAACCCAAGAAACCCTATTCTACCATGATCGCAGCTTTTTATAAGTTAATTGACTGGGAGAGCTTCTCCTGAAGCAGAGCCAGGATGATGGTATTTAAGGCAGAACTGAAGTCCACAAACAGGATCCTGGCGCTGGAGGATGAAGTGGAGCGCCAGGTTGACTGCATCGTCTACAGACCGATTGGCTCTGTAGGCATGCTTCAGAAGATTCAGAAGATAAAGTCCCTCCCCTTCTGGTTGACCACCATGGGACATTATTTCAGGAAGAAATATGTACATAAGTCAATGGCTAGAGACAGTAATTTTTTGCCATGGCAGAAAATGAAATAGCCCTTAGGATAATCATGGAATAATGGCTTGTCTATTATTTGATGAGATATATATGTGTTAAAGAAGTGGAAAATGCATTTTAAAATAACTTACATAAGTGGAGGGACACTTTAAACATACACAAAAATACACTTGGGTCAGTTACTCCTTCTCTAGTCTATATCAACGACGCTTCACTTCCGTGATTGTTCATGTGCCGCCGGACATTACGCCAGATGTCCCTCATTTTGGCCAGATGTCTGTCACATTCCGCTTTCTTTGTGTTGGCATTCTAAACTCTGGTTGATTTCTGAGGACTCTGGTTACCTGCTCCTCAGATCTCTGCAGGGTAAATCCAGACAGCTAGCTAGACTATCTGTCCAATCTGTGTTTTCAAACAACTTTTGAATGTACATGTTCCACCAAAATAAGTTCCTTCCCCAGGCTATTTTGCAGCGGCACCGGGGCTCTGTGCGCATGTGCGTGATTGATTTAAAGACATGCCAATAAACCAGAGAATGTTTCTCTCCTATCTCAGAATGCTGTGTGGACTAGCCAGACCCTCCTTCACAGCGCTGAGGAGGAAGGTCTGGCAAAGTGAGACTACTCCTTCTCTATACCAGTTGAGAAGCAGAAGCAGAATATCAGCAGCAGTTGCAGTCCTCAGTCTGCATCCACATTGGATATGTTCAGGTAGTGTACTGCTGTGTGCTAGGAGTGAGCGGATACTGATGCTCTGACGTAGATACACCCTGACCGGTGAAATTAACATCTCCATGTCTATTGCGGATAAACTTCTCATGTTTAATTCACCTTACTGATTTGTTTTGTCAGTAAGCCCGTGGGTGGTTTGACACTGGTCTGAATCACTGTGGGTTTCTAATTACAAAGTTCACTGAGTAACGGTGAGTGTGTTGTATAGTTAGAGAGAGTTGCTGTTAGTGATTGCACAAGCACAGTTATTGCAATAAACCTAGGTTTGGTAGCTTATAGTCGATACAATACGTTAACTAAACAAGCCAGTTATTCAGTCTGACCATAAGCATTTTAATGTCTCATGAAATCATGTGAATCCTGCTCTTTAACTCTGCACAAACATCTAAAGTTCAAATTCAGATTTAGCTCTGTCGTCTGTATGAGAGGCAAAAGCTTTCTCCACTAATCTATCTGGACAGGTTTTGTGGCCAGGCTTGTTAGGAAGGCAGCAAACTGGTATGATTCATTACAGTGATCTGACAGTGTTGTGCAGGCCGCCAAATCGCAAAGCAACAAAGTTTTGTTCTTTATTGCATTTATATGGTGTGTGTCTGTCTCCGTCTCCATCTGTATGAGCTGTTTGCGTTAATGATTGGCCTGATCATGACTGCAGGAGGCTAATAAACCCATGAAGAGCAAACGGCAAAGAGAGTTTCATTCAAAGCCAACACACACACACACACACACACACACAATGTTTTTATGACTTTGTTCATGAACTTTATTCTGTAATTTTTTTATACATGAACTTAGATTGATCACAGTGTTCTCCTTCCGTTTGAATTGCAAACGAATTATGCTTTTGCTTACATTAAAGATAATTTGCATTTTAAATGAGCCAATTATTATAATAACTCTAACATATAATAACTGTTTACCTCTGCTGACACTTCCTCTTCTACCTGAGTTGGATGTTTTTGTCCTCACTGGCAGGATTCCTTCAGTTGTCACCCTATTCTCTGTTCCAGTGCTCCCTCTTGTGGAGGACATCTCAACTTGCAAGTGTGTCTACACTATGCTGACTTTACTCTCCCATGTGGTCCACTGGAACAAACCGTCAGCCCAGAACCACAATGTGGTGTTTATCATTGTCATAAAAAGTTAAATATGAATGTGATATCCTAGGACAGTCGCCATTATAAAATGAACAAAAGTGAATTTGACTTTATAGTGCTTTTTAACTTTCCTGTTAAAATTCCTCTTCTAGTTTCAAAGTTAAAACATTTTTGTTGAATATTTTGTTTTGTTTCTACACCATATTCTGTCTGCTTGCTCCACTGCTTCATTAAAACTTTTGTACGTAACTTTTTGATATTAATGAACCGTTACATTCAAGCCATTGTCAAATGAGTTACTCCAAAGCTAATTAAGACTTTCAGTTCCACACAACTCTCACTGTATTTCTCAGTATGGCTATGTTCAGAAGATTGAGAGTTCATGTTTTTTTAATCCTCCATGTCCTCCTTGGCTACTAGCAACTGCATGGAGGAGGGGTGGTTTTTTTCAACATACTAAACTATGACTTAGTGATCACTTTATTCTACATACTATGACTTTTTTTACATGATTTACTGACATTTCAACATACTATACTATGACTTTTTTATCCCTTTTTGACATATACTATCACATTTTTATCATTTTTATTGACATGCTTTATTATGACTTTTTTATCACGTTTTTTGACATACTATACTATGGCTTTTTTCGTCATACTACATTATGATTTTTTATAACTTTATTTTGACATACTATACTATGACCTTTTCATCACTTGTTTCTTCATACTATATTATGACTTTTTTCATCATACTATACTATGACTTTTTCTAACTTTTTTTGACATGCTATACTATGATTAGTTATCACTTTATTCTACATACTATGAATTTTTTTACATGATTTACTGACTTTTTTCAACATACCATACTAAGACTTTTTTATCCCTTTTTGACATATACTATCACATTTTTATAATTTTTATTGACATGCTTTACTATGACTTAGTTATCACTTTATTCAACATACTATACTATGGTTTTTTTTCTCACTGTTTTTTAATTACTATACAATTACTTTTTTATCACTTTTTTGACATGCTATACTATGACTTTTGTATCACTTGTTTCTACATACAATACTATAACGTTTTTTGTCATACTACAGTATGTAGTATGTTATAACCTTTTTTCGACATACTATACTATGACTTTTTTCGACATACCACGCTATGACTTTTTTATCACCTTTTTTGACATACTATACTATCACTTTTTATCACTTTTTTCGACATACATACTATGACTTTTGTATCACTTTTTTGACATACTATACTATCACTTTTTCATCACTTGTTTCTTCATACGATACTATGACTTTTTTTGTCATACTATACTATGACTTTTTATAACGTTTTTTGACATACTATACTATGACTTAGTTATCATTTTTTTCTTCATACTATACTATGACTGAATATACTATACACTCTTTTATCACTTTTTTCAATATAACTATAATATGACTTTTTTTTTACATACTATACCATGATTTGGTTATAGTATAGTATGCGAAAAAGGTGATAAAAAAGTTATAGTATAGTATGGAGAATGAGGTGATAAAAAAGGCTATAGTAAAATAGTATATTATATTGAAAAAAGTCAGTAAATCATGTCAAAAAAGTCATAGTCTACTATGTCGAAAAAAAGTTATAAAAAATCATAGTGTAGTATGACGAAAAACGTTATAGTATAGTATGGAGAAACAAGTGATAAAAAGTCATAGCATAGTATGAAGAAACAACTGATGAAAAAGTCATAGTATAGCATGTTGTAAAAAGTGATAAAAAAGTCATAGTATAGTAAGTAAAAAACAAGTAAGTTTGTTGGAGCAATGCAAACCCCTGAGCTACTGTCCCACCAAAGGACCTGTGTCATAGTATAGTATAGTATGTTTTTTTGTCATACTATACTATGACTTTTTATAACTTTTTATGACATGCTATACTATGACTTAGTGATCACTTTATTCAACATACTATACTTTTTTTTACATTTCAACATACCATACTATGACTTTTTTATCACATTTTTGTCATTTTTATCAACATGCTTTTCTATGACTTTTTTTTATCACTTTTTTGACATACTATACTATGAATTATTGATCACTTTTTTTCGACATACTATACTATGACTATTTTCAACAGGTTATAATATGACTTGTTTATCACTTTTTTTCCGACATGCTATACTATGACTTTCTCAACATACTATTTGACTTATTTATCCCTTTATTCAATACACTATACTATATCTTTTTTCAACATGCTATACTATTACTTTTATATTACTTTTTTCAATATGCTATACTATGACTTTTTTTCGACATACTATACAATGACTTTTTATCACTTGTTTCTGCATACTACACTATGACTTTTTTCAAGATACTATACTATGACTTTTTTCTACATACTGTACTATGAATTAGTTATCACTTTATTCGTCATATTATACTATGACTTTTTTTACATGATTTACTGACTTTTTTCAACTGGCTATATTGACTTTTTTAGACATAACATCCTATAACTTTTTTAATCACTTTTTTATGACTTTTTTAGTTATACTATATTATGACTTTTTATTACTTTTTCCGTCATACTATATGACTTTTTATTACTTTTTTTCAACATACTATACTACTACTTTCATTCAAGATTCTATACTCTGGATATTTTGGACTGGCTATACTGATTTTTTAAGACATACCATCCTATGACTTTTAATGACTTTTTTAGATGTACTATACTATGACTTTTTGGATTTTTTCAACATTCTATACTGTGACTTTAATCGACATACTATACTATGACTTTTTTATCCCTTTTTTGACATATACTATCACATTTTTATCATTTTTATCGACATGTTTTACTATGACTTTTTTATCACCTTTTTCTATATACTATACTTTGACTTTTTATCACTGTTTTTTACTTACTATACAATTACTTTTTTATCACTTTCTTTGACATGCTTTACTATGACTTTTTTTCTCACTTGTTTCTCCATAATATAGTATAACTTTTTTCTCATACTACAATATGACTTTTTTCGACATACTATACTATGACTTTTTTATCACCTTTTTTGACATACTATACTATCACTTTTTTTAATCACTTTTTCGACATACTATACTATCACTTTTTTATCACTTTTTTCGACATACATACTATGACTTTTTTATCACTTTTCTTCATACTGTACTATGACTTTTTTCGTCATACTATATACTTTTTTCATTTTTTTGACATACTATACTATGACTTTTTTATCACTTTTTTAACATTCCATACTATGACTTTTTTTCGACATACTATAATATCACTTTTTTAATCACTTTTTTAACATTCCCATACTATGACTTTTTTATCACTTTTTTCGACATGCTATTCTATGACTTTTTATCACTTTTTACAACATACGATACTATGACTTTTTACGACATACTATACTATGACCTTTTTTATCACTTTATTCATCATATTATACTATGACTTTTTTACATGATTTACTGACTTTTTACAACACTTTTAGACATAACATCGTATAACTTTTTTAATCACCTTTTTATGACTTTTTTAGTTATACTATATTATGACTTTTTATGACTTTTTCCTTCATACTATCATATGACTTTTTTTCAACATACTATACTACTACTTTCATTCAAGATTCTATACTCTGGATATTTTGGACTGGCTATACTGTTTTTTTAAGACATACCATCCTATGACTTTTAATGACTATACTATGACTTTTTTCAACATTCTATACCGTGACTTTAATCGACGTACTATACTGTCTTTTTCATGACTTTTTTAGACAAACTGTACTATGACTTTTTTATCCCTTTTTTCAATAAACTATTCTATGACTTTTTCATCACTTTTTTTCGAAATGCTATAAGACTTTTCTTTTCAAAGAATCTTTTATTTATTTATTTATACTCAGTTATTGGTATTATTCGCTCAATGGTGTTTTAAGCCTCCAACGTCGCCTTCCAGGCAGCTAACCCTAACCTTAACCCTAAACATAACCATTGCTGCGCTGCCTGGAAGGTGACGTTGGGGGCTTAAAACACCAAACGTGGTATTATTCAACATGAAATTCGTACTAATTATAACTATTCTCACTTTTCCAACTATTCTCACTTTTTCACCTTCTTCTTACGCAATTATGTCAGCATTCCCGTTTAGCTTTAGCAATTCAGCTTTTCAGCATTCACAGGAAATGCATTTTCTAGTTAAATTATCATTTGACTTTTGACTTCTTCCATAACACTGCTGAACCACTGGATTCTGGATAACAGCATCACCAAAATATAATAAACAACACAGAGACATCAGGCATTAAATTGCACCAAAAACATTTTTTATTCTATAAAAGAAGAAGGGAAGGGGAAATAATCACAACTGTACAGGGAGAAACTGACTTTTAAACACTATGAGTCACAGTATCAAAAAGCTCACGTTTTCCTCACTGATCTTTACACATTTGTTCTGTACAAATACAAAAAAAAGAAAGAAAAAATATTATTAATAATTGTATTATTATAAGGATAACTGCATTGCACTGAGTAAATATAGTACTGGCCCATAAGTTACTGCATTCAATAGAAAATACTTAAAATGTCTGATTTGCAGAGGAAGTGAGCCGAGGCACTCGCACACAGACGGAGAGTCAGTGACGTCACCTTCAGACGTGAACTCTATCCCGTCTAGGTCTCAATGGGGATACAATTCTTTAAATGTTTCACTGCCTGTTCACAGAGGAACATTCCTGCTTTATACATGAACAGAATATTTAGAACAATACCGAAGGAAAACTTTTGCACAGTTTGCACAAACTGCAAAAGAAACAACAGGAAGCAGGAAAAACACAAACACATGCATCAGTCTCCCTGCAACAACTCCAACATCAGCGAAAAGACTTTGTCTGGGGTCATCGTCAACAGGCTCTGAGGTGTAATAACGGACTATCCTGTGTTTGTCTCTGTATATAAAATATCAATGTTCCTGCTATAATGGTCACCAGAGCTGATCAGTGTGCTTGTAAAGCGATGGGCCATTATCATGTTCATGTACATAATGACACATACATGTGCTAAGTGGGGAAAATGTTCTTAGAAATAAAGGAGCGAGGGATCCATCTATTGAAATACAAACATTTTGAACATTTTGTGTCAAAACTTGATTCCTTCAATGTCTGAATGTCAAATGGGAGAAAAATAATTAGCATATGTTGACTGTGGAAACTGGTTGTTTCCTGTTTATGGTAATAGATCAAGTAGTATACCAGGTCAGATATGTTACTAATTTTGTTACTTGTCAACATAATTGAGCTGCTATGAGTCTGGAGAGTGTAAAACCAACAATCTAATCCAAAACAACCAAAAACATTGATATTTCTTTAGCCCCGTCTGACCTGAACTTTTTCTGAAGCTTGAGACCCAAACCAACTAAATCTCACACTTCACTGACTGCTTTTAGTCATTTTATATGAGGTCCAGTGCAGAAATATCAAGCTGTGTTATAATAATAAATGGATCCTTAATTAATAATTGTCAATGTGTTTTTTTTTTGTTTTCCTCAGGTGATCAATGTCAAGGGAAACCCACAGTCTCACACACACTGACATGCTTACCAACGTCACTATATGAAAACAAGAAGGCTACTCTCCATGCAACAAGTGTGCACAACACAAGTGGGACCAATTCTTTTTTTTTTTAAAGAAACTACGAAACAAATGTCTTATTAAATTTGAAAAGAAACAACACATGTCATCAAACCAACAGAAGAAGAAAGAAAAAGATTTTTTTTCACATTATCTAGTCAGTGTTAAAAATAGATATTCACCCGTTACATTTACTCTGCACTTTTTGATTATATACATTTATGTACATGGATTTATCTTTATTATTTGTCATTGTCCTTAATGTCTTTATCAACAGTTTACAAAAGAAAGAAATTTGCAATCAAATGCATATACTCTTCTAGAAAGATGTGCTTAGTAACTATGGTGGATTTTTTTTGTTGAAGCAGAGGGGGATGTTAAGAGAAATTGGAACTTTGTATTGCTCTGCACTGCAAAGAAGGACAATATCCCTCCAAACAAGTGACTGAATTTAGTTTAGATTCTTAATAATGGAGAAAAAAGAAAAAAGTTTTAATTTTTCTTTTCAAAATCAAAACCAGATTCAGTGGCTTTGCAAGACAATTCTTTTTTTTGCAGTGACCGAACAATTTTCCCTGTTTATGGCATGCACTCAGCTCACAGGAAGCCTGCACGTCCATCTCAGTTATCATACTGTGAAATATCAGGTGAATAACCTTTTGCTCTCGCTTACTAGCTTTTGAAATGACAACAACAACAACAACAGTAACTCCGAATGGCTGACAAGAACAACGTCAAATGTGTTTTTGCCTTTTTGTTTGTAAAGGGACACACTGGGATTGTGAACAGCATGTTCCATTGATCACGTTCACACTCAGCCCCTTGATTAAGACATGGCTACACAAGTTTGAGTTCCTGTCTGTGTTTATCAGTCCACAGTCACAACTCTTGCCGTATATTCTAAACGTGATTTCAGAGGTGGCTTTGTTCAGTGATCAACGGCACAGGCTTCTACGCATCCGGACCTTCTTTTTAAAGGTGCCCTGCCACACGTATTTCATTACTTTGTGGTAATGTCTGAAGTTCTACCATGGACTCTGTAACATTTTTTGTGGAAAAAATGCTTTGGTTACCTTGTTTCAAGCCATTCTAGCGTGGTATAGAAAGCCTGCAGGAAGATTTGTGCCAGTTCTCATTAATATTCAATGAGCTAAGCTGCTTGACTCTGATTGGCTAACAGCTAGCGCTGGGCGATATGGAGAAAATCAAGATATTTTTGACCAAATACCTCAATGTTGATACCACAACGATATTGTAGTGTTGACTATTGGTGCTTTCACAAAATATTTACAAAATGAGATTTGTGATAAATAATCATCAATAATGTGGATATAATGACTAAGTGATTAAAGGCAAATAATAGAACAGCTAGAACAGTCTGGTAAGTTCAGAAAAGTACATCACTTTACTGTAATGCAGCCTTTACAACCAGGAAAAGGCAACACATATGCTATATTACGATATTACGATATCCAAAATCTAAGACGATATCTAGCCTCATATCACGATATCAATATATTGCCCAGCTTTACTAAC
This sequence comes from Gymnocephalus cernua, assembly GCA_023631565.1. Taxonomy (NCBI): domain Eukaryota; kingdom Metazoa; phylum Chordata; class Actinopteri; order Perciformes; family Percidae; genus Gymnocephalus; species Gymnocephalus cernua. The sequence continues at coordinate 5,239,184 of CM042439.1, read as the reverse complement.
AGCTAGCCAATGAGCACCTGGCTCTCAGCATCCTTTACCCAGCGCAACTGGGCGAGCTCATGAATAGTAATGAGCTCAGGCAACACAACGTCAAACTGACCAGCTTTTGTAATTGGCCTGATTTCTCCGCTTATTTCTTTTCAGTGGCTGGAGCTGACAGAGGAGGTAGCAGTTCATTTTCACATTCATGACATACACAACATAACACAAACACATATGGACCTAACAGATTTAAAAAAATACAAGGAAAACGGTTTTGTGTGGCAGGGCACCTTTAAGGTTCTTGTTACAACCCATGTGAGCTGCATATCAGCAGTACAACAACCAGCTAGTGCTGTACAGGGGCATATGTTCCCAGGGTTCTATGTTCTCAGAAATGCTTTTTTCCATAGGTCAAATGTTCAATGTATGTTTCCCTGGGCCAGTTATGGTGAAATCACTTACAGCTTATAGCCTACTGACGTTTTACTCCTTGAAACCTACGCCCTTAAATTTGCAGACAGGCCATTTTCTTGACTTTGGACATTGATATCTCCACATTGGCTGAATAGATTTCTACCATTCAAACTGCATTTCAAACATCTCCCTTCATTCTTTAGCAATTTGAGTTGTAGAGATAGCCCTTACCAACTTCTTACAATGAGGACCCTGGGAACATAGGGATTACCCCATGCTCTACTACTGAGTTCAGAAGAGTGCTTGGAGTGAGGTCTGCGTTATGTTGCATAATCAAGTTCAGCCCAGAATAGGAGCTGGAAAACAGCCCACTTAAGACATGGACACCGTGGGTTAGAGGGAAGGGTTAGGGGTTCAATTCTGTTCCAACTGTATGAATCTGTTAAAGAATAAACACTTTGAAAAATGTGCTGATTGGATATGGAGAGGACTCCCAACAAGCTAGATATTAGGGGAGTTATGTCAGGGAAACTTTAGGAAAAAGGCATAAAAAAACAAATTATCTGTTATTTATAGTGGGTTTAAAGTTCTGTCAAAATGCAATACAAACTCAGTTGAAAGATAATTGACCCCCACCCTGATAGAAATGCTAGTGAGCAGAGCGCTTAGTTCCCCCGTGGTTACTACAGACCCTGACAGCCCGACACAGTGCCTGGTTTCTCACAGAACCACTGACAGACGGCCCGGCCACTGTGACTTTCAGTGTGTTGTAAGGTCATGAAACCAGTGCAAAGGGTGTTTACATTGTTGAGCTTTCTACTGTTGCAAAGCCAGAAAATTATAGTTTTGTTCAAAAGTGTCAAAATGTTCGTTGTGTACACAAATGAGGCTGTCACTGTGACAATTTCTGAATAATAAGACCACATTTTCAATCAGTCAGCTAAATGTGAATGCTTAATCATCCCATAACTTTATTTTTCTCCTCTGCTATGATCAAACATTCAAAAAGATTTTAAATTTGCTTGCTCTGGAGCGCCCTCTTCATGTTGTGCCAAAGTAATCCAGCAGATTTCCTGCCTAACTGTTGTACACAATGTAAAATAATGAGTAGAAGCCCGCAAACCTTGACAGGCTTCCCAGCAACAGTCTGTTTACAATTTGTCTCCAAATTAAAAATGTGAATTTCACTTCTTGGTTTCAAAACACAAAAAAAGCAAGATAAGGAAGGAAACGTCCTTTCTAAGATCAGGTACTCATGAATAAACAGAGTCTTCATGAATAGAGACACACAGTTTATCTTTGGCCAAACGTCCTCTGTCAGTGGTTCTGGTTTTGCCCTTACAGATTGACTTCAGTTATTAAGGCTCAACGGGCAAGAGGTAAAAGAACAACAAGTGCCCGGAACACACACTCGTAAAAATCTTAAATTCTGATTATGTGTTTGTCTCAAAACATGCACACAGACACACACACACACACACAAACAATGCACGCAAAACACACACACACACACACACACACACAAAAGCTCCCCTATTCCCTGCACGAGAGTTTTACTTGTAATCTCCTGTCTTTTTCACAGCCTCAGAAAACAATAAAAGAATCAGATTTTTTTTTTTTAAAGGATGCCATTCTGAGTGCCATTCCTGGCAAAGAAGAAAAAGACAGAACTGAAGGCATATTTCATAAGACAACAGCAACAACAACACATAAAAAGCAAATACTGTTATCGAAGAACAATCAGGGAGGTGTGTGCGGGGGGGAGAACACATAAGTAACAATAATGTGATTGATACAATGACAACAAATTAATCTTTTATAAAGTTCACAGTCTTGTAGCTCCCTGTACCAGGGGATAGGCGTGGGGTAGAGGGCGCGGGGTGATGGGGGTGGGGAGTCTGGACAAGACAGAGACTCTACTTTTATATCCTAGCCTCAGATAGATGTTTGCCAAAGAGGAAATGTCTGTTTGACGTCACTTCAGCTGCTGTCAAAAGGCTCACTACATGCACATACGCTAACTCATACACTGATATGCACATGGATAGGAAGCCTTTACTTTCAAGATCCATTAAATTATAGTAAATCATTTATCCAAACGTTGTGATGACAAACTGATATAATCAAATCAATGGTTGTTTTAGACCCTTTTTTTAAAACAGTACCAGGAACTAAGAGTATCTTTTGCACATGTCCAATGCATCTGCAAAAGTCTGACAATTCTGCAAATAAGTCCAATTATGTATGTGTTTATTTTGCATGTGAGGAAACAAACCCAGAATCATTGTGTTTGTTTCGGGTCTGTGGTGTTATTTATTACTATTACACCCAGATAGTTTTGGCCCAAGAGCAGGACCGAGGATTAGAGCTAGGAATATCATTTTTTAATACTTTTTTGGTACCAAAATCGATAGCTCCTTATTTAGATCAATAATTGTGTTAGTTCCTCAAGGCAAAATGGTTAGAAAGACTGTGGTGAGAAGGGGCTATTTGAGGCATTTTTTGGGAGTTACCTTTATATCTAAAAATGTTTGCTTGGAGTCACATAACTTCCCAACTCTGGATATGTACAGAATGAATATTGATAGGGCAGCTGAAGTGACATCCCGCTTAAAATGTCCCCTTCTGGTTTTAGATCAAAAACAATACAGACATGTCACTGCTCCTCTTGCTCCCTCCTCTTCCTCCTCTCTTTTGGATGGATACGTGTGATGATGGATGGATAGATAGATGGATGGATGGATGGATGGATGGATGAACGCCCCTGCTGTTAGATGACTTTCAGTCCATCCTTCTCTGTCTGAGGAGGTGATGTCTTGTGTGACGAGTGAAGTTGAGTTGGAGGATGGTAGGAAAGGGACTGTTATGGGATGGGAGGGCTGTTGGGTGGACGGTGATAATGATGATGATGATGATGATGTAGATGATGGTGATGATGATTTTGTGTTGAAACACACAGTAAAAATCCCCTAACCTCCACTTTGCACACACACAAATGCACAGACACACTCCTGATGTTCCTGTGATTTTAAGATGAAGAGGAGGAGGAGAAAGGAGGTACAGTTTTTGTTAATCTTTAATCTGCTGATGATGTGGGGGGCAGCAGAGGTGAGGTTTATGTGGGGTGGGGGGGGGGCACTGGTACAAGATGTGCTGTGAGGGACTTTGTCAAGGGGTAAGAGGTTAGTATGTAGGGGAGTTCGATGGGGAGCTGGGGGGGGGGGGTCAGAGTTCACATCATGACGTGGCGGCGGCGGTGCAGGGACAGGTGGTCGGACCGGGAAAAGGAGCGGTCGCACTCGGTGCAACGGAAAGGTTTGATTCCGGTGTGCTTGCGGAAATGTCGAGTCAGCTCGTCGGAGCGGGCGAAGCGCCAGGTGCAGCCCTCCCAGGTACAGTGGTAGGGCTTCTCTCCTGGAGGAAGCAGGACACAAGTAGAAGAGTTAGGGGAGAGGAAAGGAAGGGAGGAAGCAACATAGGGATGGGAGGGAAGAGGAAAGTTGGGATGAACCACTCACATCTGCTTATGCCCTCCTGCGACCCAACTTTTTGTTTGGTATGTATTTTTAATTTCTCCTAGCTATTTGGGATTAGTAGGAAGTAACTGATGCTAAAGGCGCTGATACACCAACCCGATTATCGGCCATCGTACAGTCTGGCGAGGTCGGTGACGCGAGTTCGGTGGGTTCCGTGCCGTGGTCAGTCGGAGGAGCCGTCGGCGTTCATTTTGGCTGATTTGACTTGTTGAATCAGCCAGTGGGCAGTCAGACTCAATGACCAATCTGATTGGTGGAGTGCTAGCCCTTGATCCTTCTTGACTACTATCAACACTCTCTGATGTAAACAATGACTGACGACAGCGTGCTCTGTGGTTACTAGGTCTAGAGAGATGTTACATCATTTCCGGTTGAAATTTTTTGGGTGACAATACAGATTAGCGCAGAGACGCACTACTTCTCGCACACGCACAGAACATACGCTCAAGTCGGCGTCGCTTCAGTGTGTTCCGAGGCACTTTTTTGACCAACTCGGGGAGACGGGAGCTGACTGATCAGTCCGACTGCCTTTTCTGCCGACGGTCGGACGTCGGGTTGGTGTGTCAGAGCCTTAAAGCACCTCTCCCTTGCTGTTTCATGGTTTGGTCACTTGGTAGCTTCGTATAAGGTGCAGCAAACCCCAAATGTAATGTACCGATATGATGTCACAGGGTCACAGAAAGTGACCCATCATTGGATGTTTTCAGGAAACAAATCACATTACAGTTTTGAATGAGCTGCCTAGGGAGGGTTACATTGATAGAAAAAAAGTCTAGCTGCAGAACTATACACACTCTGTGATTAGTGGTCAGTAGATAATAATGTTTTCATTTTGGGGTGAACTGCTCCTTAAACCTGGATAGATGGTGTTGTGTTATTGCTGTTTGTTTTGCTCAGGTCTCACCTGTGTGTATCCTCCTGTGGGCTTTGAGGTGGGAACTCTTGGTGTAAACTTTTTTACAGCCTTCATAGTCACACATGTGGATCCGCCTCCTCTTGATGTCTGGCGAATCTGGATCGACGGGCTCTAAGTCTATAACCGACCTGAGAAAGGAAAATGAAGAAAGTAAGAAAGGAATTGTCTGATTTGATTTGCCTTTGTAACTTCGTTTTGAAAAGTGGTTAATAAATAAAGTTTTTATTAGTATAATTATTATGGTATGTGTTCATCGGCCAATATTTTGTTGTCAGATTTCAAATTCTGATACTGTTATTGGTCTTAAAAATCTAGTAAGAAAATAAAAAAATAACATTATGTGCAAAGTACTATCCAAACTGTGTATCTATGCTCAAGTTCATTTTGTTGATTTTTTTACCTTTGTTTAATTAATATGATATGGAAATGAAAAAATTAAATATCCTGATATTTTTGACCAAATACCTTGATATCGATATTGTGGCGATATTTTAGTGTTGACTATTGGTGGTTTCACAAATTATGCACACAGTGAGAATTTTGATAAATAATCATCAGTTATGTTGATATAATAACTATGTGGGTAAAGGCAAATAACAGAACAGCTAGAACAGTCTGGTGTGTTCAGAAAATGACATCACTTTACTGTAATGCAGCCTTTAAAACCAGGAAAAGACAACACTTATGCCATATCAGGATATTACGCTATCCAAAATTTAAGACGATATCTAGTCTCATATATCGATATCAATATAATATTCATATATTGCCCAGCCCTAGTAACAACTTCACATGGGTTATCCGGTCCAGGTTCATTTATAAAGTGACATTAAGGCCACTGGGGGGCATCAGAGAGTCATACTGCATTTAACACAGCTGCAGCTTCCACTTCAGCATTCTCTCTCTCTCTCTCTCTCTCTCTCTCTCTCTCTCTCTCTCTCTCTCTCTCTCTCTCTCTCTCTCTCTCTCTCTCTCTCTCTCTCTCTCTCTCTCTCTCTCTCTCTCATTTATTTCTTTCAAATCTTCTAAACTTTTCATTTTGTATTCACTTCTTTTCTCATATCTACAAAAAACTAAATCCATCCACTCTTTTCTCTTTATGCCTCTCTCCCTAAAACATTTATAGTCCGATGTCAATGATCGAGTTGTTTGTATTGTGATATTCTAAGTTAACTAGGTTTTTGATATTAATTTGATAATCATGATGTAAATAAAGTTGGTTTGAAAAAATACAAGGCCTCTCTGTCTCTCTCCCTAGGAGGTGTGACGGCTAACAGCATTACGAAACTTTGTTTACGCCCCAGCTCTGGGACAGCCCTGCCCAGCAACAAGCACACACACACACACACACACACACACACACACACACACACACACACACACACACACACACACACACACACACACACACACACACACACGTAAACACAGACACACTTTCTCACAAAAACACAAATACCCACAAACACCCTTGTGAACTTGACAGACACACACACACACACACACAAACAAACAGCAAATTACAGCACTAAGCTAACCGTTGACATCCACACCCTTAATTTCAGTTACAGTCAGGCGGCCTCGCCTTTGGGTGTGTAAGCTCTACTGTATCCTGACTTACTAACAAACACACTGGACACACACACACACACAGTTTCACTGTACTTGTAAGAACCTTCGCTGGCACACTAACATTCACTCTGTAGCCTTGACCATTAGATTACAAGTAACAAGGCCCACACTTTACTTGAGAGGACCAAATGTCCTAAGTTATGAAGTGTGTACTGAGCACGCACGCACGCATGCACACACACACGTCTCCTTGTGATACAGCCGGGGCGTCTGCATTGTGTTCTCCTGTACAGAGGGTTATATAAGGTTATACAAGTGTCCAGTCATGGCAGCGCTGCAGTAATGTAATTAGTCAGGAGGGTGCATGGCAGGGAGGTGATCCACACAAAGACCGCATTTCCCATAAACCCTACTGCGCATTAGTGCCTCTCTCACTGGCCCTGTCGACTCCTATCATGGACTTTACTCTGAGATGACATCATGCATGGTTAATGGTATTAATGTCCTGTCAACAGTTTTACAGACGTCTGATTTATAATGGACCATCGCTGTACCACTGACCGTATCCAGCTCCAACTGTAGTTTCTTCCAAGCAAGCAACATTTTCTGAATTGTTCAAATTTTTGGGAAAGTTGCTTATCTGCTTGAGAAGAGAAATGTGATACAACTCTCATGTCTTTGCATTGCTTACACAGCTGGAGTCAGGAAGTGTTAGCTTAGCTTAGCATGATGACTGGAAACAGATGGAAGTAGCTAACTTGGCTCCTTACCAAAATACATCTACTAGCACCTCTAAAGCTTACTATTAAAAGGTATAATGGAGGATTTTCCCGAATTTTAGAAAAGAACCGCCCTCTCCACTTTTTGAAAAAATGCACATGCACAACAGCGCATCCATTACAACGTTCTACTCATCACCTACAAAGCTCTCAATAATCAGGCCCCTCCATACCTCACAGACCTCTTACAGCACCATCGCCTTCGCTCAGCTGACTTAAACCTCAAACCCATCACCAAATCAACCCACCGAACTTTGGGGGACAGAGCCTTTGCAATAACTGCCCCCACCCTCTGGAACTCACTCCCCATCCACATCAGAAACTAAACTCAGACTCACTGAACACCTATAAAAAACTGCTCAAAACTCATTTGTTTCAATTGGCCTATCCATAATCTACAATAACACTCATCTTGTTTGTTTGTTTGTTTGTTTGTTTCTTTCTTTCTTTTGTTTGTAAAGTGTCTTTGAGTTCCATGTAAAGCGCTATATAAAACTTATGTATTATTATTATTATCACCAGAATGATTGACAACTAGGAGGACCAATAATCTTGATGATCCACCCGGAAAAAGAAAATCCTCCACTATACCTTTAACATTAAATCTGTGCAGAAACAGAAATGTAACAACAATAATTTATGCTGAGTAATGCACTGGAACTATCTCTTGGCAAACAAGAGCCGGGCTGTGGGCAGCATCCTGAAGTAAGAAGAAGGCAACCCCTGCTAGAGATGCTGCACAAAAGTGCTGGGCGAATAGATAAACTGAGTTGATTAATGAAATCAATCGAACAAATTACTTCTTCTAAAACCAAAAATTTAAACAAAGTTAAACAAAGAAGATTTGAAAACAAATCTTATTTCATTCTTGGAATGACGGCAATTAAGCATATTTCCCAAAATGCTGAATGTTTAATGCATACACTGCAAGGCTGCTTTTTTGTCAAACCCTGTTTTGATTACAACAACTGGCAGTCTTCTTTTTCTGTTCTTTTAAGGATCTACTGCTACTGTATACGTCATGTTGCCGCCAATTTCTGCCCATATGTGGAACTGCATTAAAGTGATGGATACAGCTGTTGTCTGTTATTCGGTAGATAAAGACACTGAGCTAGGTCAAAGCAGCAGTTTTATTTAGCAACAGAGGCCCAGGTAACAGGTGCCTTCCAATCTAATAAATATAAGAAATAAGCCTTTTTCTTTGTATGACTGATATACACTGGAATCCACAACTGAATATTTTGAGACCACAACAAACCAAAAAAAAAAAAAACTCATTATGGAATATTTAAACTTAAGCTCATGCCCTGTAAATTCACAAATCTGTGTAATTCTACTAAGACTAATGTAGGTCTACAACCAGCTACACATTTTCATTTCCATCCTTTGCATTTGCAGCAATATGGATTGCATATCGCCTACATGCTCATGCACATGCTGGTAAAGAACAAGAGCAAACAAAACAGAGAACTGCTCATCAAAACAGTGCTCCACAGCACCGCTAGTGGTCAAACACAGTGTGCCTTTATCTCATCCCTGCTCTACCCCCACCATCACTGTGAGCAGAACAATCACACAGATGCCCAGGTCTGAGACACATTTTTTTTACCACAAATATGTGCATATGTGATTCAGTGAGTTCCATTTTTTTCCGGAATATACCTCTTTCTGTCTTGATATTTAATTGCATAAACTCACACAGGTGTGGGCAAATTTAAATTTAAATTTGAAAGGGTGCCAGAATGTAGTCCGTTTGTTGTGCCCATCTATGGCTGGACTCACCCAGCGTCGAGGCTCTGGGCACTGAGGGAGGCCGATCCAGACTCTGTACCGCTCTCTGCATCGCTGTCACTCTGATACTCCACTGGAGATGTCGAACCTGGCTTAATACGAACTGCAGAAAGGACACGATGGGGGAATAAAGACAGAAGGATGGACCGAAAGAGGGAAACAATGGTTTGAAAAAGAAACAGAGGAAAATTAGACAGATGGGACATAGGATGAAAAGAGATTGAGGAAGGGTGATGGAGAGCATGAGCGGCCCAGAGAAAGAGATAAATCAGTGAACGGTATTAGGAAATGGAAGAAGCAGAAGTAGGAAAATAGAAAAGAAGAGGAGGGAGGGAAACAGAGAGAAAAAAACAGCAAGGGGTTAACCACTTCTTAATAGAAATGCTTGGATTCCAGCAATTTAGCAAGACAAAGCCTTGTGTGTCTGTGTGTGTGTGTGTGTGTGTGTGTGTGTGTGTGTGTGTGTGTGTGTGTGTGTGTGTGTGTGTGTGTGTGTGTGTGTGTGTGTGTGTGTGTGTGCGTGCGTGCGTGCGTGCGTGCGTGCGTGCGTGCGTGCGTGTGTGTGCGTGGTCTGCAAGGCTGCAGAATAGATGGCTCACATTTGTGGCCCCATGCTGTAATTCTAGTAAATTTCTCAGAAATTCTAAACATTAACTCTTAACTTCAGTGTTCACTTTCGGTTAACAGAAAAAGTCTTGCAAGTCCGACCAGTCTTTCTTTCTTTCTTTTTTTCCCCTCCCCCATTATTTCGACAACCTTTTTACAATGTCAAAGCAGGAGGAAGACAATGCGAACAGATGTTAATGAAAATATTCTGCAGAACTTATAGACAAATGCTAATTAGCAATTAAGTGAAAGACAAATCTCTCGAGGCTATCAGAAGCCTGGTTGTCCTCGAGTTTTGTTAGAAATACTAACACATTCTGGGTTTGCACCGAGAAAGATTTTAGGTTGTGGTCTTCTTTTCAAATCATTCATAGCTAAGAGTAATTGCTCTCAAGTTATTTTCTGTTGAATGCTGTACACTTCAGCTAATATGCAGAAGGAGCATGGCCTGTTGTTTCTGGAAAGTCAGCTCTCTTAGTATGAGATTACACAATATTAGAAGACAAAAATCTCTGCCGTAGTGTTTTTAAGTGCTTTAATTGTTGTACTATAATATTACTTCTGAGGTGAAACTTCCTGCTCTGGGTGTACAACACATTTTTATTCTACATCATGCTGTGTCGCCATTTACTGTATAATATCGAACATTATATTGTGTTGTTTTTCATTTACATTCCTGACATAGCGTCTCGTTTCTGGATTCAGGACACGTGTATTGATCTACGTATATGATAATATATTCATTAATACCATTTTCACACATGTATTGCAACCATAGACTATGATTACAACCCTGAACATACTGTATCTAGACGTTACTCGGAGGAGCTGTATGTGAGAATGCAAATGTCAAAATCAGTTGGATGGGACATCGAACGGACTTTACCCTGCCAGCTCCAGTGTCAATGTCTGTGAAATGTCTGATATGTGTGAATAGAGCAGCTGACTGTCTGGAGAATTAACAGTGAGCGAGTGGGCCTGTTCATGACATTTCTATCATGCGGCTGGCGTGAAACTGGAATAAGGCAAACATCCGATGGTGGAGCAGAAGAACGTGATTTACACTAAGACGCAAACGAAAATATCTAACTGGAGAGATGACGAGATTAGGGAACTTCTGTCTGTATGGGCCAACACAGAAATTGTCAGACAACATAAAGGAACAGCAAGAGACTTGGTTATTTATGACTAAATTTCGAACCAGCTACATGACCGCGGTGTAATCTAATTTTATTTTATTTCACATTTATTTATCAGGGACAATGTACACTAATAATACATAAAAGTAAAATGTGCCCGGAGGCTATTTTACATCTGCTGTCCCTGGACTGGTGGTAAGAGGTCACCCTAGCTTTGCACTTGCAGCATCATGTCCTGCCTCCTGCACGCTCTACCCAGCGACACCCCTCTAAACCAAACAGAGTATTTCCAGTAGGTGAGAACGTGTCTGACATGGACAATATCCTGTTGTGTGCTACATGTGAGAAAGGACATGTCTGCAGAATAAAGTTAGCCTATTGGTACATTACCTCTCTCTCTCTCTCTCTCTCTCTCTCTCTCTCTCTCTCTCTCTCTCTCTCTCTCTCTGTGTGTCAGCCAGTGACTCTCTCTCCTTAATCACTCCCTCTTTTCTTTTCCCTGAATTCACAATTTGACAACTTCACAGGCTGCTGCTTATCAGAAACAATATTACCAAAGTGGAAAACTCGACATGAGCAAACAAAGAATAATTTATGCATTAAAATTGGACTGTGATGGTTAATTATCTGGTCTGAAAACATAATGAATGAAAACAAAAGTGCACCCCCTCCTCCCCTACCGTCTATCTGCAGGAATGTGGCAGCTATACCGTTTAAAGTCCAGCAAGCCTGGAGAGAGCTGGGGGGGGGGGGCGCACACCAGGAATTTGGGTGGAGTAACTGTGTGTGTGTGTGTGTGTGTGTGTGTGTGTGTGTGTGTGTGTGTGTGTGTGTGTGTGTGTGTGTGTGTGTGTGTGTGTGTGTGTGTGTGTGTGTGTGTTGGTATGGAGAGGGTCACACACAAAAAGAAGGGTTCTTTGTCTCTGGAGACAATTAAGCCACCCCCACCCCTTCACCATTGCAGCTTTCCTTTTTCATAGGCAAAACAGCCCATCTCCTCTCCTCTCAACCCCTGTGCCCTCTCCTCCTCATCCTTCCTCACCCCAACCTCCACCTCACCCACCGTCTCACTCCCTTCTTCCATCTGTGTCTACCTATCCAGCCCACCTCCTCCTTATCCTCCCACACAACACATCATGAACAGTAAATGTCAGCTGCTTCCTGCTTGTTTGCTTGGCAGGTACAGGAAGAAACAGAGAATATCAAAGTTCCCGTCTCCTTTTCCCCCTCACTTCCTACCCTCATTATGCTCTTTGTTTCTTTGTTTGTTTTGTACAACACTCCTGGGCTATGAAATGCACCAACAAAGCAGAATTGCAATATGGGCTCAAGAAAAGACGGCAACTGAACGATTAGAATCCACTTAGCCATAGGTGATATTTTATTTAATTTGTATAGGGGACACTTGAATGATCCCTCTGAGGAAACTGAATGAACAATAACTGTGCTAACTGTTAGCTACTGTATGTGTGAGATCATGTTGTTGTCTCATCGGATTGGTTTCCTCCAGTATAAAGGATACAGTCCGAGGTGGGTAAATACTGACACTACCTTTAACGGATAACTCTAGTTTATCACAATTTGGGTTTTATTTTCATAGTTTTGCCCACCATTTCATTGTAGTTAACCAAGTCCAAGTTAATCTCTAGCCCCTTTCACACATGCACTGCAAGCCTGAAGTTATCTAGACAATACCTGGCGGAGCTGTATGTGAGAACACAAATTACCTCAAACGGAATTTACCCTGCCAGCTCACTAGTACAGTCCAAGTAATGTCCCAGTGAAAATTCACAGCAAGCGAGTGGGCGTGTTGATGGCGTTTCTAGCGGCTTGTGCGAAGCAGCAAGAAATCAAACATCCGAGGGTGAAGAAGAAGAATGATTAACACGAAGACGGCAATGCAAATGTCTATAACTTGAGAGACAACGAGATTCGGGAACTACTTTCGGTAAGGTCAGACGCCAAAATCGTCAGACAAAAATGAAGGAACGGCAAGAGACTTGATTATTTATTACCAAATTACAAATCAGCTACATGACCGTGGTGTAATCCACCTCATGTCCTGCCTCCTGCAAGCTCCACCCAGGCACCACCCCTCGCCTAAACCAAATGGAGCATCTGCAGTAAGTAAGAACACGTCTAAAATGGACAATCTCCTGTTGTGTGCTATATGTGAGAAAGGGCAACTTCGGACAATGTCCGGACCTTATTCTGCGGACATTGTCCGGACTTTATATGTAAAAAAAACGGCTTCTGAGATCTGGGAGCACACTAACATGACCAAAAAGAAGTCAAATAGGGCAGGAATTATAATAAGATGGGTTTTATACAATCCTCTGAGTTAGCCAAACGTATTTGGAAGAGAAAACAAAGTAAAAAGTCAAATTATTACCCAAACTGTCCATTGTAAACATCCATCAGAGTTTACAGACCAACTTACTCACTTTTATTTTTACCCCTAAATAAAGTGCTTGCTTGTTAGTCTACAAAAATAAAGCCAAAGTTATAAACCGGAATCATCCTTTCAAAGAGCAACACAACAGTAGTTGACAATCTTATTTTTGTTGACCTAAAACATTGACGTGGAAGTCCAGGGTGTGTTAGCACACCGCGGCATCACTGTTAGGTGTGGTTACAGGTGTAACACGGTGAAACCATAGCCTGCTATTGAGTTACTCAGTACCAGGGACTACTGGTACCACTTGCTGACATTTACAGCCACTGAAACGAGCATGTCTTCAAACACGGGGGGGGGGGGTGAGAAGGAGAAGGGGAGAGCACTATAGTGCAGTGCAGAATTAGTATTTTGTCAAATAAAGAAATTGCTCTTTTACTGTCTCTATAGTCTCACATTACCAGACCTTGGATAGTCCACACACTGGTTTATTGGCATTTCTTTAAACCAATCACAATCGTCTTGGGCGGCGCTAAGCGCCAGACGGAGCAGCGGTGCCTTGGCAAAATAGCCTCTGGAAGGAACTTGTTTTGGTGGAACATGCGTACGTTCAAAAGTTGTTTTAGTCGTGCAACAGAAAACTCAGATTGGACAGATAGTCTAGCTAACTGTCTGGATACCCTGCAGAGATCTGAGAAAAGGTTAACCATAGTCCTCAGAAATTGACGGGAGTGTAGAATGCCAACACAAAGAAAGCGGAAGGTGAGGGACATCCGGTCGAAATGAGGGACATCCGGCGGAATTTCCGGCGGCACCTAAACAATCCCGGAAATTAAACGCTGTCAATATAGACTACTGTCTCTATGGATTACTATTACACAGGTAGGCACAATGATGTGAATAACTGTATATTTGAAAGCAATTCCATACAATAAACCTGTAACATACAGGACCTTTGGTAAGATTTTATAGATTCTTGTGCCACTCTACAGTGTATGGTGAACATGATATTTTATCCTCCCACAGACCTAGTAGGGGAACATGCTGATGAGGTAAAACAGTGCGAGAGCATCTTCAGGCCAGTGTGTGTGTTGGAGATTCTTCTAGACATTTCTGAGTCACTGTCTCCCTCGTTTACATTCCTGAGTCGAGGCCGAGGCACTCGTTTGGATTAGAAAAGCAAGGAGAACTAAACTGACCTTACAGACTGCAGTTTGTCAAAGGGGTGGCGGCCTGTTTTGCCAGCTTGCCTGAGCAAATGTCGAGCTTGCCCTCGTGTTTACTCAGGGATGGATTACACTGCCTTTAACCTCTCCGTTGGTCGTTGCTTAACGCAAATCGCCTGCATTGGAGTGTTTAAGCCGCTCCTGATTGAGCGGCTGACATAATGACAGCATGACACCACTTCTTTCTCACTGGTTTATGTGTCAGAGAAAGGTCAGGACATTTGAGAAGCAGAACTTGTCAGAGTAAATACTCAGGTACAAGTTAGAAAATTACAGATTATTAGATAGTCAGGAACATGTTTCTACAACATATGTAACATTTCCACGAGTTTCCTCATTTAGGTGGGAATAGGAATCATCTGGCACATATGGGGAGCTTCCAGAATGACAAAGAGAGACAGACGGCAAGTATCGCAAACCACAAATACACACCATCTCCCTCGAGAGACACACTGTACTCCTCTGAGAGCGAGAGCTCCCAGTAAATGACAGCGCGAGCAAGAGTGACAGAACCATAGATAGACGAAAGAATGAAATGAAAGAGAGGTGAGGTGTAGTAATCTAACAACTATCTCAAATTGTCTCCTTTTCCTTGCTGATATGGCTTTGCAGAATGTTAAATGACTCCTTGTGCAATGTTCCTTCCAAACATCCTGTTTCAATATGAATACGAGTAACATTAAAGGAAAAAATATTCTCTTCAATTGTGTTTCATTGAGACGTTAAACACTTTCCTATCCAGTGTCTGATGCTATGGTTTTCAGTGGTCATATTTGCCTAAATGGTAAACTGAGGCAGCAACACAGAAGTACTTAAGGAATCAGCGGTTTTTAATTAGTAGCACTGGCAGTAATTGTAGTAGTAGCATCAATAGTAGCAGTGGAAGCCGTACTGTCAGATGTTATAATGGAGGCACCAATATGCAGCACATCAAGGACACACATAATATACTGTATAACATATAAAAGACGGCTGAAGGTATGTCCTGGATGCACAACTCGTTTCTGACGAATGTTTACCTGAAGAGTTAACCTCTCCAGCTCTGCATTTTCTATTAACCATCTTTAAATAGCTGGAAGTGCGGGTCACGGAGGAAGATGTGTCATCACTTGACAAGAAAAGATACTAAGGTAAAGTGGCCAATCGAGGGAGAAAGTTTGAGACAGGAGCCTTTTTCGTCACGGTACATGACTCTCTGCTTGTGTTATTTATATAGAAAATAATGGAGGAGGCTGTTTTGACGGACCGCACACTGTCAGCATGGTTTGGATTAGGTTATATGAGTAAAATCCTCTGTCACAGTGCAGTAGTATAAGTAATACCACTGTTGTCCATTATGGTATCTTACTGGATGTTTTCATTGTACCACTCACCAGATCCTTCTGAGCGCCCATCGCTGCCTATGAGTGGCACTGTAATGGCTGCTGTGGCAACGCCGTCAGTAGACATGGTGGTGTAGACAACAGGCAGCGACTGCACCACCACAGGGATGGTCTGGAGCTGGCCCACTTTGCTGGGCATGGTGACCGAGGGGATTGTATGGATGACGTGGAGGATCTGCTGGCCCCCGGCGCCCTGAGTGGCCAAGATGGAGCCTGGAGAGAGGACCTAGAGGGGCAAGAGGAGCAGGAATATGATTGGTCGCTCTAACCCACCTGTGTACACTGTTCAACAGATTCAATGTAACCGTGGAGGAGGTGGGATTGTAGTTACCATGGAGCCTATCGACTGTACTGAAGTGGAGACGGGTGTAGCTGAGAGGTGGTGTTGGGTCATGGCACCACTGGGTGCAGGGTTGACTGTGATGCTTGTCGTAGAAGCAGGGACCGTTGAGGAGCGGGGCTTGTTGAGTGACAGGTCAACGGGCTCGGTCTGGTCCTCGGCGCGGCACGGCTGGGGCGAAGAGGGCTCTGTCTTGCAAATTGGCTCCGTCTTCACCTTCAGGTCTGTTGGCTGTGAGCAGTCGTCACCTACATCTGCCTGCTAGAGTAAGTAGAGGAGAATTAGAGACGTTTAGAAAGCTGATTGTACTTAGGATGGCATTTGAATGTTTGTCATTTTTTTTCCTGTCATGAAAATGGTCATTGAAATACACAAAATATAAGTTTCATCAACCTAAGAAATATATATTTCAGATAGAAAAGCCCCTAAAAGAGCATTTACATCGTTATAATAACCCCTGCTGATCAATCAACTGGTTGGTAACTCCTTACTCCAACTTTTTTTACATACTGACTCCTAAACCTCGCTGAGTCAACTCATATCCTCACCAACTCAATCAGACTTTCTCTTTCTAAATGAAAACATAGGACTAATTTCATTGGCAAACTGATATATTAATTGGACCGATTTAGACGTATTAATTAGACTGATGTAATCACAGCTAAGTGAAGCATGCCAAAAAATGCTGACACATGCTGCTTTATTGTTTGAAAAGCCAACAGGCCACACAATTCAACAAAACAGAATTTATGTTAATTATTTTTATCTAATTTAGATGGAGACGCACCAACAAGGGAAACACGGCAGCAAAGGTTTTTGAAAACATCTGCCTCTGCCTGATACCCAGTCACAATGGACGTAATGCTAACACATATTCATATAAATTATATAGTAGGAGAACGTTATTTCAGATGTCCAGGGTTCCAGAAGTAAAGTCACATTCATTATCTACACAGACAGTGTTGACCCCTGGATTGACTAGAAACTGAGTTGAACCATCAGTACCATCAGCTTTAGGAAATATCTGGTTCTTTAGATAGAAAGTAAAAGGTACAAGCCTGTGTGTATAAAAAAAACTCAAAAAGCCAAGTTAACTACAACTCCCACTTTGGTGCATTTTGATATAAAACGTTCAGAGAGCATTCAGTTCTGCGTCATGTGCTGCTAACGGACATGGAAAGGATATCATTAAAAGAAAACTTTGTGAATGTCCAGTGAGGAAAAATACTTTTGAGACCAGCTCAACCTTACACACGCTGTATATCTTTGAACTGAAGATCTCTGAACTCATTTCTCAATCTGTTAACACTGACTAGGTTTGCTTGCAGAGTTTGCTTTGAGGAACTTCCCTATCCTCAATCGATGCGTTCATATAACTTGCATCGGGCTTTCTCATATCACGCCCTAGTTTTCTCGGCCTCCTGGGAGGAAGGGAGCACCCCACTCGCCTATACAGCCACCCAGGGCTCAGCTGCCATTTAGCTCAAGAGCACAGGAAACAATGGCTGCTGTGTGGGACTCTGGGGGGGAGGTGGAGGAGAAAGTGAGAGTTACAGAGAGAGAAGGGCTGGACGGGTATAGAGAGAGACTGGTACTGATTAAGAGAGAAAGTAAAAAAAGGGGGACAAGTGAAAGAGAGACAGGAGAAATGGAGTGAGTGAGGGCGCAGCATCGAGCCTCCAGTCCAAGAGTTGGCCCCCGTCCAGTTCAGCTGAGCATAGCTCGGCTCTGGGTGAGGAGGAGAGGGTGGAGACTCTGCTACGCCCTTTATCGGGTCACACAGTTCGGCTGGAGGAAGGGCTGTGTGACGGTGGACCAAGGCGCAAATATTAGGCTGGTAAACACCATCCTGCAGTCAACTATCTCAACTAATGTCAACTAACAGACATTACATATGCAAATAACCACCATTAAAGGAGCATAACGGAGGTTTTGCCTTTTTTTTGTGCATAACAGGTTGCTACAGGTCACATGCATTATGTTTATTGGCATTCCAGACAACCATTTGGTTGCTTCTAATCTCTGTTTTAACTTATCTTTGACAACACCTAACAAAATACAAACAAAGATACAACCTGCACCAAACTTGGCTGAGGTAAGGAAGACTTTCAGGAGCTCGATAATCGGCAAATTGGAAAGAAAAGGAAAGGAAAGGAAAGTTAGCAAGAGGAGATGAGGGATGACAGAAAAAAGGAGGATTAGCAAGCCAAAGGAAGCGGGGCCGTAACGTGATTATAGAGACAGTCTCACACACACACAAAAAGAAAATGAAGTGTGAAAGAAGTGAGGGAATGGATGAGGCAGAGAAAAGAGAAGGAGACGAGAGTGAGAGAGAGTGGGTGGGAAAGGCCTAGCGTTGCCATGGAAACTGGGAGCTATCAGCTGACTCCATGCTTTCCACTCGTTCCCCACCCACCACCAACTCCCTTCCCTTTGCCTCCCAGTCGGTTCATCTTTCCACCACTTCACCCCAACCTCCTTCTTCTCCTCTCTATATTTTTTGTCTCTCACTCTCTCTCTCGCACTCTCATGACCACACCCCTTTCACCTTTCTCTTCCACACCCCCGCTTCCCCCCTCCATCATCTCTCCAGTAGTTACAGCAACCACACCCTATGTTCTTCCCACCTCAGCCTCTCATCCCTCGTTGGCTTCATTTCCACCCACTCCCTCTCGTATTTCTCCATTCTCTTCTGGGTTTTTTTTCCCCCTCTCCTCTCCTCGTTTCCTCTTTTCACGGTTGCTCAGATTAAACCCACAACTCTTTGCAAAATCCCCAAAGAAGAGGCTGAGAGGAGAAAAAAAAAAGAAAAACCTCACTGGACTCTGGAGCTCTGTGATCTGAGAGACAGAATAAGGGAAAAAAAATGATGGAAAGAGAGACACTTTCTGATATAAGGACAGAGTGATTAGCTTGAAAAAGCAGGATGTATAGCTCATAGTGGAGGTCTTGACACTCTTCATACTATAGTTAGATGATTATACTGTAACACTTTCATGTGCTTTTAATAGTAGGATTGATCAAAGCATATTTTGTGATTAGCTTAGATCACAAGACAATGCCTTTCTCTATAAAAACGACCCACCAATCCTCACCAATCTCAACACAAAGACCCTCTGTCTCTGTGTTATCTCCGTTTCCACACAAAGGCAAGAAACTGAACTTCACTTGAAAGTATATCCTTACCTTTCACTTGCCCTTAAGTAAAATTTGCATTGTTTGTGGTTCAGACAAAAGGGCCTGTGTCTGAAACAATCACAACAGTCTGCCAGGGCACCCTAAAACAATAAACTCAACGTCTGAATGCAACATGAAAGAAAAAAAAACTTGATGAGCTAGACGCACATTGCAGTGGAGCTCCGTTCTCCTGCCTGCACTTCTCAGTTCAACTGCTCCACCATAAAATGGGTCACCCAGTCTTCGCCTTGCAATTAATTCATGTGATCTCTAACATGAATGGAAGCGGGTAGCAGCTGTGACTGCAGTGGTGAGAAAGCCGGGCAGAGAAAAAGATGGATATGTAATATGTCCAGAGGACTTTTATCGTGTTGTACTCACACTCAGTCTCATATAGATTCCGCTGCGCTGTGGAGATAGGTCTAGCAATGCAAGTCTACAAATAGATTAATGAGTGATTTATGGAAGCAAAGCAGCTCTGTTATCAGTAACCTTATGTGGCCTCCAGAGGGCTGTTTACATTGTACAGTGTGTATTGTATTGTATTATGGCACAATATCCAGAGCACGTGGGTGCCAGTGGAGGTGGAGCATTCATAATGTCATAAGAGAGAAGAGCATCCGTCCTGTTTTCTCCAAATTTAGTCGTATCAGAATAACAGCAGACACAAACTGGCACGAGTCACTGCGTCACCAAGTATTTGGGTTCTTTGTTGTGTGCCTGTGCCAGTTTAACACAGGGTTAACAGGTAACGCTAAATATGGCAGCACTGAAGGACCAATCAACACACCTTTGTCACACAGGTTACACATGGGGTCAACAACACACACAGCTTTTGTACCAAAATTGCCATTAAGAAATTACAATATACAAATTTCTCATATAGCATTACGGTCTGTTTCCTAAGAGACTGCCCTCTTTTCCATCCCAGGACTGTTTCCACAAACAGTTAATCCATCCATCAGTCAAATACTCCTAATCTTTACAGTTCTTCAGATATCATGGAAATGCAAACAGGTACATCTTTTAGTTCCTAATTATTTGGTGGTAAAGGGCCAAAGGTTACTGCCCAGACGGTGCCAGTAACAGACTTGGTAACACTGCCCTTGCTGCACCCACACTGGCCTTTGGTGGAGAATACCATCTTCACACAGAAAACACTGCATTCCACTGGAGCCTAATAGGTTGTTGTTTTTTCTACTGAAAGGAATCAATATGTCCACAAGTGACAAAAACAATACTGTGACTGAATCAGTTATATGGGGAAGGGTGGATGGGAAAAGAGAGATACAGTGGGAGGTAAAGAGAAGAGAAGGATCGGAAGATTTTAGAGAGATGAAGAGAGAGGCACCTTGGGTATTATTTGCGTGTGAAATGTGTCAATGTCATCTGTGATCAACACTACTTGTGTGTGTGTGTGTGTGTGTGTGTGTGTGTGTGTGTGTGTGTGTGTGTGTGTGTGTGTGTGTGTGTGTGTGTGTGTGTGTGTGTGTGTGTGTGTGTGTGTGTGTGTGTGTGTGCCTGAGGAGCAGGAGTGTGAAGGCAGATATGGACGATATAATAAAGACAGAGAGCAAAAACAACAGCTGAGCTGGGGGAGATATTAACCAAGAAGCATGCAGCCACGCCCCACACACACAGCTCCACCCCTTACAGCCTGACCCACCCAAGGCAACCCCAACTGCCCCCATCCTGCAGTCTTTCCTCTCTATCTCTCTCTCTCTGATTAACCCACCTGTTAGCAGGCTGATCCCAGCACAGCTCGCTGACTCTCATAGGCAGTGAGTTGCCAGTGTTGATTTCCAGGGTGCTTAGTAACTTTGTAACCTTAAAACAAACTCTACTTGAGTTTTAATTACAGCTGCGTAGCTCACTGCACATACATTAGTACACTGCAACTTCAGTTTCCCCCAAGCATGTCAGCATTGTGGTTAAGAGTTTATGCACCTTGTTTTATGCTACCATAATAAGTAGGCCTTTATTAAAATTGATTCATTTTAATAAAGAATCAATTAGGAGTGCCATTAGTATTATGTGAGCTTGTCTGGGTGCTTTATGCAGTCATATTGCAACACAATTACAAAAGAATGCCAAATATCCTTCCTGTTGACACTGTTTAGAACCCTGATCTATAGTCTGACCTGGTTGTAAGACAAACACATTTTCAGTTATAAAGGCCTAAGAAGAAAGACCAGGATGTAGACCCTTTCTAGTTAGAGCTGGAGCTAAGTGAATCAAAGAAGAAAAAAGTCACAAATATTCCATAAATCACTTGTCTGTCTTACATTTTCTGATGTGCTGTAAAATTACCACTTTGCTTCAGGACAGACGAAAAAGTCTGTCAACAACCTGGGCTTTATCTATATAGTTTTGGCCATCATTAATGTCGATTTTGAACATGTTTTAGTAAAAAAGGTTTACTGGGGAAACAACTCTGCAACAATCAAATATGGATATTATTACTGTTCACCTTTGTTTTCTATTTCCAAAGAAGTAGTTTAGTGATGCGGCTAAACCTGTCTGTGCAACGCCCCATGAACTCAAACACTTGCAAAAGTCTTTGTAGCAGCATCTCCACTCCTTGTGTCGCTTCAACGAAGACATTTAATAAAATGTCACCATAACTGACGTGATGAAAGACTATATACAAATAAGATCCAGGTTGTAAAATAAGAGTGTCTTAAAGTGTCTGCTGATACATTTCAAAAGCATTTGATTGGCAGCATTTTATATTATTCCATTGTGTATTTTGAGAATTATTCTGATTTCTCTGAGCACTGCAGTGGTCTTTTCCAAAGAACTTCTCTCTTAACTTGCTTTATGATACGTTTTCCTATAAGGATGTGCCTGAACTTGTTGCATCAAGCTGTGAAATACACTGTAAAAAAAGGGTAAACGGAGAAAGAGAACCTCAATACAGTTCACAGGTTCACATCAGGTTGACAAAGCTCATGGCCCGTCATTCCTGTCCTCGGTTGACGCCTCAACAATGTAGCAATTCGTGAAAACATCTCTTCAAAGTCTCCAGTAACTGAAGCGTGCACTCCTTTCAGGTCACTAACAAAGTGCTAAAAACAGTTTCCTTTCCTCCCTTTTCAGGTTTAATGTCACACACTAAAGGCAGGCTCTCTGTGCTCTGTGAATAAAACATTATCACTGACAAGAAGCACATTCAACGTCCAAAAAAACAAGCTTTTCAGCGAGGAAAGCCTTGGGTTGATAACCAAGCAATTCACTGGTGTTATAATAAAGATTAAAGGCAAAAATCTAATTACAATTGTTGTGCTTCTGAAAGGAAACTCCCTCCTGGTGGAAAGTGTTGAGGGTGATGAAACAAAACCCACAGTTGAGAAGAGTCTATTGACGCATTCATTATTTCAAAATCATCACTTTTGGGCGCCCGGATAGCTCAGTTGGTAGAGCGGGCGCCCATGTATAGAGGTTTACTCCTCGACGCAGCGAGCCCGGGTTCGACTCCGACCTGCGGCCCTTTGCTGCATGTCATTCCCCCCCCCCCTCTCTCTCCCCTTTCATGTCTTCAGCTGTCCTGTCAAATAAAGGCCTAAAAATGCCCAAAAGATAATCTTTAAAAATCATCACTTTTATAAATGAAAACCACACACACCTTGGCTCAGTCACCCTGGAAGTGAAACTTTCAACACAGTAATGTTTGTTACAGACAACGTCGGCACCCGTGGCACCTCAGCCTAACTCAGGAAACAGTCTGTTTGTGTTGGAACCAGGTGAATTGATCTCACCATACTGGCAGATTTTATGTTATTCTAATATTAGAGCTGAATAGACTACATGACTTGTTAACAGGAAGCCGTTCACAAAAACAAACAATGTGCCTATCTTGCATAAATTTAACAATTGTTTTCATAAAATCATACATTCATTCACGTGGATAAATATGAGTAGACACAAGTGTGAGCAACCATTCTCAATGTGACTATTTCATTTCACTTATGTGACTGGTAGCCTATATTCCTTTTTTATTTAAATTCCAAGCTCGGTAATGAAGTAATATTTTATATAGCCTAGAGCTGGGCAATATATCGATATTATATCGATAACGTGATATGAGACTAGATATCATCTTAGATTTTCAATATCGTAATATCGTAATATGGCATAAGTGTTGTCTTCCTGGTTTTAAAGGCTACATTACAGTAAAGTGATGTCATTTTCTGAACTTATCAGACTGTTGTAACTGTGGTGAGCGTCTGGTGTCGTAAGGCTGCCGTGCTACACATTGGTTGTGTTAGAGAGTTGTCCCCCCCCCCCCCCCCCCCCCGAAGCGCTTTGAGTGTCTATGAAAAAGCGCTATATAAATGTACTTAATTGACCTTGTGACCTTTTCCATGGAGGTAAAGGAAATAGTGCTTAGGACGTAATGTTTTTGACTATTCGACCACAGCCTAAGATGTCACCAATGCCTCTTTTTCTGCCATGATGTGTTATAGTTATGTTGTGCACAAGAAAGAAGTTTAAACTTCACTTCGCATGCCTGGCCAATCACAGCATGAAGGGAGTGGGAATGATGGATTGTCGTGGATGGGTGTCGGAAGCTATGCGACCAGCCGACAAACACTTCTGATGAAGCATACTGGCAGCTTTAAGCTACAGCAACCTCTCAACAAGTAGCAGAAGCTTCTGCATTCACTGTATCAATAAACAGACCTGTCCCAATCACAGCAGCTGTTTTTACTTCCTGGAATCTCAACGCCTTTTTATTTATTTTTATTTATTTTTTACTTTATTTGCATACTTCTATAGCCTAGAAATCTAGACACAGCCTTTGTTCTTTTCTTTGAGAAAAGAACAAAGAACAGCACTAAAGTCATTCTTAAAAAAGGAAGATGTGTTCGGAATCTATCAACTAGCATTGCTCTGGTTGGTTGTAGCGCTATCCTACTGCATGCAGAGGGAATTTGAAAGACAACCGTTTATCCCGCCCCTTGGATTGAGCCCTGTCAATGGTGAGTTCTGGCCTGTCAGGCTAATACTTTTATGGAAGCTGAACTCTGGGAGGAAGTGGGTTGCCAACAATGACATCATTATCCTGCACCAGCAGAGGGAGCTGCATCAGTCCAATATCTGCACTGCCCCCCCCCCCCCCCCCCCCCCCCCCCCCCCCCCCCCTGGTGAAGGGGAACCAGGAAATGAGAAGAGTGGAAATGCAACGCTACCAAGCCACGGCCGAGCGACGTGCGTCGCTGCGACACGTAGTTACATTTTTCGAGAGGTGCACGTCAGGCTACGCCGTAGGGTCCTGCGCCGCCGATTCTACGCACGGACATAAAAAAACCTTTACACTCATGCTAGCAAAGCCCTCCTGGCAAAAGCACAGCATATAGACCTCTAACCTCCCATGTCTCATGCTCTCTCACTCACACACACATACACACGGACAGCAATAGAGTGTGTGTACATATATGTGACTGTGTATGTGTGTTTATGTGTTGTGGTCTGTTTTTGTGCATGAGTGCTCCTGTTTGCTGGAGGACAACTAACTTGTTTATGTGCATTCATCAGTGACACACACACACACACAAACACACACGCAGAGGGCCTCATTGTGTGTTTGTGTGTATTTGTGTGTATATAAGAGAGAGATAGAGAGAGAGATTACAGGGCTATTCACTGTGGTATAGGTATTCAGTGTTTGTGTGTGTGTGTGTGTGTGTGTGTGTGTGTGTGTGTGTGTGTGTGTGTGTGTGTGTGTGTGTGTGTGTGTGTGTGCGTGTGTGTGTGTGTGTGCTTGCCTTTGGCTGAAGCAGCGTGTTAGAAAGAGAGAGACAGAGGAGGGGGCAGGGAGAGAGTAAGAGAGGTAGAGAAACAGAGAGAGAGAGAGAGAGAGAGAGAGAGGCAGGCTGGTTTGGAAAGGTGGAGGAGGAAGAGGAGGTGTGAGGAGGGAGAGGGGAGGGGTCAGGCTACACAGCCTTTTCGGCAACTCCCGCCAGAGCCACGGTTGCCATGGTGATGGGGCGAGCGGAAGCAGAACCTCCCTTGACATATCCTATTAGGGCGAGAGAGAGAGAGAGAGAGAGAGAGAGAGAGAGAGAGGGAGAGAGAGTTGGAAAAAGAAAGAAGAAGAACGATGATGGGAGAAAGAGAGAAAAGGTGTGTGTGTGTGTGTATGTGTGTGTGTGTGTGTGTGTGCGTGCATGTGTGTGTGTGTGAATCAAGACTAAACTAAACTCAACTCACTATCTATGCGTCCAGGGTGCGATATTTATAGATATATAGGTCCTATCCCCTGACCAATCGGCTATCCTAACCTTAATGCCTAACCCCAACCAATCGACCACTATGGCCATGCCAAGTGGGTCTTGGCGTGGCCATAGTGGGATTCGTAATTGTGCGTCCAGGGTAACCACCCTGCTTAATGCTACTTTGTGATCAACAAATCTGAATTGAAATCATAGAAATAGACAAAAAAAACCTCAAAACCGCAAAACATTTCTCCTCGACTACACACACACACACACACACACACACACACACACACACACACACACACACGCCCGCGCGAAAAGGTATACGAGAAGTAACAAAAACTTGCACATACACACACCAACACACATGAATGCTAGACCTGACACACTCTCTGTCTCCGGCCTGCAGCTTCTGTCTAACCAGAGCATCGTGTTGGTGAGTCTGAGGCCCCATCCAGACAAAGACGTTAGGATGAAAACGCAACCGTCTTCCTTGGATTCGGTTCAAGAAAATTCACGTCCACATGAATCCATATGTAAATGACTCAACACGGTACTTCATATGTAGGCGGCACTGTTACTGCTACAGAAATTAACGGAACGAAGAAGAAGAGCAGCCTTCAGTCACTTCCTTTCATAACTGTTAGCTAGTTCTCTTAGCTTAACACATCCATGGACTAGACTTTAATAACTTACACCACTGCTCGTTATATAAAGGCCACCTAGAAAAAGAATGTAAACTTTGTTTACATTCTATCGGACATGATTGCAGCTAGCAGAGCTAGCGTTAGCGCGCTGACGCTAGCTAACACTAGCTAACATCAACATCGGCAGTCACACAAACATCAATGATCCGATGTCTTTTTGATAATCTAGCTACACGTTTTTCTTGCGGTAGCCTTTCTACAATAAGCAGTGCTAAAAGTTACTATAATCCGTTCAAGGAGTTGATGAGCAGACAGATTAGCGAGCTAGTTGATAAATTCTCTACTTCCACTTTAAGCAGCATTGCGTCCCTGTTAACGCCGTCAGCTGGGTTGAAGGCAGCCAGCTGTTAGGCCGAGGTGTGTGGGGATGACATCATCGATACGCACGTATGCGATTTCGCCGTACACACGAAGTCAAACGTGAGCCGGCTTTTTTTTTTATTCACCCTGGGACCAGGTTTCAAAAAAGTGCGTTTACGGGCAGTGCGTTTACAGGATTCGTGTGGACAGTCGGCCCAAACGATGCAAAAGATGTGCGTTCGAAATACGTCTTCGTCTGGATGGGGCCTGAGTGTCCAGTCTGAAATCCTCACACAGCCTGCGCTCTACAGAAGGTAAATGCACAAGTGTGCATTTTTAACACTGTATCATTTTTTTATGAAGTTTCTAGAAGTCGTGATGCTAATTGCGTTAGCATGTTAACATCAGGAGCCGCTGCTGAAAATCATTTTAAGATTATTGAACAATCACAAATGATGATTCAATATTCCATATATCAAGGTTGCAGGGAAATATGAATTATTGCTCTACCCATGCAGTCCCTCCAGCCTTCAGAGGTTGAGGGAAAAATGCATAATTAACCGTGTATTAACATGTTTTTGTATTGTCAAATTAGCTAAGAAAGTTAAAGCTTCATCATTACGATGAAACAGTAGATGAGATTTGGGTTTATGTAAGTGACTAAGTGAGGGAGAGTTGTATTCGTCATCTTCATACATCTTGATGTGTGTTTTACATATTTCCTTTTGTCATTGTGTGTTAACAGTGACAATACAAACGAATCAGGAAAATAAAAGTCATAATCATGAATTTGAGTTAAAACAACAGACGTCACATTAAGTAGGATGTGAGTGATTTTTTTGGCTCCCAATGGAGGGCCTGCTTCCTGGAGACTTTATCTTTGAACAGGAAACTCCACTCCCCTCTGTACAAGGCAGACACAGAGGTGTGGTCAACACACACACACACACACACACCCTCTGCTTAATGATTCCTTACGCAATAGTACTCCACCCAGCCCCCACCCTTTTAACCCAAACCACACCACACCAAGCTACCACACACACACACACACACACACACACACACACACACACACACACACACACACACACACACACGGGGCTCTACCAGACCCTCCCCCATCTCCCCAACCCCTTACAGCCTCATGAGAACACATTGACATAAATCTGCTTTTCCTCTGAAATATAAGATGTTTTAAATTTAGCCAATCAGGAGTTTAGCAGCAGGTGTTTGGCTCCTGTGTGGTCGAGTTATAGGTCAGTCTCTGCACCCACCACTTCCTTCACCCTTGTCAGTTCTTCTACTGAGCAGAATAAATGATCATCTGAGATGATGTAACATGAAAAATAACCTTCAAAGCAGCATATGAATCTGTTTCTTTGTGCCATGTTTCTTTCAACTCAAATTGCTGGAATTCAAAGGGCTTTTTAGATACAGTATTTTAATGAAATGACAAACTAACAGTTTAGAGACACAAAATGGTGCCTATAAAGTGTGTAAATGTGTAGCCTTCTTGGGTCTGAGGGTATTTTCAGACACACAGATGATTTTGGCATGCTCTGATATTGTTGTCAATTTGAACAAATGTAAGCAGTATTTTCAAAGTAGTGACTTTTTTTGTATTTAGCACATGTTCAGCTCCAATAATATCTAAGTAGAATGTATATCATGATTGTACTTTTTTTTAAATAACTTGTAAAAAGAAGTTGTAGAAGTGTGCTGGAATTTGCGGAAAAAACATGATCTTACCTATTGTATCGAAGCGTTTTGGTCAATTGTGATGATTGTGTGAAGTCTGTGTGAACTCAACGAAATCCCGACTGTTCACTGTCCTGGCTCCCAAATGGTGGAATGAGCTCCCCACCGACATCAGGATGGCCGAAAGCCTACACACATTCCGCCGAAGGCTAAAAACACATCTCTTCCGACTACACCTCGGATAAAATATTAAGAAAAATAAATAAAAAAAAACCTTGAACCTGCGCTTTCATGTCTCTTTGTAGCTTTACTTATTCAAAGCTATGTACTTGCACTTTCATATGTCTCTTTGTAGCTTTACTTATTTAAAGCTAATGTACTTGCACTTAATACTTGTCTGGAGTTTGTACCTTCACAGTTGAAAGCACTTAATTGTAAGTTGCTTTGGATAAAAGCGTCAGCTAAATGACATGTAATGTAATAAAAAAGTCTTATGTATGTAACTATCAGAAACATCTGCTCCATTGTTTCATACAACTAATTTGCAATCCAAAAAAAGTATGCCTGTTGTTATGTGACCAAGAGTTGGCGGTGAAGGGGGTACGGCTCTTTACACTGAATATGCAAAAGAGGGATGTGGATTTACTGCTTGTATAGAGGAGAGGCTTTGTTTTCGTCAGCAGCTAAGTGGATGTAAAGAAATGTTCTGCTCAGGTTGATAAATATACCTGAAGTACTGTATTCACTTAAACTAGTTCCAGACTTGGTTGAATATATTGGATTAATTATATATTGCTATGACTCTAAAGTGTTAGCATGGAGCAGAGGAGGAATTAATCTAATGCTTTTGATGTGTGTGTTCTCATCGCCAAGCCAAAAAATCCCCAAAATCCCTTTTCAATTGATCGTGTGGCACAGACAAATTCACTCCACTAACCTGTTTGCACTGTTAGCTTTCCTAATGAAAACCAATGGTAGCCTCAGTTTGCATCTCCTTACAGCTGGCTGTACAGAGCCAACTAGGACAACATTATGGATAACAAAAACAACATCGAAAGCAACACAGAGGAGGACAAAATGGATGGCAGTCATAATCCTGCAGCGCAGCCTTTTTCTTATGTGACTGTCCACGCCCCCTCTCCACCTTCCCTCTAAACTCTCCTCTCTCCATCTGCCCTCTTTCCTCATCCATCTCCTCACCCCCAAATTGTTTATTTTTCTCTCTATCCTCTCTTTTTCTCTCTATCCTCTATCCTCTCTATCCTCTCTTTTTCTCTCTATCCTCTCTGCTTATACACTTCCTCTCTTCATACCTCTCTCATCCTCCACCCATCCAGCTGACAACACCCTTCCCTCCTTCCTCAGTATGTAGGCTGGGTTAATGGCTGCTATAGCGTGCCTGTAACTCTTACAGGCCTCACCTTATGATTACAGCTCACGCCCTTTATTCTATACCCTCATCTGTTTCCGATTAAAACACGGTGCAACTGAAGTTAGACAAAGGTGTAGCAACATGTCTGTGTTGCCAACGTGCCAGCTCATCCAGGTCTCCCAAAGTTTTTATTACTCATTATTATATTTAGTCAGCATTCAGAAAGTCTAGCCACCATTAATCATTGTATCCCTAATCACAATTAAGACCAGCAACCAGCCAGCAGACAAACACTAAAAATAAGCCAATACAAGTAAATATGTCTTTTATAAAAGCCATGAGGCTGGCCAGGTAACCATGCACACTATATATATTTTGAAGAACATAATGTGGTCCTTTGGTAGACAAGAGTTGGACCAAATAATGGTTACACCTAATGATAAATAATTTAAATTCCAAAAGGTATAATTAAAATGTAGACAAAAGAGTTATAAGGTTGAGACAAAACTCAACAGACTGGAGCCTCCGATCATTATCAAAATGATTGGCAGGGCTCTTAATTTAGGACAAACCCAAACAACAACTTAATAATAATTTAGTTATGACTGTTGTCTGTTGCTGTTTAATGTTTGTTTACATCAGTCATTATTGTAAACCCTGCAGGATAAAGGTCTAGAATTTCAACTATAATCAGTTAACAACAACAACAACAACATGCAGATCTTTTAATAATTAAGACAAATTCTCCAATTATGTATTTATGTGGTAAAGTGCACTTTCTGTAAGTCTCTGTGGAAAAAAGTGTCTGCCAAATAAATGCAATGCAATTTAATGAAAGAGATCTGGGAATTGTTGGGCACTCTGAGATTTCAGTTATCAAAGTAACATGAGACAACTAAAACAGCGGCCAAAATGCAGCTGCAAATGCTGAAAATGTCTGTGTCAAATCATGACAGCATCTGCAAAACACAGACTGAAACTAACCAACAAAGATATGACAAGCATATACAGCAGAGACAATAGGTAGATGTAGCAGTGCAGACTTCATAACTTATTTTGCTATGAAGTGGTTATGTTATTTTGCCTCCTCTAAATCACATTGTCTGCCTATAATTTAAAGACGTGGACTGCACACTTAGTCATGTGTATATACACCGTTCAAATCTTCTGGGGAAAAAAAGAGGAGCCGATTTATACTCCACCGCTTTAGCATAAATCAGAAGGTAAAAGATGCAGCTCTGCGCTCCACATTAGCTTAATTTAAAAGATGCAGCTCTGTGCTCCACATTAGCTGAATTTATTAGTATTTATTAGACAGTCAGGCTGAAAAGGTTTGATCCTGAGGAATGAAACTGCTGGGGCATTAAGGGGACATGAAGGGTAACCCTTGCAGGAGTTTCTTTTCAGGAGGAGGTTTTCTCCTTAAAAATGATTCACACAGTGTCTTGTCAGGGCGCTCAGCATCTGCCGTGACCTCTGACCTCCTCACTATTCCTTTAATGGAGTTCGTTCTACTGATGCTCTCCCTGAAAGTCACTCAGGATTTAAACAAACAAAAGGTCAACTCTGCTGCTTGAAATGCAGAACCGCAAATGTCAACATGCCGTGAGAGCAATTAAGTGTCTGTTATGTGTGTTTCATGACTTTCTACGTCTTTTTTAACCATCCGTCAATTGTTCCCAGCCACCATCGGGACAACCTGCGCTTCCTACTCCCTCACTTTCCAGACATCACGTCGACAGAGCAGAAAGACTCATCATGATCTGTGAATAACCACAGAGTACACAAGCTTTCTTCTCAGAGCTGCCTGTCTTCACATTTACACAGTTCCATTCATATATTCACTGCTACTGGAGGTCCTGAGTTATAGGGGGTTTAAAGGAGAAATCCAGTGCAAAATTAACCTAGGGGTTAATAACACATTAACACATTATCGACCGTTCTCTGGGATTTGTTTTCATGCTAATCAAATGTGACCAGTTTTAGCGCAAACCGCTAATTAGCTAAAAACGCTAGTCGTCGAGGCATGGGTAAAGTAAAAAGAAATCGCTATTTCTATACCACTAACAAGACTCAAAATAGCAAAAAAGATATATATACACATATACATACATACATACATACATATATATATATATATATATATATATATATATATATATATATATATATATATATATATATATATATATAGACAAACGCTGTGTAATCAGTAACATAGCTCAAGCACGGCTGGTCGTGACGGTTTTCCCAAGATGGCGCCTGCCTGTATACGTGAATGGTACTGTCTTTATAAACTATCTTTTTAATAAACTGTCTGTACACTTACAAAGTTCTCAATGCTTCAGTTTACATGTAGGAACCCTCATTATGCTGCCGTGGAAGTGTGGTGCTATTTTGAGCCTTGTTATTGGTATAGAAATAGTGATTTCTTTTTACTTTACCAGTGCCCCGACTACTAGCGTTATAAGCTAATTAGCGGTTTGCGCTAAAACAGGTCACATTCGATTAGCATGAAAACATATCCCAGAGAACGGTCGACTCGGTACATGTGTTATTAACCCCTAGGTTCATTTTGCGCCGGATTTGTCCTTTAATGCTTTGCTCAAAGGCTCTCCAGCAGCAGCAGTTACTGAGGACAATGCAGGTGTTTCTCATTCATTTTTCCTTTCCAGAGATTTCCTCCTGCTCTGGGAACTGCTGAACCTACTGTCAAAGGCCTGCTGCGTGATCCCTTATGCTACCATTGTGCAATCATGAAAATCATTTATCAAGCAGAGATTCCAAACATTGTCTTGTTTTAGCTTCTCAAATATGTTACATTTGCGCCTTTCCTCTCTTGGAAATCAACTGACAAACAAAGCTAGTTGAAGACATCATCCTGGGCTCTGGAAAAGGCAGTTGTTTTTATTGATTATTTTCTGACATTTTATAGGTTATATAAACCATTGATTGGTTAATGAGAAAAAATAATTAACCAATTAAATGAAAGCTTTTCTTTCTAATATGAAAGAAGTCATCCTTTCCTGGGAAAAAAATCTCAGCACAGGAAGTGATGCGTTTTATGATTCTGGTTTGTTAGGAACACACAGCAGCAGAAGAAGAAGAAAAGTTGTGTAATTGGCATGTGTTGTGATATCACTGCTTTGTCAATGGGATTAATTATCACAAATCACCCGGCTTTGAGGGCATCTTTTCTATTTATAATATGACAGTATGACAGAAGGACCGTTTAGAAACTGCTAAAAAATCAAAATGCCGAAGCTCCTTGGGTGTTTTAAATAAGGTTTTGAAGAGCACATTTGTCACTGTCAGCAGGATTTTCAAAAATCAATTTTCCATTAAATTTGGAGAACAGAAAAGGTGTAAAACAACTGATTATTATTTCAGTTTGTTTGATCATCTGAATCTGGGGTTCTGCCAAAAAGACATGAACCTGGCGCAACTTTTGCCGCAATGCAAAGCAACATCACCCAGCATAATTTCAAATAAGTACACAATTGCTTGTAGATTATTTTGTATACACATGACCACCGAGACGGCTCCTTGCATATTATTTAACAAAGGGCTGTCGTTGGTCTAACCCCCAACTTAAACCCTGGTCAGATAAAAGCCTCTTGATCTATTCACACCAACCTCTAAAATGAGTATATCCCAGCTCAGTGCATTTGATTTTAAATTAGAATCCAATGCTTAGTGATCAAAAAATTGATACGCCTTGTTGTTGTAGTTGTGTCCATCGTATCAGTTATGACAACAAGCAATCAGATGATCAGACAGGTTGTAAACAAGCCAATAGCCACACTATCTAAACCACTTCATTTGGAGTTAAAACTGAAATTGAGCGCACCTTAAGTGTTGGTAATAATGCCTCCGTGCACATCAAACCTGTGCGTGCACATCTACAACGAGTACAGTGGGCCAAGATTTTGGACAGTTTGGGTAATCATTTGACTTCTCGCATTTGTTTTCTCTTCCAAATCCGTTGAGCCTGGAGGTTTGTTTACAGTCTGTCTGATCATCGGTGTGAAATGGAGGCCATTGCTCTGATTTACAATCAAGATCAAATCTGGACTCCCTTAAGTCGGAACACTAAGAGAAGTGAGAGCAGTATCATTTGACACATAATTAGTTAATCACTGACTCATTTTTAAATGTTGCTGCCAAGTATAAACATAATAAAATCCTGCTCCAGCGCCTGTCTTGTTTATAATCCAGAGTGTTAACTCTGCGTCATCAAACACACCTGAACCTGAGTGACACGGGGCGGCGGCCACGCCTACCCACACCCACCAGACTCTCATCTCATCTATCCGTTCATCTACAGACCCTCCACCCTCTTCTAACCAATCAACTCCATCCACCCTGTCTCCCCCCTCCTCACCGTGCACTCCATCTCCTCCGGCTCTGGTTTGATCTGTACAGAGGGCATGACTGTCTCGCCCTCCTCTTTCTCCTCCTCCTTCTTCTTCACAGACTGTGTCGCCACTTCCTCTCGCTCCTCTTCGCCTGCTTCCTCCTCTTCCTCCTCCTGCGGAGGCCGAGGCCTGGTCACCGGCTCCTCCTCCTCCTCCTTCTCTTCCTCTTCCCGGTCTGCCGGCTGCGGTGGCGATGATGACGATGGCGGCGGTTGATGCTGTTGGGTCAGGGCGCTCTGCTTGGCCGGGCTCCTCTGCTTCTTCAGGGCGCCGACCGCACTCTTCTTCTGCTTAGGAGTCGACTGGCACTGAGGAGGAGGAGAAGAAGAGACAGAAGGTGAGAGGGATCTGTGACAAATAGAGGAAGAAGGTAGGGGAAGACAGGAAGGCGAAGAGAGGAGGTGATAAAGGGGGGTAGCTGAGGAGAAAAAAGGGGGGGAGAAATGGTAGAGAAAACAGGGGAAGGAAGGGTGAGAATAATGTAAAAAAATAAAATAGCCCAAACTTCAGGCCAGTGGGAGAGGGTGAAAGGAGGGGATTTGCTAAAGGATTTGAAGAAGGAATAAGGAGTAAAGTAGGCAGGGGGGAGAAAAAGAAGGAAGCAAGAAATGTGAAAAAGGAGGAGACCAGATAAGAGGCCAGGAGGGGAGGAAGAGGAGGAAGAGGAGGAGGAAGACAGGTAGGAGAGGAAGTATGACAGGAAATAGCATGCTCGAGTTTGGAGGGGGGTTGGGGGGGGGGGGGGGGGGGGCATGATTACAAGCATTACCTCTGCTCTAAAAGCTGGCTAATGAAAACCCCTTCTCAAAAATCTGCCAGAAGAGGTGGGGTAAAACACGCACGCACACACACGCACACACACACACAGAATCACATTCTGTTTAAAAAACATAGAAAATGAAAGGCAAAGAGAGAGAGACAGAGGAGGCAGAGAGACAAAGGCCTAATCCTGAGGCTGCCTGTGAGGGAATGAGAACGAAAGAGAAATAACAGAGACACAGACTGAGCAGGGAGGAGTAGTGAACTGACCCCTCCCTCCCTTTCAGCTCAGGCAGGCGGACACACCCTTTTCTGGAAGCCGAGCGAGACACACACACACACACACACACACACAGAAAAGGAGAGAGAGAAAGAGAGAGAGAGAGGTGTGGGGAGTGCTGAGGCAGAGGGACTCAACACACACAGGCACTAGTAATGCACACACCTCTTCTTTTCTGTCTCCATTTTCTCTCTATGTCCACTTCCTTTCTCTGACATCTAAATGTACTACGACTATCTGAAAATTATTAGCACCAAACAAATGTTTGAATTTTTCTAAAGATGTAACTCATCTACTTGAAGGTTTCCAAAGAATGCCAACATAATATGACTTAAATATAAAGTGAGGTGTAGCACCGGTTTTCATTTGAAATACAGACAATATAGAGCTGGGTTTCTGTGCCAATACCCAAAAACATACTTATTTTTATCCTCAACTGTCTATCAATGTGAATAAAGCTGCAGAATTACTTTCATCGTGTTGTAATTTTAGTCTACAAACCATATCCTCTTCAAAAGCAAGTAAGTAAGCAAGTGTGCAATATGAAATATAATCTACATTTCGATATCTTCTATTTTTCTCTGCACATGTGGACTGATTCTGCCGACCCACCACTGGGACATGACCCACACTTTGAACACTGCTGATCTACACAAGTGGAAGTTGTAAAAGAGATGACTTCCCTTCTGATTTTTTTCTGTCTCTTTAAACTCGACTGTTGCTGATGCGAATGCGGTTACAGCCGACGTTTCAGGGGAATTTCTTAGAGTTGTGGCTCTAAAAAGAAATTTGACTTTGTGAGATCGGCACGTCCACATTTGAGCTGTATTTCTTTAAGTCTTCTTGCCTGAAATGTGAACCTGACACGATTAAACACAAGCGGAAACATCTTATTGGGTCGCCCAATGAACGTAGTTGTGTGAAAGAAC
Source organism: Gymnocephalus cernua (assembly GCA_023631565.1). Taxonomy (NCBI): domain Eukaryota; kingdom Metazoa; phylum Chordata; class Actinopteri; order Perciformes; family Percidae; genus Gymnocephalus; species Gymnocephalus cernua. Next base: position 5,203,242 of record CM042439.1, on the reverse strand, counting down.
CTGTACACACTAAAAGACTGTCACACTGACCGATCCAGTATGGCTTAGGCTACATCTACTATGTTTTCATTTTCAAGCGGCGTTTTGAGACAAAAACAATCTCCATCCACACGAGAGTTTTAGCTCCAGTAGCAGAGCTAAACTTCGTTCATATTAACACGTCTGACAATGCATATCGCATGATCATTAGCATACACTGGGCATGCGCATGCTGGTGTAAACAGGAAGCAGATTGTCTGACATTACTTTGCGGTTCAAAATCATGGATGTGAAAATACAGAAAATATTTAGGAGAAAGAACGACAACGGCGAAAAAGTAAGATCAATGATTTATTAGCTTGGACAGAAGAGGTGGAAATGTTACTGAAAGGTACGTAAGCCTACCTAAGCGATAAGACTGACTTGACGTGAATTGTCATTTCCAAAGGGGCCGTCCGTCCAGACTTCAAAGCAACTCCAGAGTTTTCAAACCAGGGGACAGCAGTGTTTCCCAATGTCTCCGTTTTAGGGGCTCAGGAACGCCAGAGTAGTGCAGACGTGAGGCGTAAACAGCAAAAGATACCGTTTTTAAACCAAAACGTAATAGTGTAAATGTAGCCTTAGTACTGATCATGTCATGCTTTGCGAGCAAGCTTCACACAGGAAGTGATGGTGAAATGACTTCACAGCATCTTTCTCACAGTGCAGAGTGAATACACACTCTTGTTCTATACTTCCTGTCTGCAGTAGCGACTCTGCTTTACAACCCACTGCTTATCAGGGGAAATAGTGCTATGTACTGTATCTACCATATACTGTAAGGACGAGGGGTGTTAGCTATCCACATGCCTCTAGAAATGTATTTTAATTAAATTTTATATTAAGGAACAGTAACTTGTAAAAGTAGCAATACAGTACAATTTGAAAATAAAAGTTCAGCATTCAGTAATAACTTTAGTAAAAGATGACATTTTAACAGTAAAAGAATAGAAATGTTAACGGTTTGATAGTTTTGAGACATTAACGGTTTAGTTAATGTAGTCAGTAGAGTTAATGTACTTACTGTGCTGTATATTTCAAAAATTGGAAATAAATATTGCTACAGAACTGATTTTCTTTCTTTCTTCATCCTGAATCCAGTGCCGAGAGAAGTCATGATAAACAGTCCATGTCAGCCTAAAAATGACAGAATCCCTGGACTTTCCTACAGTGATACTAACCAGTGTTTTTATCCATTTATTTTGTGTACTGTGTTGTGCCTGGTACTGCAGACAGAGACTGTTGCATTGCAGGCTGGCATGTCACCCAGCACCAGGGATTCCACAGTGAGGTGTGGCCTCAGCCAATCAGTCTGGGTGTGGCTGCAAGCACCACCCCTCTCACACACACACACACACACGCACAGAGGACACACACTGGTCTCTCAGTCCCATTGTGATGGGACAGAGCCCCCTCTGTGTCTCTAGACAAAGGTAAACACAGCTCGATGCCACACCTTCCCCCCCCAACCAACAACCCACACAAAGCTAGGCTCTGAATTTACACCAAACAACCTCCCTAAAACATATTAAGTATCTTGTACTTTCTATCTATTGGTCTTTATATCTCTTTAAACAGACCATGTAACACCACTACCGTTGAGTTTGAGCATTTTGAGGTTAAGTGAAGTTTTCCATCGCAGCGACAGTCAACAATCACACATGAATAAATACAGTGATGTATTCATTCCATAAAAAAAAAATCAAAAGGGGAAAAACTTCCTGTGTAGTTGTATGTAGGGATCAGAAGAAAATAAGATAAGGTAAAAGATAAAAATGATCAACTGGAACCAGGTCTCGAAGAGTGCAGGAAAAAGCAACATCTGCAACCCTCCCATTACACATTTAACTACATGTGAATTATAACTGCATGAGTGAAATATGTTCAAGAAGTCTGGACAGGATGTGCTGAGCAAAATGAGCAAATAAATACGTTCCAACAAAAGTCATGTACTTATAGTGCATTCTCTTTTGTTCGTTATCTTCTTCTTCTTCTTTTTGTGTGTGTGTGTGTGTGTGGGGGGGGGGGGGGGGGGTGTTAGGGGGGTTGTTCCAGCATGATGTTACAGCATGATGTTTTCAAACTGTTCCCCTTTGCTGGCCTCGTTAACATCTGTCCTCTTCTGTGATTGGCCACTTCTCTGCCTTTCATGTTGGACCTGCCCATTCAGTTCTGTGGAGGTATCATAAATGCAAATGTCTCTCCTTCAACAATCAAACTATGTTTTCTCATCCCAAAGCTGTCGGGGGAATTTTTGCAAATAAATAATAGAATTAAAACACATTTGATGCTCAACAGTTAGATGATACAAAGCACCCCTTTTAGTTGTGAAAGCTTCATTGTTGGCATTTTTAGGTCTTGAGGAGGGAGGATTTGTTTTTGTCTGCGGACGGCACAGCTGAAGAGCAAAACTCCTTTAAGGAAATCTACAGAGGTTTGAGCGTCTGATATTCAGAAAAAAACTTTTCATAGACTTTTTCATGTTTTATGTCATATACAAATGATCTTATCTCATACCATTCTTAGCTTTCATATGCAGCAATTATTTCAGAGTTGAAAACAGATGTGTAATGTTTACCTACAGCAAAAGGCCTTAAATTCTGCATACTTGTCTTAGCACTATTATGACCTGTGAATTCTTGTTTACAGAGTCCAAAATAAATCTGCTCAAAAGGTTTTGGATTGGAAGAGTAAAGTGCTGTAGCAAGACCTGGATCGAATAGGATTTGCAAATAATTCCTTAGCGCTTGTTTAAACCTAATCTGGAGCTCCAGCTAGGTGGAGTTCAGACGGAGCCACATAAGCAGTAAATTACAGAAAAAAACACACTGAATTAAAATGTTAAGTCGTTTGAACTTTCTGTAGCTGTGCTTCAGCATTCAAACCACACCCATTCTACCGCTCCGAACAGAGTAAAGGAAACACTGAGAATCTTTTGCAAATCCGATTTGAAGGGGAAGGAGTACAGTGATGGGGCCAGGAGAGTGTGTGTGTGTGTGTGTGTGTGTGTGTGTGTGTGTGTGTGTGTGTGTGTGTGTGTGTGTGTGTGTGTGTGTGTGTGTGTGTGTGTGTGTGTGTGTGTGTGTGTGTGTGTGTGTGTGTGTGTGTGGTAGATAGTGATAGACTGAGTAAACGTATATGCGCATGTTGCATGTGTGTGTGGAGGAGGGGTCCCACTGTGGAGTTCCAGGAATAAGAAGGGCGGGATGGGTGTGACCCTGTCAGCCTCTGATCCTACCACAGGAAGTCAGGATGGGGGTAGAGAGGGACAAGTAGGACTTAAAGACAGACAGACAAGAGATGGGACCTTTTCACTGTAACTGCAGGGTGGAGGGAAGAGCAAACCTTACTATGACCTGATTTTTTGAGTCAAACGACTCGGAGGAGGGTCTGGCTAGTCAACACAGCATTCTGGGATGGGAGAAAAACATGCTCTGGTTAATTGGTATTTCTTTAAACCAATGACAATCGTCTTGGGCAGCGCTAAGTGCCGTATGGAGCAACGGCGCCTCTGCAAAATAGCCTCGGGAAGGAACTTGTTTTGGTGGAAAGTTGTTTTAGTCAACAGAAAACTCAGATTGGACAGATAGTCTAGTTGGCTGTCTGGATTTATCCTGCAGAGATCTGTGAAAAGGTTAACCATAGTCCTCATAAAGCGACCGGAGTTTAGAATGCCAACACAAAGAAAGGTAATGGATATCCGGCCTAAATGAGTGAAATCCGGTGGAATTTTCCGTCGGCAACGGAGCTGTATATGAGAATGCAAATGTCCGAATGGACCGGGCATTAAGATGGCGTTACCCTGCCAGCTCCCGTGTACAAAGTCTGTGTAATGTCCGAGCCCATGTGTGAATTAGAGCAGCTCATTGTCGGGAGAATTCACAGCAAGTGATTGGGCATGTTGATGACTTTTCTATTATGTGGCTGGCACGAAACTGGAAGAATGCAAACTTCCGAGGGTAAAGAAGACTGGTGATTTACACGAAGACGCAAACAAAAAAGTCTAACTGGAGAGACGACGAGACTCGGCATCTTCTGTCGGCATGGGCAACCGCTGAAATTGTCAGGCAAATTAAAAGGAATGGCAAGAGACTTGTGGTTTATGACCAAATCACGAACCAGCTACGTGACCAAGGTCCTGCATCCTGCAAACCCCTACACAGGTGCAACCTCTCGCCTAAACTAAACATGTTCAGACCTGATTATGCGGACATTGTTCCGGAGTTCACGGCAATAATCAGATGAGGCCACTGGGAACTTACTTTGCTTACACGTTCCAATAGAGTGTAAACAATTAACAGTAAAGCTAGGATGGGAAGTAGCTAAAGCTCTAAAGTTGTGTTCACACCGACTACGAAGCATGTTTTAGAACTGGCTCAATGCAAAGACCCGAGTGGATACAAGCAAACTCAAATGTGCTGAGCGGTGTGCAGATTGAAGCAAGTTAACAAGTTTCTAGCCTCTTTTCTGTGAGCAGTTGCGCCTTCTCTCTCTTTTATACCACTGTTATTTCAATATCTTTGGGTTTTAGACTGTTGTGATGACACATTTTCACAATGTTTGACATTTTATAGACTAAATGATTTACTTATGATAAATCAGTGACAAAAATAATTATTTGTTGGAGACCCTAAAAATCACCATAAGGGAACACGAGCTAATTCGGCCAAAACTCACTGACTAATAGTTGTTCTGCAGCCGTCCACTAGATCTGTCTCTGGGCTTCAAACAGGCCAATCTCAACATTTTTTACATCTATTTTTAACCGGTAAAGGCAGACTGAGCGTGAACTGAACATTCTGCTTTAAAGTAGATGGCAGTAAGAAGGCACATATGATGGAGACCTGACAGGTAGGGTGCTGGATGGACTTGTCATGAATGCTTTGTATTCAGACATAAAGAAATAAGGTTAACAGAAACCTCAGGATTTGAGTAACTGTCTTTTCCTCTCACCTGTAGCTCAGTCTGTCTGTAAAGGCCTGCTTTGTGTTTTATAGTTCTTACACTCATGCAGACATCTGATAACAGAGACAGAATGACAACATGTGTGTTGTGCGATTAGATATATTAAAACACAGTGTAACCCGGATTTTCCACTGTGCTGCGTGAGCTGCGTTTTTGTTCCGTCCTCTGTCAGATGAATCTCTTGTCATCCAATATGATATTGGGGGGCTCGCGTGAAAACAGACCTGGCGCGTATCTTTAGCGGAGCAGAGAGCTGCTTCACGCACACTTCTGGAACGCACCGTGGCGCAGCTGGTGGAATTTCAAGCATTGACTTGAATGCCTGCGATTGCTCGCGGGGCACGCTGCACCTCCGGAAAGCAGCGTAGATGCGCCCGGTGTAAAATAGGTGTTGGTGCTGACAATTGTTGCTTCACTACAATGTGTTTTCAAAGCTCTATTCTCAGTGGCAGAAGGTCAAAACAGAGAAAGAAATTCCATGGAAGTGTATCTGGACCAAAGCAAGAACATTAAATTACAAAGAATGGCATGCTGTTCCCCCCTGCTCTCTGCGATCACCTATACTATGTGTTAATATAGACAATTTCATGATTGTGTTGTTCTTATTTACATATTCTTCTGTTTCTGTTGTCAAACAACGAAACCGGTATGAAATAGTAATTTAATAGGCAGCTCATAAGTGACTGCTGTGCTGTGTGATCGGCTTATCAAAATAAGTTACAGGTGACTTTTGTGTTTTGTAAAATCTCCATTTTCCCAAAATACCAAGCCGGCGATCTAAGATCTATCTACTCTGAATGTTGCAGGATTGAAACTGAAAGAAACGTAAAAAAAATGTTTTAATTTAACAGGTTTGCTGCAGACATACTCTCAGACTCTGGGATCTTGTTAATGATATGTTTTACTGTTTTCTGACAGACATTTCTAGAATAATGAAAAACCCAAAAACTCTTGCTGAGCTTATTTTTTTACAGTGCACGTGAGAGAGAGAGGGTGGGACAGAGACACTATCTGGGTCAGCGTTCTCCTCTCTGTCACTGCTGCCTCTCTCCAACACCCCCGGCCCTCTGCGCATGTATGTATGTGTGTGTGTGTGTGTGTGTGTGTGTGTGTGTGTGTGTGTGTGTGTGTTTTTGAGCGGGGGGAGGGGGATTGCCCCAGTCAGCCGCACTCTGTTTATGCCCATATGTACACGTACACCGTTCACGCACGTCTGGTTATGCCCACACCCATGAACGCACATGCAGCACTTTCCCAAAGCATTTCCAAAGAAAACCTATTGAAGGAACACACACACACATATACACACATATACACACACATGGACACACACAACAACCAGTCCTTTTCATGAGAAGTGCAGATAAAGATAACTTGGCTCCATTTGCCTAATTTGTTTTGTTTCTGTCCATATTCTGTTGGACTCAGTTTCCTTCAATTGTATTGTTATTAAACTATACAGCAGCAGCTTCAATGTGACTAAGAGTACAATCAGCATGAGAAGAGGAAGAGAAATAATTGAAATTAAAACATAGGCGGAACGTTTTCTTCTCCCCATAACGGCTGCCTGCTCATGCCACTGTGAGTTCAATCTCAGTTCATAGCGGTGTCTAACATCCTCCCGACACGCTGTCGATAGCATTCAGATATAAAATAATAATTTATCAGTGCAGCGAATGCAAAAGCAGTCAAAGCTCAGGTTCGATCCTAGTGGGAGGTTTTGCATCTTTATAGATTTTATGGCACTTTGGGAGGGTTATTAGGACACGTTTCAGTAGAGAAGGAATTAAAGGGACAACGACAAGGTGCTACAGGAGGCCCAGACTGGTTACAGATTGACCAATAATGGGAGCGTTACCATTAAAAAGTTTCCCAGTCACTCCTTCACCAAACCAAGTCTGCCATGTGGCTTCAGAAAATTTAATTATTCACTGTTCCTGAGGATGTTGAGACCTTGGTGGTGATGTTCCAAGATGGCGCCCCATTTAGCACATTTGGCTTTCAGAACACATAAATGGCACAGAAATAATACACTGATATGGCTCTGTGTGATTCTTGGACATTTGCTGCTTTTCTTGAATAGAGTGTGGTAGTCGTTGCCATTGACCTCATCTGCCGTTGTGTTTACATTGGAGGCAATGGAGGCGGCGACAGCAACAGCTCGCTATCTGAAAGTACCTCTAGATGTACTAAAACATTTCATGCCAACACACTCTACTGGAGCTCCCAGAAATATTTGGATATGACATTGTTGGTCAGTTATCGATGGGAAAAAGAAAAACACACCAAACACCTAAGGGCAGGCATCCATTTACAGACAAGACTAGTTCAAGTGCAGGTCAGAAGCTCGGTGCCCTGATATTTCCGAAGAGCCACAACTATGATTTGCGTAAGTGAGACATGTCTGCATCAAACATGGTTGATATTTGTGATACTTTGCTGATTGGTCAAACAAACCAATTCAATGTAATCAGTGTCTATCATCTGTACTCTACCTGAGAGTTCCCGATAGTTTTACCTTTAACTAATTTGAACTGTATAAAAAACTGCAATGAAATGGACCAAATGAAATTGCAGAGAGAAGAGAAGAGAAGAGAAGTTGGGAGAGGGCAGGGAGGTCAGTTCTCATTGGTTTCCAGTTAAGGGTCCAAACATTGCACAACTCCTGTAACTGGAGTCCCTTAGCACACACACACACACACACACACACACACACACACACACACACACACACCTCCCGTTACAGCCTCAACCCTGAGAAGCAAGAAGACCCCCTCATAGGGAAGGAGGCTTCGAAACAAAATGAAGCAAAAGTAAATTTTTCACAAGTGTGTGTGTGTGTGTGTGTGTGTGTGTGTGTTTGCTCATACATATGATGTGTGAGGGTCAGAAGCTTTTGGCTTCCTTTATATAGACAAATTCAACACATGCTCACACACACACCCCTTCCTCTCTCATTTTTCTTCCCCATTTTGACCTCACTTACTTTATGTTGCTGTGTGTGTGCGTTAAAGCACGGATACAGATATTAAGAAATTATGGTCGGGATCGGGCCGGGCTCGGTCACATCAGCGCAATAAGGCATTTAATGTAAAATGGTGCTGCGGCTTTAAGAGAGCTCATGTGCGTGTGCGTGTGCGTGTGCGTGTGCGTGTGCGTGTGCGTGTGCGTGTGCGTCTGTGTGGAAGGTGGGCAGAAGAGAGATAGAGAAAGAGGAAGCAGACGTGTAGATGCGACCGGAGCAGAGTTATTCATGTTATAACGGCGGACCTGGAGGTAACGAGTCTGATCACGATCGGAAATGAAGCAAGCAGGAAAGGTTAACACATTGAACATTTTAACAGTTTATTAACGTGTGCTTGTTGCCCCGTGTGCGCTGATGCGCTCATCTGTTGACATTTTTGAATGCCTTCCTCCAGTTGCTTAATAAAAGCTTTCCACACAAACAAACGTACATGTGTCATTAGTATAAGAAAAGAAATGAGATTTTAACGGTGTCGGACGCGGGCCGGGCTCGGACAGAAAAATTCGGCCCAATCCGGACTCTAGTGTGCGCGCGTGTGGAAGGGTGGGGCTTGGTTAATAAGTTGCAGAGATGAGACGGACAGCTGAGTGTTTGGTGGAGGCTGGTTAGGTTCTAAAGGGCTAGGCCACCAAAAATGTGTTGTGTAACAGGACATCCTGTACTTACCATCCTGGCAGTTTTTTTTTTTAATCACTTGAGATAACTCCGCGGACATTCAGACGGAAAACATTAAAACTACTAGAGGGGCTGTGTTGGTTGGGGGTGATGCTTCAGAGAAAATTATGGTTCGATTTTTCAAATTTTATGAAAATATCAGAGGCTGCGTTTTTTGGGCATCGGTGCGGTACGAATTTATCCGAAAATGTTGTTACTCAACAGATGTACAGTGTACAAACAGTCAGACGATAAATCATTCCTCCCATAACACTGTGATTTCCATTAATTATTCTCAGCCTCAAATGCTTCTCTCTTTATATGGGTATGTTGCATGCAACTGCCCGCCATGTTGCAGTGGCCTGAGGCTCGCTGTACCAAGCAGTGCCATCTCTATATTGTCCTCCAAAGACGGAGCAAAACACTGACTGCGAGAGAAGGGAGGACGAAGAACCAGAATGAGGGCATTGAGTCAGAAAAGAGAGTTTAAAGGAGTTAGGAGTGGAGGATAAAAGAAAACAAAAAGAGATAAAAAAGAGGGGTGGACGAGGACGAGGTGAAGATGCGGGGTAGAGAAAACTAAAAAGCAGAGTCAAGTCAGTGTAAAATGAAAAACACTGCGAGGGAAGAGGAGTAAAAGGAGGGAAACCTTTGTCACCCTCTCTCACACAGCTGTGACCTTACAAGCGTATGTCTTCCTCCTCCTTTAACTCATTCCACTCTCGTCTTCATAACCCTCTCACAATCCTTCACTGTCCTCTCAGTTGTGTCTTCATCACTACAACACAGTAATTACATACATTCATGTGTAATACATTCAGAAATGAATGAAGATCGAAAGTAAACATGATAGCCACAATGCTGTAATATTACATTATCACATACCAAGTTAACACGCACACAGCACCGAAACTACACGTCTACTTCTTCGCAGTGCTGACAGAGAAGACAAACTTATCTCCAGTCCACAACCACTCCCTGACAGTTTCACTCACTCCACCCCTCCTTCAGCTGGGGAGCGACCACCGCCTCTTAAAGGGCCAGGGTCGTCCTTAGAGCAGCCTCCCCTGCAGCTGTACACAGGGTTCAGGACAGGAGGTGCTGCAGGAAGTTCAGAGCTGGAGCTGCTCTGACACTCATGGAGAAACACTGAAAGATAAGATGTGCCGGGTGTCCGTGAGCCCTGGTCCTGGTCACCATGGATACTCGGTTAAAAACCTGTCATCATGGCAAGATCGGGAGTACAGAGTACAGAAGAGCTGAGTGATTCGGATGTTTTCACTTGCAATAAATATGTTAAATATTAAATAAAATTAAACTAATTTTCAAAACAATTAACTGTATTCCACCATTATGAATGTCATGATCCCAAAGATTTCATATAAGATAAAATTCAAGAGCTAATTTTGTTTGTTTTTTAAATTAAGCTTTCTCTGAATCCCTACTTTGGATAACAGAAACGTTGCCTGTACTGTAACTGTTTCAGTATGAATACCAACCAGCCCCTCTGAAAAAACATTATTTGCATGACCATTATTTGTTTGTCCAGACGGCCTCATCTGTTTGTCAGACTGCCTTACGAAGAGAGTCTTAAATACACTGTGTTCCAAATTATTATGCAAATTATATTTTACACAGATTTTCCTAGATAGTCGATGCAAATTATATAATATATATATATATATATATATATATATATATATATATATATATATATATATATATATATATATATATATATATATAATATAATCTTCAAGTCACCAACCGTTAGGGTATAAGTCAAATTTCATTGAACAAACCACCCCATGAAAACAGTATTTTTAAAAAAAATAAAAAACTCAAAATGCACTGTTCCAAATTATTGACAACAGAGTTTCAAAGCAATTTTATAGGTTGTAAAGAACTGAAAATTTGCAGTATTAGGAGGTTCAATTTCTGAAATCAAAAGCTATTTCAGTCAAACCCATATACCCAAATAATAGGAAACACAAAGCACTGTTGGGGTTTGGGGTCCAATTTGAACGTGCACCATACCATCAATGGCACAAGTGTTTCACAAATTTCCTGAAACTCAAGGATTACGATAAAACGGTTCTCTCTGTCTCTCTAACACACACACACACACACCTTATCTAATCTCAGAGTTGAATCGAAGTGCAAAGAAAGTCAAAACAGCTGACGACTGCCTGACAACAGGAGAGACGAGTCAACAATGACCAACTATAGACATTTCATGGTCACGGGCTCAAAAGTCACTGCTGTTGCAGAATATTTTTGCAGAGAACATGAAAAAAATGACATGAAGAGAGAGATAGAGAGAAAGAGAGAGGGGGGGAGCAGAAGAAAAGTTGGAGAAGTTGGAGTGGTGAGATGGAGAGAAAGATGAGAGATGGAGGAATTGGAAGAAAGTTTGTCTTTGTGAGTAGATATTGGATTCACTTATGTTGCCAAAAACAAACACAGACTGCTTCAACCCACAAAAAACATTTTGTGTTACTGTAATTTGGATTTTCTTTTTCTTCTTTGTTAATTTTGTATGGAAATGCTTTTATCACTTTCCTGTTTTTGTTTTCTTTGGCATCATTACAACAACAGATTGGCTGCTTTCGAGTGTTTTTTCTCACTTTCAAATTCTGCAATTTGGTGTGGTTGTGCCTATTTGGTGCACATTTTCCAGATGCAAAATCAACACAATAAATTATTTTATGAAGACAAACATATATTTTAAAGATGCCCTAAAATGCCACACACACAAAACTCTACTATCAACATTGGATGTCGTCCTACCAGCAGAGGTGGCAAAAGTACTAAAATATTGTACTCAAGTAAAAGTACCAATACTTTGATGACATATTACTCAAGTACAAGTTAAATTACCTATCTGAAAAAATACTCAAGTAAAAGTAATAAGTAGTTCATTTAAAACGTATTTTAAGTAAAAGTTACTTAGTTACATAAAAAAAAAAAAACCTGTAAAACGGGGCTAGGGGGTCTCTCCCATGTAGTGGTAATAGGACAAGGGGTCATAAATCCCAAACTATTTTGTTTTTAATTAAAGAAAAAGCTATACAAATGTATAAACATCTATACAAATGTATACACATGTAATAACAACATAATTGGCCTCTTGAATTTAAATGAAAAGCAGTCTTTCAAATGTGGCCAAGGATTTTCGTCGTTTGGGCCAGCAGAATTCGATATTTCAGCTAGCATTTCTACTGAAACAGTCTCTGAACCGTCGTCACTCGCCTGATCCACCTCCATCTCATTCTCAATCTCCTACAGAAAGACTTGGCGCCTGCAGGCAGCCTAGATGCTGGTCATTCGTCACTGTAGTGGTTCCGGGGCCGGGCGCAATTCTTTTTCTTCCTTTCCTTTCCTTTCCTTTACATTTACAAACACAATGAATATTTCACTGTCTTTTATCAAAGTATACTGAATTGCCTTAAGCACCTGTATTTGTACTAAAACTCTCTATATTGACCAACATTTTATGACATTATATTACCACTGACTTTATTAATTATAACTTCCATTATAACATCAATAAACTGCTCCTTTGCTGCAGCCACCCAAACAAACCATTAGGATAGGCATCTGAGAGCTGCGTAACTAACCAATCACCCGGCAGCATCCACCCCACTGCCAACTTTCCTGCACCAAACCTCTTATGGCATTTCTCTGACGTCCACAAGAAAAAAATACTGCAGGGAGTCAAGCACTGTGAGCTATATTTTATGTGTAAACTATACAAATAATGTGAATTATTTTCATTTAAAAAAACTAAATTTATCATCAGCAGAATGACACACCAGGGACACATTATTTATTATCACATTACTTGAAGCTTTGTGACGTTGTTTTGGCGAACATGATACCAGAGCATTGCCTCTTTGCACATCCAGCAGACACAGAGCTAAATTAGCATTCAGATGGAGTCGTGTTTCCGTCCACCTGATGAATCCAAGTCAAATATTCATGAGGGAAAATATCCGGTTCTTTAGCTGCTAGACGTTCCATTGTGTTCACCAGCTAGTTGCTAACTAAGTCTGTCTGCTGTTAGGTTCTGGGCAGTGGACAGTGAGGCTTTCAGAGCCTTTTCTCTTAAAACAGCTGGAAACGAGGTTGATGAGAGCACGAGACCATGCAGTAGGTGTGCAGTAAAACCAAAACAATGAGCCAAAAAAGGATGAAGAGTCTGTAATTCAATTCAATTCAATTTTATTTATACTATCAAATCATAACAAGAGTTATCTCAAGACACTTTACAGATAGAGTAGGTTTAGACCACACTCTATAATTTACAAAGACCCAAAAATTCCAATAATTCCCCCAAGAGCAAGCATTTAGTGGCGAGGGAAAACTTCCTTTCGTGGGCGGTTGTCTAATGGTGCCGGTTGGGGGTACGAAGAACAGTGGGAATTAAAGTAACAATAAAGATAATGGAACTATGTCTAGAATCACGATTTTATTAGCTTAGAATTGATATCATGATTCTCTGCCACAATTTGTTTCTCACAAAGTGAAATGTTTATTGCACACATGAACCATGACAAAACAAAACAAATTGGCAGTACCAAACATACAGTAGATTTTTTTTGCCACCTGTAGTACATTGCGCATCACCACAAGCCTGTAAACATAGAAGCTTCAATTAATAAAGAAAATAAAGTACATACTGGCCATTTAAGTACAGTATGCTACCAAAAATAGTGACATATAACAAATTGAACTAAATATGGCCCTGATACAGGCTCTATCTGAACTTCTTGAACATGTCTCTGCGTACTTAAAACATGTTAATGTAAATGTCAAATGCTTTCAATAAATTAATTGAAGAAGAAACAAAAAGAAAAAAAAGAATCTAAGTCATTTAAAAATTAAATGGCGAACAGGGGTGAATCGAGATCACATTTTTATAACAATTTATCGTGCAGGCCTAGACTAGAGATAGTAGTTTTAGAAGTTCATGGGATAGCAGGGCACTGCAGGGCATAGCAGGACGTAGCAGGGCACTGCAGGGCATAGCAGGACGTAGCAGGGCACTGCAGGACGTAGCAGGGCACTGCAGGGCATAGCAGGACGTAAAGCTGCAGACTGGTGATTATTATTCTTTGTACACATCTCCGTGTAAGTGACCCTTTTAATATTACACATGGCCACTTAGGCCTTTAATTAAAGTTTATTAATGCATGTTTCTTTTTTGTCCCTGTTGTTAAGTTGCAGCATGTAACCACTGCTGCTCTTTGTTGATGCAGTTTGTCTGGGTTTGCCAGATGTTACCGTGATTTTCCAGGCTGTCTCCATGTTGACACACTGGATTTTTTGCTTTTGCTGCTTAGGCTCGGATTATTTGGCCTCTTCTGGGGCTCTGTTAGTTGACTCATGTTGCTGCTGATTGGCTCTTTTATGGCCGACAGATGCTGCTTGTTGGCAACCAGCCAAATGTGACCCATCTCTGTAGTGGTCTCTGGAGTGTTTGTAACGGCAATTTAGTTAATTCAGACCTTTTCTATGATATGTTTACAAGTTCAAAAGCACTGACATACTACTGTCTTGAGATTCCTTAAAATGTTAGTCCAAAAACACAAAGACTGTATACTATATGCCGAGTAGTGCAGAGAAGAACTGGGTGTGTCTCTATTTGGCCGACAGAGAGCAAGAAAGCTAGTGAGAGAGCTAGAAAGAGAGAGGGACAAGCTGCCTAGCTGTTATCAAACCACACCCTGTTGACGCAAAGCCAGCCACTACTTCCCCATACACCCTCTAATCCACACACACACACACACACTAGAACTTGTTAGTGTACTCTTCACTAAATTAAATACATATTACCTTTACATACGCGTAAATGCACAAACACACGCGCCCAAACCACAAAGTTGTGGTCATAGCACTTCTCTAAAGCTCACACTGAATTCAAAGCGCTTGTAGACCATAATTAACCTCAAACATGAGTGAGTCTGACACACACACTTTACAGGATTTACTTGATTGCCTGTCAGGTATCTGAGCAGACATTATCAAAAAGAAACCGATAGTAAGAAACAGGAACAGCATTCAACAAACATCGTGGTTCATGTCCCAGAACAACCAGGGGTCACAGTAAAGGTCTTCGCGGGTCCCCTGGGTTCCTATTATCTGAGACGCAATCTGGAATTGGAGTCAGGCTGGGTATAAATTATACCGGGTCTATTCTGTCTAATAGAATTGGTTATAGCCTCAGTATGCTTCAGCTGTACAATATGTTGTCCAATGTCTAAAGGCTAAAGTGTTTATACCTGTTGCTTATGTCGGGGCAAAGAAGAACTTTGCAAAAACATACAGTATTTTTATAGTCTCGACTTTAATGAATCATGGGAATAACCGTGCACACTTTTGAACAACAGATAGGCTCTGTAGATCACTAATATCACATTCACTTGTCAAGTTATGAAAACACAAGAAAGCATTTTATTGGACACAAATGTCACACAAATACACATCCAGGAATTCTTCTCCTTCATCCCCATCCAACACTCAGGTGGAGGTCACTTCTTGCCTGGCAGATACCTTAGAGTAGATGTAAATGCACCACCTTAATCTCAACTTGGATAAGACTGAGCTTGTGAGGATTCTCACGCTAAAGCCATCTGCACATGATCCACAGCAAAACCGGCCAGCAAGGAAACCTGAGTGACACAGGCACTCCTATAGATTCCTCATGTACAAAATGAGGAGGACTCACCTCTTCCTTGCTAGGAGGAGGCCCGCCTGGACTACTGCAACTCCTCCTGCCACCCCGTTTGTGCTCGCATCCAGTTTAAGACTATGGTGGTAGACTACTGAGCAGTGAAGAGAATTAATCCTACAGTAAGACAGTCTCTCGTGCAATTTAGGTCCAAGATGGAAGACATCCCTTTATTGTCTTAGAAAAGCAGTGAATGAGGAAGTACTGTGTTTCTCCTGCAGCTATAGAAATTCTAATTATTGGCTTGAAAACAAACCAAAAATCTAACTTTCACTTTTCTCATTCTTAACAAATGTTGTCATGAGTGAGTCACAGAATAAAACGCACCATCCAGAGTTCTTGTTAGCCTTTCTGTCTTGGGAATCTTTTGTTGACAGTAACGTTGGAGAGTAAGATTCCTGGAGTTCTGGTGGGTCAAAAATATTACATCACCACGTAACACGGTAAATCAACTGTTAACTGCCATTTACGAGATCCAACATACAAAATTGCCCAAATAGTTCCCAAAGAAGTAACATGTATTTAGTTAGTAGAACAACAGTACTATGCATTGTTAAAGTCGCTCTGAAAAAAAGGCTTTTGTGTTTGCTTGTGCCATTATCCCTCCATCACCTTCGACCCTGTTTCCACTTCCAGTTCAAAAATTCAAAGTGGCTTCACTAAGATGCTGCCTGTGTGTGTGTGTGTGTGTGTGTGTGTGTGTGTGTGTGTGTGTGTGTGTGTGTGTGTGTGTGTGTGTGTGTGTGTGTGACCTGATTATCTGATCATCTCCCTCTCTCACTTTCATCATCACTATTCTCTATGTCTGTCTCTCTATCATTCCAATAACCTCTATCTGTCACAATACACACATCATTTCAGATACACCCTCCCCACGTCAGCCACCACCCAATCCTCCTCCTCCTCCTCCTCCTCCTCCTCCTCCTCCTCCTCCTCCTCCTCCTCCTCCTTCTTCACTCCCCCTTTCCCCCTCCCACATCCCCTTTTCTTTTCATTGTGGCCGGTTTTGGCAGCGCAGCTGCGGTTGCCATGGTGACAGGATTCTTTCTCCCCGTTAATGACTGTGGCGTGGTTGTTAGGGGGTCACCCTCTACCGCCACCACCACTGCATCAGGGCCTAATCTGAGGTGACACGGCCGATATCCTCACACAAGCGCACACACACACACACACACACACACACACACACACACACACACACACACACACGCGCATTAAAACGGGCATGTACACTGGCATGCAGCAAGCATTCACAGGAGCCCACTGAGAAGAATGTCTGTGTACAATTGCATGCACACACACACACACACACACGCTCGACAGGCCCCACCTCTCACCACCCTCCCACAACACTCATTCACATAATTCACAGTCACACACTCTCACCAGAAACACACATTCAGCTACACTCAACCCTCCAATAATGAATGCTCTCACACACACACACACACACACACACTTCCTCTCCATTGAACATCCAGTACCAAAGCTTCTTCTTTCTTTTTGCCTTTGCTACCAAGAGTAAAGACCTCTAAATTCTGGCTGTTGAGTTATAACTTCTTACATGAACATAAATCTCCTTTTTTTATTACAGACTTACGGTTCTGATCCTTAAATCTACATTCAACTTTTCAAGAGCGTGGTCCAAAAACTCAAAGCACCACAAACACAGACAAGACGCTCAGAATTAAAAGTCGGTCAGCAGGTGTCTGAACATGATGAAATATCTGTGTTATTGGCTGATGTAGCAGCAGCTATGTGTGATAATAATTGTGCATGTGAACATGCGTTGTTCTTTACAGCATGTCGTAACAGCTGGAGCAATAAGATTCAGGTAATTAAAGTGCTCAGACTGAAAACCACCCTAAGTACAAAGAAGAAGAAAAAATAACAGCATGAGTCTTTTCTGCAGGTGCCCCAAAATGACATATAGCCCCTTTCACACATGCACTGCAACCCTGAAATTATAGACAATACCCGGAGCTGTATGAGAGAACACAAATGACCAAATCAGTTGGGACCAGACATTAAACGGACTTAACCCTCCCGGCTCCATAGTATAAAGGAGGTGTAATGTCCGATTGCCCATTTATGAATAGAGCAGCTCATTGTCGGGAAAGTTTGGGTGCTCACGACGCACTTTTACCTATCATGTCATTTCACGCCATTTACATTTAAGTCTCTACTGACTTATTTTATGACAAAGTAAAAAGTTCCCATGTAAGCAGTTGCTGGTTAGCTCACCTGGTTGAGCGCGTGCCCCATGTACAGAGGCTCAGTCCTCGTCGCAGCGGCCGCAGGTTCAGTTCCGACCTGCAGCCCTTTTCCCCCTGCATGTCATTCCTCCTCTCCCTCCCATTTTCCTGTCTTAATCTGTCCTATAAATAAAGGCAATAAAAGTCAAAAAAATTATGTTTTAAATAAAGTTTCTATGTAGGGAGGAGGTCGGGGTGAATGGATGGGTCAAACAAACACAGGACTTTCACCCAGGAGACGGCTGCTCATGTCCTGTGCGAAAGCAAAAGCACACAAAATTGTGCTTAATTTTTTATAAGATAGCATATAAACCGTTGTATGAGGATATGTTGATGCTATGAGGTTTTTACATTGACTCCTAAACTTACATACGTAACTGAATGTACGTCACAAACATACTTATTTTAACCCCAACCTTGATCTTATCTTATCCTATTTTCCTAAACGTAACTAAGTGTTTTTGGTTGAATGTACAACTTTAACCACGTGTTTATAACTGACGAGTTGGATATGAAAACGGGCGACGTTATATGACACGTGAAAAGCTTAAAATGTGTAGCCATGACACCCAAAATGTCCTTAAAAAGTAGCAAGCTTATACGCCGTCCCATGAGATCACGTTGAGGCTTCTTTCCTTCTTGTGTTTCAATGGGCAGAATTACCACTGTTGCTAAAACTGCAAGCCTCCAACAGAACCTGATGGAATCATACTTACCAGCAACATTTGGGCACGGTGGCCGTCATCATGTTGTGGAGGTTCTGTGGATGAAACACCTCCAAAAGGGATATTAACTCACAGACATACTTAGGGCTGGGTATCGAATTCAATACTTTTTAGGCACCGACTGAATTGCCTCTAAAGTATCAAATATCGAAAAATGCCTCGTCATTCAATACCCAATTTCAATACTTTAGGAGTTAATCTCATCAGCGTCAGTGAGCCAATAAGCATGCAGCATGGTTCTACCAAGATCTTATAATGTTTGTGATTGGCTGTCTAATGTTACACGTCGTAGAGACACAGGAAAAACCCTACGTTACACCGAGACGGGCTCACGTAGTAGGAGCTGAAAAATCAATAAAAAGATTTGTGCCGTAATGTTGTAATTTCGTTTTGTTTTATAAAATTGGTGTATTGTTTAGGAACCGGTATCAAAGTCACAGTATTGGTATTGGTACCTAGACATACTTGGCTCTGTACTGTGAATGGACGGCAAGCAGGGGACGGATGAAGGGGAAGCCAGGAGAAGAAGAAATGCCAGAGAACATGGACGGGACAGAAAGGGAAGAGACATGAGCTATTATAAACCACAGTCGTAACAAAGCTGTGCTTTCTGAAGCAGCAGAAGCTCACATGACAAACTGCCAGCAGCTTTATGACCTTCAGATAAACTTTGTTCCTAGTTTTAGAGCTGCTATTGTTTCATCCACAAGACTCAGGGCGTCAACTCCACAAACCGCAGCCACGCCGCCGGGCTCCATTAACAGTCCTGAAACAGGCCACCACCCTGCAAACCAGCTTGCCAACATAATGATAAACACTTACAGCTCGTCTCAATCCAGATACATTTTGACCGCTTTGAGTGCAGCATCCGGGTACTCGTAGTGCAGTGCAGTTGGCCACGCTTTGTCAGTGTGAATGCACTGTGTACTCAAAATAGCAAGTGTAAGTACAGAAGTGCGCTGTTTGAGACACAGCATTAGGCGTCCGGTATACTTGCCGCAGCCGACCTGTCGCATGCAAATGTGACGTCATAGGAGCGCCGTAACTATTTATACTCGCACGTGGTGGTCGCGACACTAGTTGCAGTCTTCTCCTGAACAGAGGTGTCGCTAATGAGGAAAGGCTACCGACTTTGTTATTTCTAGAAGAAGAAGAAAAAGGTAAACAAAGGCAGAACTGGCAGCAGCATTGATGTCAATGTTTCGATTCGATGACCTACTTCGTCGGATCAAGCCTTTCATTCACCATAAAAAAACTCATCTTAACCCAGTAAGTTTACAAGAGAGACTTGCAATCTGAGAGTCCTGGCATCCGGTTGTCCTCGAACTCGTCCATGCTTCCTGTTTCTGCTTTGTCGTGCGCCACTGAAAAAAATAGAGTCAAAATCCTGATGTGGCAGCGAGATCGACGTCATTTTGACATCACATTGGCACGTGACAGGTCGGCTGCGGCAACTGTAAAAAAGCCTTTAAGCTTGTCAGCTAGCTGTGGAGCAGTCAGTAAGCTAGCAAACAGGCTCACCACCAATCAACTTATACCACTTTCATAAACAAACACACCAGTTTGACACTAAAAATAGTCCCTATGAAAAGAGCTGACTGTGTCCACAGAAAGAAAAAATAACATTTTTCATTATTGTGAGCAGCACGGACATCACCTCCCTTGTCATGAGGTCAGAAATCTCAATCTCAAAGCCTGTAGCAAATAAAAATAGAAAGAAAGACACAACAACAGTTGTGGGCTGTGGGTCTTGTGTAAGCTTGTGTTAGCCACAGGTTGGTCTATATCGACGACGTTCCACTTCCGGGATTGTTCAGGTGCCGCTGGAAATTCCTCCGTCACCTTCTGCTTTCTTTGTGTTGATATTTTAAACTCTGGTCGATTCATGAGGACTATGGTTAACTGCTCCTCAGATCTCTGCAGGGTAAATCTAGACAGCTAGCTAGACTACCTGTCCAATCTGAGTTTTCTATTGCACAACTAAAACAACCTTTGAACGTACACATGTTCCACCAAAACAAGTTCCTTCCCGAGGCTATTTAGCAGCGTCACCGCCATTGTGTCTGGTGCTTAGCGCCGCCCAAGACAATTGTGATTGGTTTAAAGAAATGCCAATAAACCAGAGCATGTTTTTCTCCCATCCCAAAATGCTGTGTGGACAATGCGAAACTATTCACAGCTAAATACTGTGACCAACAGTCTGGTTGGGTCAATGAAGGGTCAAACACATGCTGAATATGTGCTCCTTATCCTTCATCATGCATGGAATGTCTGTGTAAAAGTGCACTTTCACGCAGTCAGCAAGTAAACTATAGGAACTCAGTCACCCACTGTACTAGTAAACAGGCCAAAGAGCTAACTGATAGTCATTTAACAAGTCTGCTAATCAAACGGCTGAACAAGGCAGTCAGTTAATGACTAAAGTCAATGCTATTGCCAGAAAACTGCTCAATGATTGAACCAGCAGGTCAATTTAATCTAATCTCTCCCTCCATGAAGAGCCAGTTAACAGTAATGATGCTGATGCTGGGATGGAGTAACGAGGACCCGACAATGAGAAACCATGACCCAACCTTACATACAGTCTATGGACCTAACAGAGAGGAAGAGGAGGGGGAACAAGAACAAGAGTAAAGAAACGGGCAAGACTTTCCAAAAACAAAAATGAAGCCTTTAAAGTTTTATTAGACAGTCAGAAAAACACTAGTCTATTGAGAATGTTGAGATGTCGTCACGACACAGCGCCCCGCCCCCAGAGATCCAACTTCCACCATTTTGAGCTGCTCATGTTCATTGTTTATGTTGGTTGCGGAGGTCTTTGTTGCAATTCTGTTTTTCACTATTCTAGATTCTAGATAATTACTAATAATAATATCGCGATTGTCATGGAAACTGGAGGAACCATGTGTTACCGTTTTTCCTACATGGAAAAAGCATGATTCACCTTCTTCATCAACATCAACAAAACAAATTGAACTGCACAGTTCACAGTTCCACATCCATTTCGTCCAGTGTTTTGAAATGCAGCGCTATTACACTGTTGCCCCTGGCAACCGATGGTGTAGGTACGCCAAAATGGTGGACAGGCTCAGACCCCTCCCAAATCGTGACGTGACAGCAAGCTACCATGACGTATGTCCTCATTCTCAAAATCCACGATGTTCCACTTCCAGTTAGAAATTGTTTCAAATTACATCTTTCATCCCTTTTTGTTTTGCTGAATTTTTTGTTACCCCCGCCAAGCAGGCAATGTTTTTGGCTCGGTTTGTCTGTTTGTTTGTTTTTCTGTCCGTCAGCATGATTACAGAAAAACTACTTGCCCAATTTTAATTAAATTTGTTGCAAGGGTGTAGCATGGGCCAGGGAAGAACCCAGTACATTTTGGAGCGAATCCGTCTCATATAGCCAATTTAATATAGCCGTTTACATAGTAAGCCTTAGTGCTGCATTCATGTTGTGTCGGATTATCTGAAAAATGAGTCCCCAATCATATTTCGTGGCTCACCTGATCTGGTTGTTTAGACCAAGCCCCCCAGGAACAGTGCCATGTCATAAAGCAACCATGGGCTTATCGGCCAACGGTGGAACTGCACCCCTCTGACCCAGAAAGACTTTTCCCATAGACTTTGCATGGTGAAAGAAACTTCTATATTTCAGCGGATGTTTTTTTTTTTTGAGTACATCTACTTACCAGCCCGAACACTTAAAGGGTCCTTGTTTAAAACGTCATGTTTTAAACATTTTGAACATTCACTAGCAGCTGAATCCAGTTATTAAACTAGGCATGATGAACGCGTGTGTTATGGATATTTAATCTGACAAAAATTGCAATTCGCAATTTAAAGACGACACCTTGAAATCATAATGCGCTATTTTCACAATTTGACAGTTTATAGTCTAAACGATTAATCAATAAGTAGCAAAACAAAGTGACAGATTCATCGATATGTCCAGTATATCTTTATTATATGCATATCATTGGACTGTACATCCATTCGTTGTTCCAGCTTTGTGATTGTAGCACAGGAATGTCCCCAGTGTGGGATTAATAAAGTCTATTGTAACTTATTGAAATGGATAAAAACATGAAG
Source organism: Gymnocephalus cernua (assembly GCA_023631565.1). Classification (NCBI taxonomy): domain Eukaryota; kingdom Metazoa; phylum Chordata; class Actinopteri; order Perciformes; family Percidae; genus Gymnocephalus; species Gymnocephalus cernua. Next base: position 5,180,776 of record CM042439.1, on the reverse strand, counting down.
TTGGTTTTGTGTGGAGTTTATATCTGACAGTCAGTTAGTAAGACTATAAATGATTTTTACATAATATTACAAACATAGTATTTTCTTGAGGCAGACATTTTATTATTTTCAATGTCACCTCCAGATGGTGTCAATGGTAGACTGTAGTAGTGAAAAATAAGTAGGAGGCGGCCTGTAATAGACAGAGCTGCAGTCTGCCTCTTATCCGTGTACTGCAGCAGTGCATCTTGTAACAGATAGTCCATCACGACTTGAACTGGATCCCAGTTCCACCTAAACTGGTTGATAAAGCTAGTGCCAGGAGTTGAACATGGAATTATTTTGTGTACAGATATGACAAATACTGAACCACTCCGCTCCTATTTATCTCATAATAGAACTTAAAAAATAAGGCAAACAAGAATAGAATCCAACCCACATTTCCGTGAGGCTAACTGTGATTTTTTTCTCCATCACCTTCATTGCATTCACTGTACATACTGGTGACAAGATTACACATTTTAGTTTATTTTTGCATAAAGTCTGGTCTGAATCCTTTTTAAAAAGGGATGAAGAAGATGAGACTCTTTATAGAGAAATCAAGGTCAGATCAACAGCTCCGTATAGACACTCTGTCTTAGGCTGGCTCTACATACATTGCTTGATGCTTACTCTTGTTCACTGCAATATGATATCTGTAGTAGGCAAGTTTCAAATGTTAGTAGTAATGGTGTCCAGGGTCAAATTTTGGTATTGTAAAAAAGAGAATCAGCCAGCTCTGCTCTGCCTTCACTATGTAAATGGTGCTGTGTCTCTATAAATAGCTCTAAAGCCCGGGGGCAGGCCAGCCTCAGCAAGGCCGCCCAGCAAACAGAAAAAAAAAGACACCGTGACACCACCAACAACTCCACCCCCCCACCCTGCTTTGCGGAATCCAGGGCAACAAAGTCTCTGAACCCTCCTCCAGACCCTGCAAGCAACAGTGCAGAAAATTGGCAACAAGTTACCATTGTTGTCTTACCTGAATAATGCAGACACTGTGGGCACCAATCTGTATCAAGATGTATCATGCCCCAGATTTGAGCAAAATCAGACACATTTTTTATGCAACATATTTCTAGTTGAACTCTCCTTTTTTTACACTAAATGTAAAAAACTTATGTGAACACCCAAACATTACACCCATATGTGACCAAACCATGGGTATTATTAATATGCTGCTATAGCAGCCTCCAACTCCTCTGGCTTCAGGTTCTGCCCAAGACGTTTAAACCTAGCTGCAGGGATTTGCTCCCATTCAGCCACACTGATTGTGGCAATCAAGGGGATAGGCCCATAGACAGTTAAAGAAATGGACCAACAGATCCCGTTGCTCTGGACGGAGACCAGTAAAGTCTATTAGAAGCACTTTTCCGGTGAGTGCTGAGCGTTACTGCGCAGCTGCAAACTGAGCTTGCCGATGTATATGTGACGTGAGCAACCTGTCATAAAGTTGTAAGTCTTCTGGTAGCTGTGCCAATAGAAATCTCAATCATTCCGAATCTTGCAGAGACGGAGAGCATAGGTATATGTAAGGAGATAACATAGGTACAGGCTAATTATTGCTAACTAAAATGCTAGTTAACATTAGCAATTAAACTTAAACAGCTAATGTAAGTCGAAACTGCCTGCGAGCTTCTCCTGTACTATACGGTAATTCCTCTACTATGCGACAGTAAGTTGTGTGGTTATGACACAATCGTTTGCCTATTTTTACAAAAACGTCTGCTACGGAGCCATAACGTGAGATACAAGGTAATGGAGCCTTTTATGCATTGTCATGTTTCTTTAGAAATAAACAATGGACAAATAAAGTCTTAAAACACTTCATAAGTAAAGTTATTGGCTGTCAAAGTGATGTCAAAATGAATGGCAGTCAATGGAATGCTAACGGCAGGTGGCGCCTATGGAGGCAGGCTTACCCAAGAATGAAGCCGCTATGGCGTTGCGGAGAGAGGCTTACCCCCTTGGGTAAGCCTGCCTCGTGTACCTCCCATTTTTATGACAATGTATAAAAGTAGGGTCTCCCATGGCAAAGTGGTCTCAAGTGAGGGGCCAGACGAAGAATGGTTCAAAAACCCTATGCTAGAACGAGGAAGAGATAGAGAGACCCTGCCCGGAGGAAGCCCAGGGCCCCCATCTGGTTTGCCACAGAGCCCGGCCGGGCACAGCCCGAAAAAGCTACGTGGTACCTCTCTCTCCATCCCATGGGCCCACCACCTGTGGGAGGAACCGTTGGGGTCAGGTGCGCTGCCACACGGGTGGTGGTGAAGGTCAGGGGCCTCGTCTTTGGAAGTTTGGGGTCCCCTGCTGGAGCTGCTCCCCCCCGCGATACACGGATAAAGATAGAGATATATATATATATATATATATATATATATATATATATATATATATATATATTGCTAGATAATTGTATATTATGACATGACATATTATTTAACAAGCAATTTTTATTACATTGTGTCTTTAACATAAATTGAGTCCCTAAGAAGATATGAAAAATTGCATTTCTATGCAGCTCTGTAACGGTATTCAGACTAATGAAAAGCACAGAGCTGACATTTACCTCCCCTCTGCTCTCCAGACTTCCGGCTTCCCATTAATTCTCAGTGACTCAGCTGGCTGAATGACCTGACCAAAGCGCCACCTGTCAGCAATGACCCTTGTGATGGCCTTAACGCACCCAGTCCATTCCTCACACAATGTCTACCTCGCTCTCATTTATCTCTTCTGTGGTACATGCGCTCAGACACACACACACACACACACACACACACACACACACAGGAAACCTCAGTTGTGGTTAATACAAGCGTCTACGTGGGAAAATGTCAATGTCTCTGTATGAGGATGCAGAGAAGTGACAAAAACTCTCCATCTCATCTGGTGGCCACAGAAACATTTCTGTCAGCGCACCTGTCATCTGTCATTCTGGCATCCAACCCTTTGCACTTGTCCCTGCCACTAGCCTTTAATGTTGGCGATCAAGGAACTGAAGCTTATTGTACTGCTGCACACGTTGTAAATTGCTCTGAATAAGAGCATCACATTAAATGGAAAATGGAAAAGGGCAGTGAGCCAGTTAGCTCCTCACCACCTGGAAAACACTTACAGAACAGTTATTAAAGCGCCCTTAGCTCAGCCAGTGAAGCATGAGACTCCTGATCTCCAGGTCACAAGTGCCTCTAAATTACAAATGCACCCCTGGATACTTCTAAATCATTAAAATAATCCATTTTTGACACATGCCAAGTTCTTCTTCGTGATCAGGTGTTGTAATGTGTTTTTCAGTGCACCTACTTTTCCCTCACCTACTTCCACCACCTACTTCTCTGTCACACACTTATGGACACTTATTCAACCAGAGACATGTTGCAAACCAGTGCACAACATTTTCACAGTGAACACACCCCTGATGTGAACTACTTTCATTCAGAAGTGGAATATATATATATATATATATATATATATATATATATATATATATATATATATATATATATATATATATATATATATAAAAAAAACACCAAATCAGAAAAAGTTGAGACAGTATGGAAAACACAAATAAAAAAAGAAAGTAGTGATTTCTAAATGTACTTTGACTTGTATTTCATTGCAGACAATACAACAGCACATAATTTAATGTGTTCCTCATGATATTTATTTTTATTTTTTTCAAAAAAACAAAATTCCTATTTTGGTTCTTGCAACACATTTCAAAAAAAGTTGGAACAGTAATTTACCACTTTACTTTACCACATTTACCACTTTGTAATGTTGCCATTCCTTTTCACAACACTTAAAAGATGTTTAGGGGCTGAAGACACCAAGTGATGAAGTGTTTCAGGTGTAATTTTGTCCCATTCTTGCTGCAAACAAGTCTTAAGGTGGGCAACAGTACGGGTCTTCGTTGTTGCATTTTGCGCTTCAAAATGCGCCACACATTCTCTATTGGAGACAGGTCGGGACTGCAGGCAGGTTAGTCAAGTACCCGTATCCTCTTCCTCCGCAGCCAGGACTTTGTAATGTGTGCAGAATGTGGTTTTGCATTATCTTGTTGAAATATGCATGGACGTCCCTGGAAAAATTGTCTTCTTGAAGGCAGCATATTGTGCTCCAAAATCTCTATGTACTTGTAAGCATTAATGGTGCCATCACAGAAGTGCAAGTTACCTTTGCCAAGGGCACTGACACAACCCCATACCATGACAGACCCTGGCTTTTGGACTTGTTGCTGGTAACAGTCTGGATGATCCTTTTCTTCTTTGGTCCGGAGCACACAGCGTCCATTTCTCCCAAAAAATACCTGAAATGCTGATTCATCTGACCACAGTACACGTTTCCACTGTGTGATGGTCCATCCCAGATGCCTCCGAGCCCAGAGAAGTCGACGGCGCTTCTGGACACTGTTAACATAGGGCTTCCTTTTGGCACAGTACAGTTTTAACTGGCATTTGTGGCTGTAACTACGTATTGTGGTACTTGACAAAGGTTTGCCAAAGTAGTCCTGAGCCCATGTGGTGATATCGCTTATAGATGAATGACGATTCGTGATGCAGTGCCGCCTGAGGGATCGGAGATCACGATTGTTCAGCTTAGGCTTGCGCCCTTGTCCTTTACGCACTGAAATTCCTCCTCATTCCTTGAATCTTTTAATTATGTTATGCACTGTTGAAGGTGAAATAAGCAAATGTCTTCCTATCTTTCTTTGAGGAACATTGTTTTTAAACATTTCAATGATTTTCTCACGTATTTGTTGGCAAACTGGCGATCCTCGGCCCATCTTTGCTCCTAAAGGACTAGACCTTTCTTGGATGCTGCTTTTGTACCAAATCATAATTACAATCACCTGTTGACATCACCTGTTTCAAATCACATCATTATTTAACCAATTTACCTGATTACTAGCCCTAAATTGCTCCTGTCCCAACCTTTTTTGGAATGTGTTGCAGGTCTGAATGACAGTAAAGGATGTATATTTACAAATGAAATTAAGTTGACCAGACAAAACATGAAATATTTTGTGTTCACATTGTCTGCAATGAAATACAAGTCAAAGTACATTTAGAAATCACTACTTTCTTTTTTTATTTGTGTTTTCCATACTGTCCCAACTTTTTCTGATTTGGGGTTGTATATATATATATATATATATATATATATATATATATATATACACATACATACACACACACACACACACCAGCAATACATTTTTCCAGTGAAAGAGTGCATCATGTTTTGCATCATGCAGCTGTTTGTGTCTATTCCGACAGATTTCTTGCTTGATTTTTATTTATTTTTTCTAAAGAAAGACATTTGAGAAAGATGCCCCTGATTCTACTGTACTGACACTAAAACATACATACATACATTGATATTTTAGGTCGCTGAAAAAATGTCTGGTACAAAACTTCATTTACGCCCACAAATTAAATTCATTTAAATGGAATAATTCGCTCATGAAGGCGAAGTAAGCCTGCAAAACTTTCACATCACAATTAAAATGCAGGGAGCTAGCATTTTTTCCTTGGAGGCACATTCAAGGATGCTCCAACATTTGAGAACTGTAACTTGTTCTCTAAAAAGCACCAATTTGATCAGTTGCATAGTTGAAAAATAAAACCCGGATGGTGACTAATGGCTCATTATAATGGATTGTCTATGCTTAGCAGTTTCTACAAGTCTCATCAAGTTGTTTCTTATTGATGTGCTGAAATGTATTGAAACCAATGGCTGTATAGAACCTACAAAGTCACTCAGCAAACATACGTTACTAAATGAAAAAGGCATACTGCAGTCAGCAGCGCAACGTAAAGTATGCAAAACAAAGTGAGCTGAAACATGCAAAATCACAGGCACAGCTGTGTCATTTATCATACAATTTAAAAAGTTCACAGCTGTTAAAAAATGTTCCAGATGTTGATGGCAAATTATTATTTTCCCACCATTTCATGCAACTGAGTGGCATGGTGTGGTGTGGTTTGGGTGGAGTACTATTGTGTAAGGAATCATTAAGCAGAGGGTGGGTGTGCGTGTGTGATACTCTTATACACAATATCCACTATCTCAATAGTTTGATCAAACTTTGTTCAGCATAGTTAATCATTGCCTACTGTGAGGCATCCTCTCTCTCTCTCTCTCTCTCTCTCTCTCTCTCTCTCTCTCTCTCTCTCTCTCTCTCTCTCTCTCTCTCTCTCTCTCTCTCTCTCTCTCTCTCTCTCTCTCTCTCTCTCTCTCTCTCTCTCTCTCTCTCTCTCTCTCTCTCTCTCTCTCTCTCTCTCTCTCTCTCACGCTCGCATTAACACACACACACATACCATCTCTCACACACACAGGCAGACTTTGTATTCTAGGGCCCTTTCCTGATGATGCCCTTCCCCGGAATGTACAGCTGACCCTGCTCTCACTCTACAGCCCAGCTGATCCTGGACACACACACACACACACACACACACACACACACACACACACACACACACACACACACACACACACACACACACACACACAGGAGCATGCTCAGTTGTGCCTCTGTGATGCAGAAGCAGAGCACTGCAATCAGTTAACTACACTTCCAATAATGCACAGCCTTAAGTGTGACGAAATGGATTTCCGCTCTCACAGCGTCAAAATCAATTACCTGGGTCAAAGGTTAAAGTCAAAACAGAAAGAATAGAAATAAAGTAAGAGCATAATGAGTGTTTTTGCACATTCAACTAGAGCAAGCAATAAGAACTCAAATAAACACTTATCTTATGACACTAATGTCTACAGTTACTGTGTGGTCTATTATATTCATCTTACTTGCTATTATTTGTACAATATTACACTGATTTATTGTGTCTAAACAAGTGATGGTGCACCACATAATTTAAAATAATAACCCAAAATATTTAGAGTGTGTAAATAAATGTCTGGTTTGCCACTATCGACTGACTGATGTGACATTAAAATGTGTTTCACTGGTCTCATTATAGTTCATTAAAGTGCTTAGAGTCACTGTTGTACCTGCTGTGTCACTTTTTAGGAGGGAAACATTCTCCAACCTACAGGAAGTGATGTGTTTTATGTTTCTTGTTTGTTTGGAGGAGACTGTCACTACCCGATGTGAGTCGAGTGCAGATATGAGTTGCGCATGCGTCACTTTGCGACAAGTAGCCTACAAGATGCTAACGAGAGACTTCTGTAATGTCAATACAAATGGACCTACATAACGAAGTTTGTTCACTGCTGGCTACAAGTTAGCAATCAAATGCAACAAAGGCTGTCACTTGAATGGCGTTTTGAGCTAACGTTAGCAATATGCTGTAAACCGTTTAAATCTGAGCATGCGCAACTCACATCTGCACTCAACTCACATCGGGTAGTGACAGAGACAATTATAGAAACTCAAACTCTTTCAACTTAAAAAAGACAACGCAGCAGTTAAAGTCTGGGGACAGACCTGAGGATAATTAGGCCCAATAAGACCCAAATAGAGAAAGAACACCAACACAAACAAGCACCACATGATCACAGCTAATAAGGAGTCAGCTCGGATCCACTTGGAAAATAGCCATTTTGGTCCGGTATTGGATCTCTGATAACAAGAATCCACAGTACCAGTGAAGACCTCTACATTACAATCCCACCCGATGAAGCTGCAGTCAGTGCAGAAAAAAACATAACAATGACCTCATAGCCTCAACATATCCACATACAAAGTTTTAAATATCTTACAAAAAGGTACACACAATTTTTCGTGCTTTTGATTTCACACGGGACATGAACATGTTTGTTTGACGCATCCAACTGACTTTTATTTAAAAGACTTAGGCTATGTACAACTTCCACCCGCGAGGCTCAGCCTCTTCAAGTTTAAATTGTTTTGTCCAATGCTGTTGCTTTGACTTTTGGTCTTAAATGGGTTTCAGCTTTAAATGTCTGCACGTAGCATTATAAGCAAAGATAGCCATCAAAAAAGCGCCATCAGGTAAATACAATTATGCCAGTGCTCTGCTTGCACCCTTTTCACCTTATTTGAGACCTGAGGATACACGTTTCCCTTCCAGTGCAGTGTTGGCTTCAAATTCCTGCAGATTTACTGTATTTGGCAAATAAAGTGCTTGTGACTCCGATGCTGTTGTTTATGCACATTTCCTGGGTTGATGACATGCTGCAGTTATAAATTATCCTTTTACATCTAATGGATTTATTGTGTACAATTGAACATATAGGCTACTCTAAAAATGATAGAGATTGGATAGTGAAAAGTGTTGCTCATAGGTGTGAAATACAGCATGGCACAAGGCAGTGCTTCATCAAAAAAATAATCAACAGACTATGACTATAATTAATTAATAAATCGATAGAGAAAATAATCGTTAGTTGCATCCCTAGTAGAGTTAAGAAATAGTATCAATCAAGTCTCCAATGCTGGTAATTAAAAAATATTGAAAAGAGCAAAATGAAGTCAAAATTAAAATAAAATAAAAACAACAGAGCAAGAGTGATACTGCCACAGTCGATAAAACAAGCCATGTTCAAACACAATACACATCAATTGGTCATCCATGCAAATTTGCAGGTCGAAGTTCACTTCTTTATTGAGGAACTTGAAAGTTGTGTCCCAACTTCTCTCCTGCATCTTTCTTACAAACCATCAATATCCAATAACCATCATAAACACCTGAAGCTGCAGTGAAGAAACTGGTGTTTTCTCTCAGCTCTGTGTTCCATTAACAGTGTAAGATTAAATTTGCTTTTGAGTATACTGCCAGCCTAACTGACATACAATGCTAAAGCAAGACTCATTTAAAGACACAAGGGCCCATGCAGTGCAGCTGGAGGCAGTGCACTTGGCTGCTTCCCAGGGTTTTGCGTTTTTGTAGAGGCTGCTGGCCCTTTAAAAGCTAAGATGGTGTCCTACAAGCTGCAGTTTCTGCCTTCCGTTTCCTTCCTGCCTCTCAGAGATCACAGAGCATTTAAAATTGAACCTGAACTTACCTCGCACAGAGAGAGATAGAGTGGTTTTCGTATTAACCGTGCGAATGACAGTGCTTTGAACATGCTCTAAACATAATGTTCTACAATGCAATGAGGTCGCTGTTACAAAACTCTTCCACTAATTGCAAAATAAACTGCCTGCTTGCAAGGATGTACTTGTAATTAACTGTTATAAGACATGAGCCTAGTCACTGACATTTGGCACATGTACAGCTGACAATGTCAACTCTGCTTGTGTACAGGCAGATCATCTACACAGATAGATGTTTCGTTTTTTCTCATTGACCAGGGCAAAGTCAATAATGTACACTTACTTTCTTGTTACGGGTCCCCGTGTGCATCTCGGTTGCCGGAGCGGTGCAGCGGCGGAGGGGTGGAGCAGCAGGAGGGGTTCGGTCGGGGCTTTGGGTAGCTCTATCTGAATAAGAACGGGTAGGGAGATAGGGGGAGTTTGGGGGGGGGGCTAGTTTTCCACCTTTACAGTGAATATTCGGGATATAGCAACACGAACCCTGCCTCTTCCAGTGTTTTTTTTCAGTTCATATCCGCAGCGTCGAAGGCTCCCTTTGCTCCCCCAAAATACAGCGAGTCTCTCTGTGTCTCTCCCTCTCTCTGTGACGGCGTGTTGTTGCCGTGTATTCAAGGGCTGGGCTCTCTCTCTGCCTTTTCCTCCTCCGCCTCTCCCTGCTTGTGACCCCACCCTGCGTCCCCACCCCTCATCTCTCTGTCAGTCAGGAGCTGCGCAGCCCTGCAGAGGAGCGGAGCGAAGCTGAGCCGAGCTGCCGGCGACCCGACACCGGCAGCAGACAGGCGGGCAGGAGGAGAGGAGCTGCAGCAGAATCGCGCAGTAATGCATTGGGAAATTTGGAGTGCATGCAGCCAGCTGCTCGCATCGGTGAACAACTATGCCATCTATGTTGCAGCAGCCAGCTGCTTATTGCTCAGAGATGAAGTGAAACACCCATGTCCCCTTACTGACGTCAGCCAGCAGGCTAATTGAGGACACTTCTACTAGGTGGGGAGGGTATGAGTGGTTTAGACTAGAGTAAATATCTAGCAAGGCTTTGCAGCATTACTTTGATAAATATGACACCATGCACAGATAGAGAAATGGAAGGCAGCCAAGTCGGATGATTGGCATGCGGTAATAACCACACCCCTTTCTGATGAAGTAGGGTGTGGTAGGCTTGTATGCAAATATTTGTATGTGCTTTTTTTTCTAAGATATTTCACAACATTAAAAATGCATGGAACATGTTGGGTCTGTTGTGGATATCCAAACCGTCAGCCAAACAGCTGAAAAAACACATGAAATCATATAGACTTTTTCTTTCATTTGTAATATTTTTCTACTAAATACAATGCACATGGCTCTCTTTTCAACCCAAAACGCTACAAAATATATGTTGTGACAATATTTTCCTCAAGTTTAACCATGAAACAATATAGTTAATTAGTTCATGTTTCCCTCGGGATGAATGAAGTATCCATCTATCTATCGATCGATCAATCTATCTATCGATCTATCTATTTATCTATCTCAGGGATCTTCAACAGGTTCATCCTAAGGATTCACTGTGCTACATGTATGTTTAACATTAAAACATGATTTATAAAATCATGCAAATAATGATTACGGTATGCTATTTTAAAAGCTTAGTATTATATGCAAAAAAGGTATGTATAAAGGCTTTAGGCCACCCTACACCTTATTGTAAGCCCAGTTTAATATGCAACTTCATTTTATACAACAAATGTAGTAGGGGGTCCCTGCTCCGTCTCTCTTTCAGTTAAGGTCTTAAAAAACGTTGAAGACCCCTGATCTTTGTTCATGTGGGGATTTTACTACATTTCCCATGATTCCAAATGCCGGAACTGGAAGCACAAAGCGGAAGCATGCGAAGGTAAACACAACTTTCAGTTATCCGTGTCAACACCCCAATCATTTTAAAAGAATTGTGGCATTTTAATCAAAAGTATTTTGGTTCAGCACCTATAAAGCTCTTACGTAGCTCTTACTTGTAGCCTTTACGTCGACCATTCGACCTACTTTAGGCTGGAGGTCTCAAATTATCACATAACGTTACACGCGTGTAGGCGTGTATTAAAATAAGGAAATTACAGATACTTACGAAAACGTTTGATATAATAGAAGTAGGTTACGTTAGCAATCTTTCCTCTTTCTCAAAAGCCAGTTAAGGCGGTTTGTAAAACCTCCACTATGGGAAGGCACAGTCAATATCAGAGTGCCTGGAAAAACACATGTAACGCCAGCTAATAACGTTAACTATAACGTTAACTATAACGTTAACTATGTATTTTCGCTGCCCGCTTTTTATTTGACACCATATAGTTTCACGGTAGGGGCAGGAGAAATCGATACCATTTTCCATTACGTAGCATTTTCCATTACGTAGCATGTCATTTGATGATATATATATATTTTGTTATTCGGTGAATTATCTGGAAATTCAATGGAGAAAATGTTTATAAAAGTAACAAAAAATGGAAATGTATGCCTTTGACAGAGCATTGATGAACACATTCAAAAATCCTGTGAATCCAATGTTGTTATTAACCAATCCTGCTTGATCATCTTATATATATATATATATGTGTGTGTGTGTCTTTGATAGAAGTTAAAGTCACCTTTTAGAATATTACTTGAGTATAAGTCTTAAAGTATCTGATATTTACTGTACTTAATTTAATTTTATACTTTTTATTGATCCCCAGTGGGGAAATTACAATAAGTATCAAAAGTAATTTTCTGATATTAAATGTACCTCATTATTAGAATTAAAAGTAAAACTTGATTGTGAACTCTTTTGTGGCTTCCTCATAGTACAGCTTAATTTTCAGGGTTTCCACATCCTTCTTGAACATCAAATTCAAACAGAATAAAAAAACATTGTGAAAAGAATCTTTCACTCCAACATGCAAAAACATTTCTTGCAAGTAACGAGTAACGAAGATGCTTAGGGGAAATGTAGTGGAGTAAAATTATGCATTTTATTCAGGAAATGTAATGGAGTGAAAGTAAAAGTTTCCATAAATATAAATAACGAAGTAAAGTGCAGATACGTGAAAATTCTACTTTACTTTACAACACTGACTGTGACAATTAGCTGGGTTTTTTTCTCTGTTCGTTAGTCGGACAAAACAAGCTATCTGAAGACAACACAGAGGGCTTTATGAAATTGGGATGGCCATTTTTCATAATTTCTCTATTTTATAAACCAAATAATTAGATTTATTGAGAAAGTAATCAGCAGATTAATCAATAATGAAAATAATTGTTAGTTGCAGCCCTGATTCTACGGTCCATCCATAGACAAAACGTATTCAGTGCGACAAAAGTCCTTTCTCTCATATGTTACGTTTTTGTGAGTTAAGACGCGTGAACAGTTTAGTTGTGGTACTGTAAGCCTGTACTGTGAGTGGCCTGTAAGTGTCCACCAAATGGCAGAATACTGTCATACTGTTACCTGAAAGTAACACTTAGTGGTGACGGTGGATGTGTCCTTTACCTACTGTTGTATAAGCATCCACTGAGTTTTTGAACTTATGTGTCTGTGTTGTGTTGGTCAGAGTGAGCCGACGATCCTGTGAGGACGGCCCGCTGCTTGAGGAGCAGGAGACGGAGGGCCAGCGTCAGCTGCACAGCCTCCTGCTGCAGCAGCTCCACACTGAAGTTGACATTGACCGGTCAGAAACTCTCTGTTTGTATCATAAAAATGTGGCATTATATTGTGTAAAGAAAGCAAAACATTCTGCAACACATCCCCTACTACTAACAAGCAAAATATCCTGCAGTGATATATGCAGGAATCTGCCTCTTGATAGCAGATCTTGACAAATTAAAGATTTTTTGGGGGCTTTTTCTGCCTTTATTTTGATAGGACAGCTAGGTGAGAAAGTCACAGATCGGATTCGAACCCTGTACCTCTGCGTCGAGGCATAAACCTCTCAGTACATGTGCGCCTTCTCTACCACTGATCAACCCGGCCACTTGACAGCGCAAATTACGGTTAACCTCTCTCTAGATGAATTTACTGTTACACAGTGACAGTAAAAAAAGACAATGAATTGTGTCAATAAAACCTTTTATGTGTAGAATTGTGTTAAAAAACTTGCCTTGTGTAGCTCAGTGGGAAAATAAGCACTGTCTGCAGTTTTATTCTCACCGGAGCTCTCTGTGCTCCCACGCTCTTGTTTTTGTGACATACTTTGGATAAAAGCATCCATCAAATGCTCTGTTAGGTTTCCTCCGCAGTGGCCCACAGAGCATCCTGGAGGATTTTCTTTTATACAACCCCCGGGGCTACATATTCTTACTCACGCAGCCATGTTTTTTATCAGTAAATACGTTTAGGATATGTGACTTTGTATGATATGTGTCTGCAGCTGCTTCTGCTGGAGCACAAAAAGTCTTTGTGTTATTTTGAACTTCTGTCCTACAGATGTGTAGCCAAGAGGCAGTGCTTCGCCCCGGCGGCGCTCTATCTGCCGTTTGGGGAACAGGCAGCTGGAGTGAGAAGCCTCCCCCAGTTCCAGGCCCTACAGGATGGGGAGAAAGAGCTGGCCAGCTTGCGGGAGCTGGGCCTAACCGACACCGAGATCCAGCAGTGGCAGAGCAGAGACGTACCGGAGGCAGCAGAGAAGGTGAAACCTGCCGGAGAGACAGAAGGAGCTGGGTTTGATTCCCAGCCCTACATATGTGAAGTTTGCATGTTCTCCTCATATTTTCTCAGGTTTTCTTAATACAAACACATTCAGGTCGCATGGATTAGAAACTCTAAATCTGCTTTAAATTATGAGTTTCCTTTTCCCATATTCTACTAGATTGCATGCTTGGAAGTAGAAGGCCCAAAAAAGGTTCATATTATGCTTTTTGGCTTTTTCCTTTTCTTTTGTGTTTTATAGATCTTTTTTGTGCACGTTTTATAGGTTTACAAAGTGAAAAAGCTCAAAGTCCACCCAAAGGGACTTACCATCTCCAACAGAAAACACTGTTCACAAACTGCTCCAAACAGCTCTGTTGTAGTCCAGCCTTTACTTCAGAGACAAACGTTATAATGCTCGCCTAGCTGCTAGCATGGCACGCCCTCATACTTTGCTTCTGACTGGCTAGTAGTACTTACCTAGCTACTGCGCATGTGTAACTCCCAACAAAGATGGAACAGAAGTGAGATGTCTCACTCTGTAGCTAAAACCGAGAGCTCAACACACAGGGTGAAAAGAGGAGCTGCAGCAATGTGCAGTACAACAAAAATATGGTGTTTTCTGAAAATTAAACCATGTAAACATATTCTGATATAACCTCTAAATACAATTATGAACCTGAAAATTAGCATAATATGAGCACTTTAATACTTTTTGTTTTAGATCCATTATATTTAGTCTTTATTCCATTCACAGCTGGTGAAAAATGTACAGCACATACATATATAAATATTCCAAATTACTTCCCATTCGGGGAAAAGTGGCAGCTGATTTTTATGCTTAATATTTAAACAACAAATAAAACATCCAAATGTATAACTATTTATGTAAATAAGGTTAAGTATTAAATATACTTGTATAATCGTGTACAAATGTGGGCCAAATAACTTGTTAAGCTCTGTGGAAGCACTGATGTACTGTGTGTGTGTGTGTATGTGTGTGTGTATATATATATATATATATATATATATATATATATATATATATATATATATATATATATATATATATATATATATATATATAAAACCTCATCCCACAAACTAACATCTGACCCCCGACTTTGTGCCCACACAGTCCCATGGTGTGTGCGCAGCTCCAGGTGCAAAGCAGCAGCGCCTGCAGGTGATCAGAGACAAGATTGAAGCCAGGGCAGAGCTCCTGTCCCGCCCACAGCGCTTTGCCGCCAGCCGGCCGTTGTCACGCCGGGAGATGGAAATCGAACGAGCGCTTTTCCAGGGAACTGACCGCCTGGGTTTCCTCACTGCACTCTACCATAGAGGTACGGAGTGCCAGAGCGTCGTCAACTAAACAGTGGTATATGTCTTCTGACCAGTATGAGGGACATGCTCGACTTGTTTTTGAAATGACAAAACAGAAAGGTGAAATGAAATGATAAACGTGTTGCAGGTGAGATTGGGTAATCCCAAGAATTGTTCAAAAAGTTCTCACCTCTAAACTGGAGACACATTGACAGAGATTCAATTACTAACACATTTTTGTGGCTTAACAGATTCTCATACCAAAATCAAAAATACATATTTTTCCTCTTACCTGGGGTCCGTTTCAGGTAGGAGGTTCAACAAACTCTGAGTCTGAGCCTGATCTCTGAGTTGATTTATCCTGAGATAGAAACTCTGAGTTTTCAGTTTCACAACAGCTGATTCGAGTTGGTTCAATCAACTCGGAGTAGGTTTACTCAGGGTTACGCGCGTGCACCAAAGACTGAATGGAGCCATGACACTACGATTCACCATGGCAACAACTACAAACAAACGGGTCGGCGGAAATACTCATGCGCACATACAGCGAGTTTGAACATGTATTATGTTTAAAAAGCAACACAGCAGCTGCTGCAAAAGAGAGAGAATTTGCGTTGGAGAAAATTGCTGCTAGAGTAAATGCGTATATTCCAATTTAATGTATATCATATTTAATCATAATTATAGCTAATATTACTGAAAATCTATTTCATTTAGGTGCAATACTGCGGGCGAAAAAGTCCTAGGCTACTAATCCCATTCTGAGGCTGCAGCACCATCATTAACAGAATCATAATTCATAATCTTTTATTTCAAAGGGTTTACATTCACCTACAATCCTGTGGAACTCCTTTTTAATGTCTCTGACTGGTCTGACATGGTCTGTATCCAGGGAACACAAAAAATGTTTAAACTCTTTACTTTCACTGACCCGTATACGGGACACTCACGCTCAAAGTGGATGCTGCTTATACTTTGATAAATTTGACGCATTAAATCTTAAAAATTTATGGTCATGCAGCACATCGGTTGAAAACTTACACTGTCAGGAGTTAATTAAGCCCAAACACAAAGCATGAGATGATTTCTAGCAGTTATACAACGTTTCAGAGCGATCTCTTCTGACGGCACTTTATTAAAATGCTCCGCATGACCAAGGTTGTAGAGCCAACTGTAATGCAACACAAAGAATGTGCTGGGATGTAGAGCATGTCCACGATGGGTGACATTAGTGATATGAGGATGGATAAGGTTATGTAGCCTAGGATACATAACTGATAGACTGGGAAGAAAAACGATAGGCTACCGCTCAAATAGGAAGTTATCTGGAAATTAAAATGCGTCAATATCATCTTCCAACGTATGTTTAACTCCCTGCCATACAGCGTCTTCATCAACGGATCGTCGATAAAAGGAAATGTCATGTTTTGAGAAAAAACAATGTTTTAAAGTCTGCCTAACAGTTAATAAACCAACAATGGTTTTTTTTATTCATGCCGATATAACACACTGCGCTAAAATGTACGTGAGACAGACTGAATGAATGAATGAGGAAATGAAGAGCTCTGTGTCAGAGGGAGGAGCGTTAATTCTCTTCATACATCCATGAGGAGGAGTCTGAGAGAAACTCGAGGTTTCTTGAAGAAAACCTGCTCCCGACCAGGTTAGGTTCATAGGCTCAGTTACCATAGTAACTGACTCTGAGGTTAAGTTACCTCTCTTTCTGAAACAGAAAACCCAGAGTTTCCCTCATCTCAGGCTTAACAAACTCAGAGTTTCCACTAAACCTCCTACCTGAAACGGACCTCTGTAGTGCTATTTATCAATTGAGATTGTTTTGGTGTGTGTTGCCCAGTGTTGGAGATAAACCGGTATATATAAAATCTACTGTATAATTTTAATAAGTTTTCTGTTGGCCTGTATTTTGATTGCCAACAGTGCTTTCATTTTCCAACTTTTGCAATGATGTTATTGATCAAAGTAATCAGCAGAGAGAAATCTATCCTGCGATCTTGGAATGATTTTGTTTTTTCAAAAGAAATTAGAATGAGTAAAGTAGGAAAATATAAAAACAGGACGATAAATAAAACTGTTCAAAACAGAGATACAGTTAAACAGTCACTGTCATGTCCCATAAGTCCATGTCAGAAGATCTCACCTGTGTTGTTGTTGTTGTTGTTGTATTTTTCCTCACAGATGAAGATAACCCAGAGGGCCAGGAGGGGGCGTCGTCCTCTGACCCAATGGATTCTCTCTACAGAGACGTTCTCAGCAAGGAGAGAAAACAGGTTTCACTACAGGAGAGAGAAACAACCAAAGCATCACACCTGCCTACACAGAGAAACATACCTGACGAATTACAGGACTCACAGAGAGGCAAAAAACAATCCGAAGAAGCCTCTGACCATCAATCAGAACTGCAGGGTGAAAAACGTAGCTTGTCAGTACAGTCAGAGTCAAGTTCAGACCCTGCAGAGCAGCAGCTCGTTCCGGACAGACTGGGGCCCCCACCAACGGCTGCTCCACCACAGATAAATGTAAGCCAGCCAATCGGCAGTCTCTGTGGAGCGGCAAAGACCAGGTCAGGGGGACCACTGACTGTCAGAGGGGAGATTGAGACAATCTCAGATGAAGAAATCCTGAAAAACCGTGAAACTGAAGAAGGGATCCAGAGCATCCCGAGGTTCCGAAACTACCAGCCGGGAATAACCTCCAAGGTATCAACAGCTGCATCTACAAGCCAGCCACAAAGTGTTTATTGTTACTGTGTAAACCTGGGGTCCGTTTCAGGTAGGAGGTTCAACAAACTCTGAGTCTAAGCCTGACCTCTGAGTTGATTTATCCTGAGATGGGGAAACTCTGAGTTTTCGGTTTCACAACAGCTTGTTGACAAACAGCGTCTTCATCAACGGGATCGTCGATAAAAGGAAATGTTATGTTTTGAGAAAAAACAATGTTTTAAAGTCTGCCTAACAGTTAATAAACCAACAATGTTTTTTTTTATTCATGCCGATATAACAAACTGCGCTGAAATGCGCCTGATACAGACTGAATGAATGAATGAGGAAATGAAGAGCTCTGTGTCAGAGGGAGGAGCGTTAATTCTCTTCATACATCCATGAGGAGGAGTCTGAGAGAAACTCGAGGTTTCTTGAAGAAAACCTGCTCCCGACCATGTTAGGTTCATAGGCTCAGTTACCATAGTAACTGACTCTGAGGTTAAGTTACCTCTCTTTCTGAAACAGAAAACCCAGAGTTTCCCTCATCTCAGGCTTAACAAACTCAGAGTTTCCACTAAACCTCCTACCTGAAACGGACCTCTGATGATCCTGATGGATAGCTCAGACATTTGCTTTAGGCTGGCTACAATGCTAATGGTTTCCAACACATCTAAAAATACAAAACTAATTTATTATTGGATAAATAATTCTTGGCAGTGAAAACCAGTCCAGAGATTTAAAAAAATAAAAAAATATCTGATTAGTTAGTTTAGAAAGTATGTCTTAAACAGTCTGGTGCCCATATGATCATTGAAACAGGCTGTGCTTGCTGTAATCAATACTTTTATTCATACTGGCCATTAAAGTATTTTCAAAATCTGCTTCCAATGTAAGTGATGGGGGACAAAATCCACCGTCGTGGAAGTTTACCTGAGGCTAGTCTCGCTTTGCTAGACCTACTGTACCTCCACATGCTGCAGAGCGGAGGAGGGTCTGGCTACTCCACACAGCATTCTGGGATGTGTGCTCTGGTTTATTGGCATTTCTTTAAACCAATCACAATCATCATGGGCGGTGCTAAACTGGGATTGCTCCGGTGTCACTCCGCAGTTAAAATAGTTGGGCGAGAGAAAACTCAGATTGGACAGATAGTCTAGCTAGCTGTCTGGATTTACCCTGCAGAGATCTGAGGAGCAGTTAACCATAGTCCTCATAAATCCACTGAATTTAAAATTCCAAGGAAGGAAACGGACATACATGTATCCGGCGGAATTTCCTGTGACACCGGAGCAATCCCGGAAGTGGAACATCAAGGATATAGACTAACCTGAGGCTAATATGACACTTAAGCAGTCTAAAAAATGTTAAATAAGTGAATATCCTCTAAAGTCTTTTTAGTACAAAATTCACTCATTGTGTTGGTGTCCCTCCTATGCAGCACAACAAGGAAACGCTGTCCTAGGATACACAAAGAGAGAATGTTGTGCTAACTTTGGAATATATCCACTTGATTTGTCTTATTCAAACTGCTGAAGCCTCATATTGCCTTTAGAGAAACTTTGAAATATATAATATGTTTTTGCACGGAAGGAGAGCTGTGGATATTGTCCCCCATCACTCTTGGCGGCCAGTATGAGCAGGAGATATGATTACAGCAAGCAAAAACAGTTTAAACGTTTATAGGGGCATTTAACACTCCTAAAATGAATCATTAAAATGAAATAAATCATCTTGCAGTCATTTAAAACCTCCGAGATCCGCAGGTTGAGGAAATTTGACTTGTTTGAGTCTGTCAAAGTCAAAAGATGATTGTTGTAAACTTGAATTGTATTTCCCTGTGCCACATCCAACAGCTGCAGTTTTAAACAGAACGCTTCACCACATGCACACTAGAGGTGTGGAAATTAATCAAATAATCGATGCATCTCACCGTGGACAGGACGATGCTGCATCGATAATCGACAGGGCCATAATTGATTATTTCTGATTACAATTTAATGTAGGCCTAACAACATTTCTGTTTACATATTCTGTTATGTTTTGCACATTCAGTAAGTGCCATGTACTCAGTGCTGTAGATTTATGTATCTAATGTATTTAGTATTAAAGCACTGCAGAATGTTTTGTTTTTGAAGCTTGAAAAGCTATGAATTAAATATCCTATATGGCTTTAATAGAAAAATCTATTTGATGCATTGTGATGCATCGAGATATCAAATCGCTGACATGATAATCGAATCGGGAGATCAGTGAAGATTCACACCTCTAATGCACACTGAACACAGTAGGACAGTGGTATGATGGGTATAAGTGCTGTAGATCTGATATGCATACAGCTGTCAAAATGCAGTGACTATATATAGATACATAACCAGCTCCCACTAAGCATCTGCAGAGACTTAATGAGGATTTTTGTTTGTGTGCATCTCAATGTAGGTGTTGTGTGTAAAGAACCTGAGTGTGCAGGCCTCAGTGGCCCAGCTGGTGGCGCTGTTCTCCAGGTTCGAACAGGAGAACGGACCGCCAGTACTTTACCGCCTGCTGACTGGAAGGATGAAGGGTCAGGCCTTCATCACTCTGCCAGGTGACAAAGTGTTTCTCTCTTAAAGGTGGTGGATGAGGTGCAGTGTGCTGCCTCTGTAACCAGGGAATTGTGGGTCATGAGGTTTTTAACCAGAATTGACAGCAATTCGTTTGACTCTGGACCAAAGTGACAGACACACTGACCAACCATAAATAAACTGAGCTGTGTACTTTCCATTATACATTACACATTATGTCTGTTAGTAGCTGTATTTGTTTTCTTTTGGCAGATGCTGAAACAGCCAAGAAAGCCTTGCAGTTGGTCCATGGATACCGGTTGCTAGGGAAACCTTTGGTGGTTGAGTTTGGCCGTGAGCGACAGGAAGAAGAAAAACAGAAGGAGAAGCAGAAGGAGACGAAATAACATTAAAAAAAAATGTATTCCTGCCAACAACATGGATACTCCAGAGTTGTGAATAACAGGCTGAGATGGAAGGGATTGTATATATGTATATTATTATTATTATTGTATTTTTTTCTAGATAAATTAAGTGGTCATCTTTGCATTTTAATAAATATCTGTTTTGCATCAAACTGCAGTTTGTCATGAGAGTTTCAGAAACGTTTGTTAACCTTTTCATCATTATCTTGATGATAAAGTATTTATGACAGTGTAAGCCAGCAGGCTTAAAAATTGCATGTCATAAACAGAAATTATATTAAGAAAACTAACAAATGGAGACAAAACTAAAGAGGATAACCAAGACGTTGGTGGCAAAAGTGCATTAATACAAATTTTGCCTATAATCCCAGTTTTGATTGAAAGGATGGCATTTTTGTAACCATTATGCAGATATAAGCCTCAGGCCATATCATTTCCGGTAAATATTTTTGTTCATTTTAAAAGGAGATTCTGTATGAATTTTACCAACTAATAATAATCGTATATCAAAATAAAAAGGTAAAACATGTTTTTTTAATTTCTTTGATTATTCTCAACTAAAATATCTTCATAATTATGCAAATTTTGTCTAAAATTAGGCCAGATTTTTACCACTTTGTCTCCAACATTTTTGAAGACACTGACAAAGAGTTTCACTCTAAAATTGACTGACCAGGCAGTTCAGACAGACACTAAACCCCCTAACATTAATACATCCAAATCTAAATCTACTTACAGCATGATTACAGCGTGATATCATGAATGAGTGTGGTTAGATGTAACTTATTTGATTCTATAAAGATATATAAACACTACAAACAAGACACAATGTTCAGTTTTCATTTGGATTGATACACAATGACTTACAATCACTCTACATGTTAACCAATCCAACTGCAGTGAAACATGAATGTTAATTGAAATGCTATTTATTTAGGTGACTCCTGTTTGAACTCAATGTTATTCTTCTTTTGGACACTAGATGGAGTCACTCAGCCATTACAGGTTAGTCTGCTTTTTACAGTTATGGCCAAAAAAAACTGCATCCATAGAGCGTAGTTTGTTTAAAAGACATAACACACAATCCCTACAGTGTCTCTTCTTATCTCCTTTCCTATCCTCACACTGATATCATTGATGTACTGCAGCACCAAGCGCTGCGTTGTCAGGCAAGAAATCTAAGCTTTCATGCACTTTGTGTCTCATGTATTGAAACGTTGATGCAAAAGTTTAACTCTTAAAGACCAAACTGGTCTTGTTTTTGAGGAAACTAAAATCTTCCCTGAAATAGAAACTCTTGGTTGTATTAGTTTTGACATAGTTCCTACTGCAGAAAATGAGATGTAGGTCATGCTGACTTTCTCTAACAGCCTAATATTTTCGTGCAATTGTATGTTTCATATTTCTTTAAAACCTCAGATATCAAAGAGCCATTGATTATTTACAGACAACAAATGCTGAAAACTGGTACACAACCTAATATGATTGTAACAAATGACTGCAGAGTTGTCATTTGGTGTTGACCTTATTTGTCTATCCCCTACATGTTGGTTTCACAGACTGTATCTGTGACAAAAGGTGCTCAGGATCATCTACTGTATGTTTTGGGGTTTGTGTGTCTTTCCCACAGGCTCTCTCTGTGTGTGTGTGTGTGTGTGTGTGTGTGTGTGTGTGTGTGTGTGTGTGTGTGTGTGTGTGTGTGTGTGTGTGTGTGTGTGTGTGTGTGTCCAGTCCACTTATCTCTAACGTTCTCTCAGTCAAATGTGTGTATGTTGGTTGAACCAGTTCAGTTCCTGGCAGGATTCCAGTTGCCCTTTGCGTTTGACCACCAGGGATCGTGGTCTGCAGGATTTTATGTTTGAATTGAGGTCTTCACTGGTCTAAAGAACTGCACCCTTACATATCACCCCACAGCAGGCTTGTTCACTGAGCAAAACACTGTATATACGCAGACTTCAAGAGACCCAACAGTAATTAAATAAATGCGGTGCCTCTCATTTATCATAAACTCACACAGACTGCATTGCATTTTTGCACAATGAAATTAAACTTCAAGTTAACTGGTATCCTACATTCAAAACCTCCATTTCTGTATGAAAGAAAAATAACCTTACTCTCATTTGTTGTTGTGTTTCTGTGACAGCAATGCACATAAAAACCACATCTATGTACATACGGTCTTATATGGAGTCCTTCAATGCTGAACTCTGATATGATGGAGCCTTAAAGCGTAACTCTCGCCAAAATGCATCCTAGGGGCTTTTTGTGAATGTATGTGAGTCAGACTTTAGTTTAAAGCATATTTAGGACCGAATCGCCACTTTTAAGATTCACTGTATTGTCATTTTTGGGTCAAATGGCCTTTTGAATGGGAGAGCTAGGGGCACTCTCATGCTAGCCTCAAAATAGCTATTTTCGAAATACTAAGAAGGCTCGACACATCATGGTACTTTGCTTGAAGTATCACCAGGGGCTCTACACATTAACGAAAGCATTGAGAACATTCTTTGTGTACACAGATTTACTAAAAAGAAAGTTTTTGAACAACTTTCGTAAATAGCTATTTTGAGGCTAGCATGAGTGCCCCTTGCTTTCCCATTCAAAAGGCCATTTGACCCAAAAATGACAATACGGTGAATCTTAAAAGTGGCAATTCGGTCCTAAATATGCTTTTAAACTAAAGTTTGACTCACATACATTCACAAAAATACCCTAGGATGCATTTTGGCGAGAGTTACGCTTTAAGACAATGCATAATCTACTGCTCGTTTAATAGACTGTTGGCAAGTCATCTCAGAACCAATAAAAGGTTAGCACAGACCCAAGACCTGCACTATTTCAAGTGGAACCTGTGCCACTCTAGTTGAAATAGAAATCATCAACAGCCTTTCAAGCCACAAATCTCAAATGTGTTACACAGTTTTGTGACTGTACTATAAGCTGAACCAGTACACATGAGGATTTGGTCTCACGGTCCACCGGTGAGTCAAACAGGAGCTGCATATTGATCGGACTAAACTAGTGGCTATGTTTGTTTTGGTTTGTTTGTGTCGATCTTCTGTTTGCCTTCAGTTCAGGGCTGTGATCTTTTCCCCATTCTAGACTGTAAAAACACTGGCAGAATCTCACCTCTGACAACAACTCGCTTTAATTATTACCAGCTGCTCCATAAAAGAGCCTTCATGTTATTGTATGTACATACTTTAAACTTGTGTTTTCAAGATACTAAGAGCGATAGTTTTATATAATACCAACCTACATGTCTGATATTCCTGTAGCTATCTCACCAACATCTGCAATTTACATAACTGTTTGTGAGCAGCTTTTCTGTTGCCCTTCTGTATTGCATTTTGGGACAATTAGTGCCTATCGATATCACACGGAAAACATCTTGTCACTTTTTTAGAGTGAATGCACAACAAACTCCAAACCTGCAAGTGGTGCAGAAACACACCTACATTCTCTGTTCTATTCTTAATTATGGGGCTCTCTTTTTAATGCAGCTGTCTATATTATACCGTATTGGTCTGAATATAAGACAGGGTTTTTTTCCTAGAAAAAAGTCTGAAAAAGTGGGGTCATCTTAAATAATCGGGGTCTAGACTTTCAGCTGTTAAAGTGATTGAAGTTCAAGAGATTGACAGGAGAGTGTGTGATTACGTGAATGATTGGATGCCCATTACTAGAGCAGTCATTCAGCTAAAGGCCTTGGAAATATTTACTAATACTTAATTTAAAAGATGTTAAAAACAACAGCCTACCTTGTTTTATTCAATGTGTTTTTATAAAATTGTCTTATAATCAGGGTTGTCTTATATTCGGACCAATACGGTATATAAAATAGTGTTTGGGGGAGGCAAAAATTCAACAAATGACAATAAGAAAAGTTAGCGTTTATTTCCAAATAAAAAAAAACAAGTTTTGTGGTGCTTTGTTTGAATGTCTGTAAATACATCCCTGATAATCAGCAGGAAACGTCAGCCATCATGAACAATCAACTGAGCGAAAATGAAACTAAGGCCTCCTGCACACTGCCTGCGTGGCGTGAGCGTGGCGTGAGCGTGGCGTGAGCGTGGCGTGAGCGTGGCGTGAGCGTGGTGTGAGCGTGGCGTTTCTGTTGCATGTCAGTTGCGTGGCGACTGCGTGGATTTTTCGATGTCTTTGCACACCAGAAACACGTGACGCAGCGCTGCTGCTGCTAGCCTTGTCTGTACACATGGATGGGAGAGAGAGAGTTGTGGAAATGTACTGCACTCAAGCAGTAGTATACTTCATCTTAAACATAAATATATACAGAATATTTCATACTGTATTAACAGGTGCAATATTTGAAAATCGATAATTGTTATTATTTTTAAAATTATATTTATATCTGCATTTATGTCAAAACTTAGAGACTTTCAAACTGTATGTAATTTATTAAATGTATTTGTGTCAAAATGACATATAAACTTCTTTTTGTATTCTATTTTGTCTGGAAACGCTTCCAGCACACTTGCGTGTTGTGTGAAAAATAGGCGTCTGTCATATTTCTAGCATGCACGCGTTTTCGACGTGGTTCGAACCGCGCCTGAGACGTGCGTGTCACGCAGGCAGTGTACAAGCTCTAACCTGTTAACATGGGAGCCGAAATAAAAATGGACATGCCACGCAGCTGACACGCTCACGCCACGCAGGCGGTGTGCAGGAGGCCTAAGAGACCAAACCTGGCTTCATATTGTTTGTCCCTCTGATAAAGAATTATCCAATGTATCCATGTCGTGAAACACATTTTGCATCATTACTCAGGAAGCAGGTGCATTGACTGGTAACAAAAGAATGAAACAAGTGATCTTCGGACTACTGTCAATATGTATAAATATACTTCCAAGATGTTCCAAGTGCAGGCCTGCCCCCACTGCTGAGGAAAATCCTGCCAACACCCAGCAAACATGTTTCTTATTTCAGCCTGCAAATACCAAGCTTAATGTCAGATAAGGCACACTATTTATTAACATGAAAACAGCAGTGAAAACATTTCTTTCTGACTTGTACTTAACAAGACAATTACATTTTGATTTAGTAACACTTCCAGTGTCCTGTAACTAATTAACAATGAATGGACTGTAATGTGTCAATAACATGTTTGAGCTTTAGATGAAACAGTACTGTGAGAAATGTATATAAATATCAGGGTTGGGTTCAGGTTTTACATTGAAAACAAGGGTGAATATTTAAATGCATGCAGCAAATAGTTATCAACATTGAACTGTCCAAATAATAAAGTCACCAAAAATCAAGTGAAAGTCAAAATGTTCCCTGGATATTACTTACATGTTCAAACAGTCCGAGAGACCAAATCAATATACAGTATGTATGTTTCCATAACCCATTCAATTTTACAAAGTACATTTGCCTTTTTATTTCACACAAATAATCAATGCATTTGTTGGCTCTATATATAGAAAGAACAGGTTTATGTATATAACAAATTTCTGCAATGTAACATGGATCTTTGGAAATGTATTTGTGATTATGTAAAAGTGTAGAACTGTGTCCCTCCAATCCAATTCGTCAATGGGCACCAAACCATTAGGCACCGATGTTTTCATAAAAATGGGAATAATATGAGCGGAAGGACTCTCAACTGTGTTTACTGTTGCAGCAGTGAGGCAGTGAAGATTCTCAAATGTGTTGCCAACTGACTTTTGAACGAGCAAGATTCTTGTGATACAGATGACTCGTTTGTATTTCAATTGTCCTCTTGCTCCGTCAAGCATATATAATGAAAACATTTGATTAAATACATTACATAAATACATGTAATTGAAGGTAAGTTGTCAGGGGACCATATTTAGCGGTGTGATGGAGATACAGTAACCTTAGACATATCCTGTGATGTCATATCCTGCCGCAGTGGGCTTCTTGGCTCCCTGGATTCCATGTGCACTCGACTGGGAGCTGTGACTGGTACCGCGGACCAGCGTATGCCCCCTGCTGGCTGCATTGATGCCGCCCACCTGCAGGGTGGGGTTGTGGTAGGTCTGTGAGGTTGTCCGTAACCCTGTACCCGGCACGCCGCCTCCTACTGGATATGGATACCCTCCGCCGTGCCGTCTCCCACGGCCGCCATCCTGCTCCTCACAGCATGACACAGACAGCATCCCCCCTCCCAGCATGGAAATAAGCGCAGAGGCCAGACCAATAAACAGACACTCCCCCAACTCAAACTTCATACTGGAAGGTAAGTTGGGTTGGTAGAAGGTCTGGACCACCTCGTGTATGGTCCATGCCACCGGAATGAGTGAAAGGAAGCCAGAAGCAAGGAATAAGCCCCCGCTGGCGCCTGCCACACGACTCTTAACTGCACCTGTGCCCTCCAGACAGAGAGTGCACTGCATCCCCATGGCCGCCATGGCAATGGCGAGTATAGATAGCACAATGGAGATGATCATGAGGGCGCGAGAGGCCTGCAGGTTGGAGGGCAGGGACAGCATGGAGTTGTAGGTCTCGCACTGAAAGGCCCCTGTGCTCTGGTAGACGCACTCCATCCACAGGCCCCTCATGTTGGCCACGGCCGTGACAATGTTGGAGCCGATGTGGGCGGAAATCTGCCAATACGGTAGCACTGTGGCAACCATGGTGCCCAGCATCCCCAGCAGGCCCAGGAAGAAGCCCATCAGCTCCAGAGCTGCTGACGCCATGGCAACAGCTGTGATGGAGGAGACCCAAAAGCAAACATAGAGAAGAGATGAATAAACTGACCCAGAAACTATAGTAGTTAGCTTGCTGACAAACATTTTCCTCTTTCATATTCTCAATTATTTTAGCTATTTCATTCATGAGATCATTGATTCATTCCATTTTGATAATATGGTATGGTCCTCCATACTGGAGTTTATGCTACATTCACACACTGTCTGCAGAACTTCCGTCACACACCTTCTCCCAATCCAGACGTGTTTTTAAGTATGTAAAATACTCTTCTGTGATAATTATTTTGTTTAACATGTTTTTTTTTCTCCTGGAAGCACATCTCCCTTATTGCCCTTACTGATAAATTCTGTATCTGGCCTCGCTCACCTCGCCTCGCCCTCCAACGCCAGTCAGGTTGACCGGTGAAAGGGCAGTGCGCATTAAGAGGGCTAGAAACATCGGAGAGATTCAGCCATACAAGTTTGAGCCACAGTCAGAATCAGACTCAAATGAGGAGGTCTGTTGTGCACCAAAGTTGATGTATCAAAATGGTAAGTGTAGTTAGCATTGTTTATTTGTTGATGTTGTCTGTTAGCTTGTTAGCTTGTTAGCTTGTAAGCGGCAGCGGATGACAGCTACAATGACAGTCTGTTTCCGCTCTCTGGGTTGACAGTCCGCTCTGCGCTGGAGGTTTCATGTTCTTTTCCGGCTTTTGCATATTAGACAGCGAGTGGCTTTTGAATCTGTGACTTACCAAATCTAGCTGGCGCAATTTTAATCTCAGATTCAGAAGTCAGTATTGTAAGGGTCAGACATTTTTGGGGACATAAAGAGAAACACAGATCCACTTCCTTTAGGTCAATTATCTTTATTGGTTAAACAAACTCACCCTACTGAACTCTAGCTCTGCACTCCGGTGACAATTAACCAACTAAGCCCAGCCCCCCACCAAGTACATTGTCCTTGTACTTGTACTCTGCACAATGACAATAAAGTTGAATCTAATCTAATCTAATTAGCACACAGTGACATTACTTTTAGTACATTTTACCTATAACTAGCAGTTTGTTAACAAGTGAAATACACACAGTATAACAGGTACTGTAGCTCTTTTTTAAGACTATTAGTGTTGATATACAATTGTATTAAGCTGTAACTGCCAGCAAAGGTGTTTTTCAGCTATTTTGCCACTGGTTTGTTGATATTTCTGTAATTCTTTTCACCAAGAGAGCGATATTGCAGCTGTCAGAAGTTATCTCTCACTCAAAATTACTATTTACAACTAGCAGGCTGACGTAAAAGGTCTTTACTTGACTGCTCGTAATTACAGTCTGTAAGATAATAACATTAAGGTGGCATTACCTGTGTCTGGGAAACTGTCTCGTTCTATGTGACAAAGGCCAGCCAGCTGGCACAGACCGAGTTCACGTTAAGCTAAAACAACCCCAACAAACAGTGATAGGACTAACACATTTCAAGTCAAACCACATACTACTTATAAAAGAATAAAGAAGATAGGGTGGACTAAACATCAACACCTTATGACAAATGTCAGTTAACAGCATTTATGTACAGTATAGATAGTGTATTATGTTTGTCGTATCACTTATGGGTTACCTTAAATTTGTTCTTATTTGGTGCAGGTTGTGTTGTGTTGTTTGTGTTGGTGAAAGATTACAATATTTTTTTTCAGACGGTTCTCCAAATTATGTATTGTTTTTGACCAGTTTAGCTGCAGCTGATGATTTGGCTCTTTTGAAACTCCGCTAGTAGTCTGATGTTGATTTGCAAACTCGAGTGCTGATTGCCAGACATCATTTAAATGCTGACTAATACATCCATATTTATAATGGTGTAACTGTATTCATTCAAATGTAAAACCCTTGTGTCCACTGCTCGTACCGTTATACAGTCAAAACATCTCGCCACCTTAAAATACAGTAATATGTACCACACACACAAACACGCAGTCCACTTCCATGCATTACCTGAGACTGCTGCAGATTATGGAAGAGCCAGGCGCTGGACTAGTTGAGGATTTGATTATGTTGGTTTGCTGCAGGAGCTGAAGTTGCAGCTGGATCAGAAGATGAGGAGGTAGAGGATGAAGACACAGTAGAGCCCGCAGCCTGGTACAGATTGTATTCACCTCTGGTATTTTCTGTTGAACCTACTCCTCCTTCTACTTGCTGTATCAGACTCTGACTGCTTCCTCAGACCTTGACATAGTCGCAGCTATTGTGCCGCTGCTGTACTTTTAATAAGCACTTACTCCGCTGGCTGCATTGGACCAAGGGAGCCAAAAAACACTTTTTGGGCTTTTGAAGATGAAACACAATCCTTTGAGTTCGATACACTGCCTGTTGCGAAACACTTTCCACTTAAACCACCAATAATGCAGGACAATAGGCACAGTTACTGTCTGCACTCCCTGCACATTGTCTCTCTGTCACTGTTTCTCATCTTGGTCAGATGCTCTGCTGTCTTTGTTAAAGTCTGTGATCTCTGTCCCTCATCCAGACCTTCACCTACTGTCATGTATACACACCCTGACAGTGACACACACACACACACACACACACACACACACACACACACACACACACGCACACACATTGTGCCACACACATATTGCCAGCCAGGTTAATCATTCTCTCATCGGTCAAAACTGGTGGTACACTATTGGCAGCAGCTCTAAACATTAAAGGTTCAGCAGAACTCTGTAAGAGTATGAATATTTCAGGATATTAGTTTTCTCCGTAGTTGGGTGAAAAATGTTTAATTCAGCAAAAGATTTAAGTGTCATATTACTTTAATGAAAAGAGCAAAAAAAAAAAAAAAAAAAAAAAAGTTATCCTTTCATGTTACGGGGAAAGAGCCTCTGTTCAGTCTAATCCCCAAAATTGCTTGTGAATTTTTTTTTATTTTTAATTAAAATCAGCTATGGAATAAACTAGCCTAAAGCAAGAAAAATGAGGAGTGATTATAATGCTTTTGAAATGATTTATTTTGTTTTTTGTTTTATTTTGCATCTTTTGGTGGGTTCTCAAAAGAGACGTTTCCCTCTGTGTGACACGTGATGGTGAAGAAAGGCTAAACATAAACAATGTGTTAGTCTGGGCCTTACTTGTATTTTCATTTTATGTTCCCTTTATTGCTTCTTTCTTCCTTCCTATATTGCTTCCTTCTCTCTTATTCCTTTGTTCGCTCAGTCAGTGAATTCATGACTTTGTTCATTGATCAGTCCATATTCATCTGTCCATTCACTCGTTGTTCTATTTCAAATGATAGAGTGAACCCTAACCATTGGAGTTTTTTTTATCCAATTTTTTTATCCATTTCCAATTTATCCATTTCCAACAATACAGTGTTGGCACTTTAAAACAATATTCAGCAGGGTGTTCTTCAGGAATTACAAACATATTTCTTTTTATATAATCATTGTATTGCACCGTACATGTCTACAATTATTTTGATGGCACTTTTCAGACTCCATACAAAAACCTGCCATAACATATTGTGAATTTATTGCTCATTTAAGCTGACACCAAACTTGGCTGCCTGCTGTACGTCATCCATCCATCCATCAACTGTTTGCTGGGTTGTCCATTTGACTGCTGATACTGAGAGCTACAAAAACAGCAACGCATAACAATAAATAATACATACCATGTCAGTGTATCTTCATGAATATACCCTTTACTTGTTCGGTCAGTGGCAGTGTCTTCTAAACTGTTTACATGTGCCATTAGTGTCTTTATCAATATTAGTAGCTACAGTCACCCAGTTTGCTGCTGATCCCGTCCTGAAGCTCGAGCCTTTAGTTTCTAATCCCTCCAACCGGCCCTCAC
The DNA here is from genome assembly GCA_023631565.1 of Gymnocephalus cernua. NCBI lineage: Eukaryota > Metazoa > Chordata > Actinopteri > Perciformes > Percidae > Gymnocephalus > Gymnocephalus cernua. Next base: position 5,149,566 of record CM042439.1, on the reverse strand, counting down.
ATTACGGCAGCATCATAATGGGATTAACGCGTAATCCAGTCACTTCCCCTACAAAGCAGAATGAGAGGGCAACGTCCACACACTCAGAAACACTGAGCCATTATTATAAATCACAGAGGGGCATTATCTGGACACACTGCATACTAATGAGGCAGCTCAGGTCGGCCTGTGACCATTTGTCATATTGTTGTGACTGGCTGGTGGTCAGTTACTGTGGATGGACGAGAGGAACATAGAAATAATGGTGCGTAATGCTAATTTAACATCACAACCATTCAATCAGACACACTTTTGGTGGTGTACCTTTGTAAAGTAGTCTAAAACATCCACAGTATGGCTGGAAATATGTAAACATCTGAACATTACACCCCTGTTTCATTGTTAAAAATGTCATTCCAAAGCCATGGGCATTGATAGATCTGCTGCTTTAACAGCCTCAACTCTTACTACAAGATTCTGGAACCTGGCTGCAGGGATTTTCGGGAACATTTTATTATAATGTTACATGAATTATCATTAATTTATGCATGAAAAAGCATGAATTCATTCATGTAGTACTTCATGAACTATCAGTGATGTACAAGAATTAATAGTATATTATGCAAGAACAATTCGTTAATGAATGCATCAATTACGGTGTTTGAATCATTATGATTTCTGATTTATTAATTTTTCAATTTGTCTTCTTAAAAAAAACTGACCAGTCACACTGTGTACATATATTCTGAAGATTTGTAGTGTTGTAATCATGGTTAACTAAACATTACTTCTTCAAATAAAGTGCAGACCTGGTCCATCTTTAACACTGATAAATAAGATATGATTAATGGGTCCTTCCATTCCCCTACGTACACACAGAATGCAGGCTATCTAACTATCTCCAAGATTAATAAGCACTCCACTGGCAGCAGAGCATTTTAATTCTGAGCTCCAGACTTGATCAGAGAGGCAAACACCATGAAAAATTCAAATTCAATTCAAATTAAAATGTATTTGTCACATACACAATAATACACTGTACAATGTGCAGGGAAATCCGTTGTATACCTGTTCCAGCTCAATAAAAACAATAACAATAAAATCCATAAAAATAATAATAACATATAACACAATAGAGTAAGAGAAAAGAATAGACCTGGGAATCTAGACTGAAATTCTCTTTTCACATGCTTGAATTATTTAACCCTGACTGTAAAACCTACACCTTCCTAAGCATTGGTTTCGGTTCTGTCCTGAGTGTCTAGTATTTTGTTTTTTATGTGCTACAATCTATTTATTTGTACTGAGACACTTATAATGTTATACCTTAAAGGTGCTCTAAGCGATGTTGGGTGACGTCCCTACTTGTTGACGTTCAAAGTATTGTCAAACAAAACGAGGCTAGCTCGCCCCTCCCTCCTCCTCCCCCCCCTCTCTTCCGTGCTTCCGCACACTAACCCCACAACCTCCACCCCCAAATCCTTCTTGTCGGTTATTGGCTGGAACGCTGGAAGACTGTTTATGTTTCGTGGTGCAGGTTGGCGCAGTTTTTTTGGGGGGGGGCATTTGTTGAGCCTGGGCAGTCTACAGAGACCGTGTGTTTTTACAGTGTGTTCAGGGGACAGGCAGCTCGCAGATAGTGAGGAGATGTTTGCTGTATGTGACAAAAAATGTTGTAGCCTAAAAAAAAGCGTGACATCACTTAGAGCACCTTTAAATAATCTTACTTACTTATAATAGGATTCCCCTTCATTAGAACTAAAGGTACTAGCCCATGACTAAACATGAAAAACAACCCTCAGACCAAAACTCCACCAACGTATGTGGGCAGGAGCTTCTACATACTTTTGGTTATTGTACTAGTTACAGGCCATAGGGCGCCCCAAACTTACACATTAGTCATCAATGTTTTCACTTTTTGGGAAGTAAAAAAAAAAATCCTTTATTACTGTAGTAGGCATTTGAGAGGGGTTAAAGACCCTCAAAAACCTCAAATCAAAGAAAAGCATGTAATACTTTAAAGGTCCCATGGCATGAAAATTTCACTATGAGTTTTTTTAACATTAATATGAGTTCCCCCAGCCTGCCTATGGTCCCCCAGTGGCTAGAAATGGTGATAGCTGTAAACCGAGCCCTGGGTATCCTGTTCTGCCTTTGAGAAAATGTAAGCTCAGATGGGCCAATCTGGAATCTCCCCTTTATGATGTCATAAGGGGAAAGGTTACCTTTGCCCGCCCAGAGAATTTGGCCTACCTATGAGAAAGAGAGAGACATCATGGCTTGCAAACAAGTGAAGCATGGCAGTTGGTCAAGGCCACAGATATACACAATTGATCAACAAGACTGTGTTTTATTTTCAGATATTTACCAATTTATTTCATTTTCATGTAATATTACGGTGTAAATCTCCTCCACACTGAACTTAGAAAAACAGCTGAGAGCACTCTCACATCTTGCCGAGTCAACAGCATTTTGACACAAACAGCAAATTTCACTTCACAGCAGTGACTTCTTGGGACTGACTGATGTTGGAGTCACACATCCCAACACACACACACACACATACACACATACACACACACACACACACACACACACACACACACACACACACACACACACACACACACACACACACACAGGATAAAATTATTTGAATAGAAAGAATCGCAGCAGGTAAGTTCACATTTCTTTTATATGGGCTATTTGTTAGTCTTAATCCTGTGACATTGTTTTGGATGATGATGTCATTTGAAAAGTTAGTGACAGGAACATAATTAACAATTAGTGACATCTTGTTGTTTTCATACTATCAGGGAAAACATTCAACAATCAGCAAATACGCTTATAAAAAAATAAACTAAAAAAATAAAGCTTTTGTGTGTAACTTTTTGATATTAATGAACGTCCGTTACATTCAAGCCATTGCTAAATGAGTTGCTACAAAGCTAATTAAGACTGTCAGCTCTACACAACTCTCTCTGTATTTCTCAATATGACTATGTTCAGAAGATTGTGGCATCCGGTGACTTTCCTGTGCAGAAACTCGAGTGAAGATAATAACCTCTTCTGAAGAGTCCATCATGTTTTTTTAATCCTCCTGGTGTTCTTGGCTACTAGCAACTGTGTGAAGGGGGCGGTCATGTCAGGCTTGTGTCGTGTGGACATGCTGACAGTTTTGTTGTCATTACTTAGAGTTCCTCATGGGGGAGACAGAAACTACGCACTATAGCTTTAATGTGAAAATGTCTGAGATTGTTGAATCAATTTACTAAAATGTTTAAACATAAACAACACATACTGTAGACGTAATGTGTAGCATTAAAGCCTGCTGTGTTGTGTAACAGTAGCATAGCAATGAGGAAATAATGTCAAAGGCTTAGTTGGTTTGTATTGTAAATGGGCTCCTTTCTTAACTTAGCTCCCATGTTTAATCATCCACATTAGCTTCAGGTGTGCTCTGTGGACTCCAAGCTACAACCATTTCATCTAATTACTCACATTAACTTCAGGTGTGCCAAAACACACATTCTGCTGTAGTTTAGTGCATACACAGAAATCCTGTCCATAGATAAGTCTCACACAGTAGACTCAATATAGAACTGGAGAGACCTCTAGTGGCCAATAGAAAACACTGCAACATTTCAACAATTAACAGCTGCTTGAGAGTTATTTTGTAACACCCTCCATACATTTGATTTACAAGCTCCTTCACTCTCATTGACCTTCCTACAAGAAGTGTATCCAGAAGTGTATTGTTTCCAAGTACCAAGATTGCAACTGTAGTCATCCCTCCTACATTTGAAAGTGGGGTATAATGTATATTGTCACCACCTGAGAGGATGTATGAGGTTGACATTGTTAGAAGGCCTCTGTGTTCCCCCCTCCGGCAGCCAAATGGATTTTATGGGCATGACCAGCAATAAGTGCCAAGTTTCTAGTGATAACCACAACAATGCAGTGTACCAGCTGGAAAATGTACTTCACTGTACACTATTAAATATGTTTAGTACTGGATACCATATCTAGCAGACATGGAGAAACATCAGCATTCATGTTATTGTGTCTCTGAATGTAGGCATACAGTTTATAGTTGCTAACTTTTTTGCTGAAAATAGCAACCTCCTGTGGCTGGAAATGGGGTTAATAGCAGTGAGACAACCAACTGAGCTGAAAAATGCTTAATTCCTCTGTAGAGCTGAGGGGAACTGCATAGTTGTATTATATGTGGGTTCACCTTTACCACTTCATAGACCTACACTTTGGTTGTTGTACGAATTAAATAAACAACATAGACAATGTATTTTAATAAGCTTAAGATGTGCTGGTTGGTGGATTTTGTCCCTTTTTGGAGAGATCCATTCTAGCTGTTTCAAGTTTGTACCATATGCTAAATCATAGCTAAGCTAATTGGCTGCTGGCTAGAGCTTAATTTTCAACTGCCAGTGAGAGAGTAGCAGGCCTAGCTATCTTTTATCTAACTCTCAGCAAGAAAGCAAATCCATATTTCTCAAAAATTTGGAAATGTTCATTTACTTAAAATAAGTAGATGAATAACAACATAGGCTACAAAGCTAGAACAAATGTGCTAAGCATATTGTTAGGCAAAGAACCGAAGAATAACACGTTTTTACGTCAAACGGTGAAGAATAAGGACTAGATAACTGCGTGCAGTGCAGTAGTAGAGGTCTCTCTATTTCGCGGTACAGCTGTCAAACTGGGGCAGTGGCACTCCCAGTAGAAGACTGACCAATCCCAGTGTTTCTCAGTGTGGACGTTTTCACTCCACTGACCAATCCGAACGTTTTAAAATGAGCCGGAAAAGGCGATGTGATCCATACATGGACTGGATCCATATTAAGGTTTTGATCCCACCCACCACAGACACATCAGAGAAATATGAGGATGAATCGCCCACGCAATTAAAAGGATTCACGTGTTGACAGTGGACATCGAGTGTAAACCGCTAAATTGCCTCTATCATTCGCGTCCATACATTCATTATGTTTCACATATCTTCTCAAATCTGCCTGTTAGAAGTCTGTAGCCTCGATCTCAACGAGAACCCTACACCAAACTTTAATTATAAGTTTCGCTATTTAATGTTTCATTACTTATTAACGAATGTACGAGCACTTTTTGTCAATTAAGATCTTATAATGAAACATTAGTAACCCGTTTTCAGTTCGGCATACGCAAGATGTTTCAAACAGCACTGCATTCGTGTAAAATGTTGACTTTAATTACTGGCACGACAGATGTTTTCCATTTGAAGATGCATTGTCAAAGGCGGATAAGGAACACTGGGAGCCGTGTCATAAATGTGGTATATTATGGCGAAAAACGTTATTTTGTAGATTGTATTGATGCCGAACAACAAACGTAGTACCAATGATTGGAAATAGCATTGAGTTATGCGTTTTTAGTATATGTTGAACCGATAAACACGGGCCAGTTTAAATCCCCCTCCTTTTAAACGGAGAACGTCACGGAGATGAGCTAGACTGTAGTTTACTCTCATCTTTCCCCCAGGAGGCTCTGCTTCCCAGCCCCTTTGTTCAGTCTAGCCGGTGGGTTGAGTCAGAGGGAGGCTGTGCTAACCCAACATATCCATATATCCACCACTGTGGGAACACCGGCAAGAGTGAGAACGGGCCGAAAAAAATTGCTGATTATCCGGGAGACCAGACTGAGACTGTTAGCTTGTTTAATCAGAGCCAGACAAGAGAAAAGTTGATTTTGAGTGTTGCTGATGCTGCGTTTCGTTTCGGGAACCGTCAGGACCTGCGTGCCAGTGTTCGGCTACTTAAACAGCGGTACATGTCGATTATCTTCGCTCTCTGGTAGCTGCTTCAGCTATCTTCCTGAAAAAAATGAACCGGCAGGCTAACTGCTAAGCCATCACCGGTCTATTGCTGACACCGTGCAGTTGTTGCCATCATCCACTGATCCACGCTGACTCTCCCTTTCAGTTTCTGCTCAGCATCCATATTTGCATCCCAGGGAGTGGCAACCACTAGCCCCTCTCTTCTGGCAAGAAAATTGAAAGTTGGCCGGTTGTCGGACACCCTTCGGACGCTCCAATTTCGCATAGAAATGTGAGTATTTTCCTGTATTAATATGCTTTTATGTCATTTTTGCTGGGAGGATCTCGGGGTTTAAGTGAAGGGCAGTTTGGACCACGTTGCCGCAGTAGCTACAACAATGGATCAAACTGGCGTTGTGTTACATTTTGTTGAGGTGCGCATTATCATCTCAACGCTTTCATCCTGTTTTCCCTCAAATCAGGTGTCGATTGGAAAATTAATTCAGGCCCATATGAAGAAAAGCCTCGGATATATGAAAATCCCAGCAGTCGACACTCAAGGGCCTTATTTTGACTTCACTTAATGGGAAAACCATCATTCTCGACAGGTTTATTAGATTGATTGCTCTACAATGAAAATGCCTTTTTTTTTCATCTGGATGAGCTGAGTGTAAACATTAGGCCTATGTAGGATCTAACTAGCTATGCCTTGAATCTGCTTGTTTTCCCCCCTGTATATTTCAAAACCTCAACCAGATGTGTGTTGTTTATTGTAGCTATAACAGCATTGTATCTTCTTAATGGCCGTTGGGCCAAGATTTGTAGGCCATGTTGCACTTGGGCACCGGCCTACATTAACTATCAGGCATATTATTACATTTATAAGTTGACCTGAACGAATATATGAAGCAATGGGGTGTTATTATTAATGTTGAATTTACTGTGACATATGTAACGATTATCACAATACTAATAGGCTTATTGTAAATAGGCTACTTTTAAATGTTACTGTTAGATTGTCAGGTGTTAAATAGATAACCTGGATAAAACTTATATGAAAACTGTCAAAAACAGACATTGACAGAGGTAAATATAACTAGAACAAAGAACAACTGAACTAAAAAACATGTCAGCTTTGAACTGTCAGCTTCTTGATCTGTAAGTGTTTCGTTGTGCCACTACAGGTTTTGGTTGTTCATGAATGAGATCCTCCTGCTGAGGGCTCCTTGCCTTGCTCAGGGATACTACAGCAGTAGTGTAGTAGTGGTATTACAATTTGGGAATAGTGCCTACATCTCATTTATTTCTACATATACATAGGTTTGTCATAATGAGAAGCCAACAACACAAATGTGAACATACTTGTAGCCAGAAATAAGGCCAAAGTGCTTGGATATTTTTCTGTCACCGTTACCAGCGAAGCTTCTGACATTATTGGTGCCACTTAAGCATGGTATATTGGAGCATTTCAGACTCCTAAATGTAAACCCCAATATGATTCTTTGTTTCCTTTTTGTCATTATATTTGAGTGTAAAATAGGATGAAGACCATAATTATAAATAAAAGTTGCATACTGTAAACAAAACAAAAAATTGCACCACAGGTCCAGGGTTTCTTCTGTCTGCGGCTGCCAATACACCTTGTCACGGTTTATGGACTATATTATGACATGAGAAGGCTGAAAAGGAAGAAGTACCAATAATTCCACAAGAAAAAAGGAAAAAATAAGAATACAAGTCAGAAGAAATACACTTTATCTTTATTTTTTATCGATTATGACCCCTGAGATTTATCTAGTGACTCCTCAGTGGGTCCTGACCCCCATGTTGCTGCACTAAACCACGAATCCCTGCACAGATCTAAAGTATGCACAAAATATTCAAGTCATGGTAAGATAAGAAATTTCAACACGTTTGGAATGTTTTGGAAAAATAACTTGTATTGTTCTGCTGTACAAACAGCTACTGTACACATGTCGTGCTCCCTGTCATCTCATATACTTTTGTTCCTGTGAAAACCAGTTGTGAGTTCTTCTTCAACAGTCTGGTCCATTCATACAGATTTGGAGGCTGGGCGAGACACATAAGCATGCACTTGTGCTTATTAACCTATTATTTCTCTTAACTGTTCCTATATTTATCCCAACAGCTAAACATGGAGAGCGACAGCCACCACTCCCACATCTAGTGCCTGATCCACAATCCTTCATCACCAAGGGAGGAGCTCTCAGGTCCTGGCCGTCTCCTTGCTTCTGTAGAATGAATATGCTCAAATCCAGTGGACTGAAAATCCCTGGCCGGGGACCCAAGCATTCCAGCCCAGTGGGAAGGACCTCAGCGGGTGGAACCTCCAGCCCTCTTGTCCCTAGAGACAGTAAGTTACTTCCTCTTTCTGACCCCTTGAAAAAATATAGGGAATTTTTTCTTCCAGCTATTTCTTCTCATCACCGGAAGTGGCTTAGAGCATTTATTTGTGTTAATGACTCAGTAGAGCACAGCTGCATTAGATTACACACACAGGGAAGCTGGGAAGTGTTTTCTTAAACTTAATCTTCCAGCATATTTATTGGAAGATCTCCAACTTTTTTTTTCTTTTTAGCTTTCGGCAGTTTGAATGGGAGCCACACTCTCTCCATTTAAAATAATGTATATTTATATAGATGTACATGCATTTATATATTTAGCCAGACTTTAAACTCAAACTTAATCCAACTTGGCCAGTGTTTGAAAAATGCCCCTGTTATGTGTGCCAATCTTTAATTTCATACTTTGTGGTTCTATACAATTTTTCTCTTGTGTAGTGATTTTAAAGCTGCACTAATATTTTTTTAAATATTAAAACATGGATTAAATGTTCGTGAAATGTAACAAACCCACACTGAATCATCACCTGACTCTGCAGCTCCCCACTGGGTGGGTGAATATTGGACTTACGTTAGGTGGCCAGAAACACTACTCCAAATAAATCTAATGTTGCTCTGTCTACTGGATGTGTAAATAAGCATGTTTCCTGACATTTTGTGTGGCATATTAACTTAAGATGATAATATATCAGAGTTGTGTCTATAGCTTGTTGCAGCTTTATAGGGGACATATTAAAAAACTCACTTTTGCACTACACTAGTGCACATACATTTGAAGAGCTGGGGTGTCAACTAACCCACAAACTGTGAAATAAGACAACCCAGTCAGTTTTTTGTGTGCTGCCTGGATCAGAAAACATGGGATTCAAAAGCAATTCAGATTTGGCTCCCCTTCCTATGTCACATGCAGGCTCATTAGCCATGATCCACAGCACCAAAACACAGCATTTGATTTTATGTGGATCCAGGTTTTGATATATCTTGTTATATATGTTATAGCTGCATTATTGTCCAAAAACTTTTACAAACACATCAGTGAGCCCCACTGTTCCACTGGCTGACATCTTCCTTTATTAGGAAAGTATTGAAAAATATTGAGAGAGACGAACTAACGCACAGGCATTTGTCTCTTAATAGCATTTATTGCCAACAACAATATAGAATATCGCTAGCCTTATCCTTAATCAGAAATGTAAAAATGAAAAGGTGAAATGTGGACATGTGACTTTTACAACTTTGACATTACAGCTACTGAAAACTGACTACTCATGAAAATTAGACCTCTCTGAAAAACACTCATCAAAATGACAACCCCTGCCTGCAAAAAGTAATCACAGCTGTTCTCACTCTTAAATGCAGCCACACTGTTTATCCTCTCCAGTTTTAGCTCACACGACAGCCCCGTCCCACCAGCTTCACATGCACATGTTAAAGCTGTAATTTAGCAGAAACAGAACTAAGTGAACACCACAGAATAGCCAGCCCTCTTTGGCTGATAGTATGCTTGTTTCTCATTAGATTCAGCGTGTATGGCAGGCAGCTACAAGTGTGTCATGGTTCATGTTAACTGTGGAATGTCATGGGAGCGAGGGAAGAAGTTGCTATGTAAGATGTTCCAACACAGGAAGGGTTTCATTTACTGAAACTTACACTGTTTATAATTACTCCAGCATTTTATTTAATATTATGTTAATGGTTCTTTTAGTTTTAACTATCAAAGTGGCCAACCTAAGCTGGATAGAATAGTATTAAACTCATTGACTTCTGTCCTACTCCAGTTCATAATTGTTCATGCGTAGATAGAAAGTTCTTAGATAAAAAGGAGCTTTAACTTCTTTTAAAAAAAATATTTCTGCCTTCCAGAAATTAGTAAAAGAAATACTTTGACAATTGAATAGGTTTGGATCTAGTAAAATAATAACAAATTAAAATAGTGTTTTACAAAATTGGACTTGAAAAGCTGTGAGAATGTCTCCTAAAACTTATGTTCACAAACAATTAAACTGCATTCTCAGTTACGTTTTGAGTGGAACGTATTGTCTCCCAGATTACATTTATTTCAACACGTCTTCGAACCAGCAACAGGCGCACGTTGTGAAACGGTCGCAGTTTGAAACACGTGGTTAAAGCGGCGCTGTGCAGTTTTGGCAATTTCTTCGCTGTTTTCCCGCTTTTTGCTCGCAGGTTTCTCTATAGAGCTCCCTACAGCTTCGGAACAGATATAACTGCTGACTCCTCGCTCGGTCAGTCTGCCGTTTCCTCTTTCTCTGTTCCTCCGACAATGCTTTCCTAGCTTTCTGCTTCTTTTTTGCCGGCTCAGCCATGACGATAGTGTGAAAAACTCCATCTCTACCTTGTTCTTATAGCTAGCCGGTTCCTGTATGTGTGCAGTGCCGTGAAGCAATTTGTTACATCGCGAGACCTGATATCACACGATACTTCCTTACGGCTCGCCGGCTGAAAGTTGTAAGGGTGGTTTTTCCGCTCACAGGTGCTAGGGTGGAGCGAGACGACCACCATTCAACCCAAAAAAAGTCATATAACCATTCCAATGACTCTGAAGCTGTTCAGTTAAGGTAAATTAAGCTAAAAAACTGCATAGTTCCCCTTTAGGAACAGAAGGTTGTGAACTGAAATAAAACAACTTGGTTAGGTTTAGGAAAAGACTGTGGTTTGGTTTGGGTTAAAATAAAGTTTGTTACAAGTATGTTTCATACGTGATGTAAGTATAGTTTATTTAAGGATCCCTATTAGAAGCACACGTGTGACTCTACTCTTCCTGGGGTCCTTGTTAAGTATGTATGTTAAATAAATAAATAAAGTCAACGTTTGGTATCACATAGGACACGGACAGCAGTCTCCTTGACGAAAAAAGTCCTGTTTGTTTGACCCATCTATCCAGCCCGACCTCCTCACTTTGTGGATTTGAATCAGAAACGTATTTGTGATACCTTAAAAAACAAGAAAATATGTTTCCCTCAAAACGTAATTAAAAATACAGTTTAGTTGTGTAGGAACGTCATTTGTAGGTGACAGGGCTGTCTATAACACATCTCTGTAGCATAATAAGCTAATTATTTTCCTTTGGTTGGTTAAAGCCATTTATTAGCATTTTGAAAGAGACTAAACAAAAATGGCATTTATTTATCTATCCAAGTTTGTGTTTTGGCCTGGAGGTCATTTTTGTTTCTCTCTGTGTGAAAGGCAGAACAGCTCAAATTATCTTAAATGATCCTGAAATCGGCCACTACCAGCTAATCCCTTAATGCTGCCTGTCAGCTGTTGGGTAGCTGTCCTAATTTGAAGTGCTCGTCTAAATTCCTGCCTGTGGTTTAAACAGTTTGTTTCTACCACACATAAACTCATTAGTTTGCTCACATCCTGTTTATCCACAAAAATATATATACATACAATCATGATGCATGTAGCATTTTTTTCTTCCCCAATGTTGTGCTTTCTGCATGTCATATCAATTTTTGAGATATCTACAATGATATCATATACATCATTGCAGTATTATATCATTTACTGCATTAGACTAATCAGTCACTTTTTACTAATGGTAATGTATTTGTAATGGCCAGAATGCAATTGCAGATATCTTTTCTAATCTTTCTCATTTCAATTCTCACTGGTCATGTTACAGTTGCAGTTATGACTAGTCCAAATGTATTTGTAGATATATAAAACGTAAGTAGGGATAGTCACTCAAAACTTTTTAAATCATATCCAAATATCTTTCTAGATATTTTAAAAGAAATTAGGATTAGGTTATTAACTTCAAGATCAAGATATGTCCAACTCCCTTTTCAGATATCTTCTCAGACTAGACTTTTAGATGTCCAAAAATATAATTAAGATATCTTGTATCTAAATGTGCTGAATGAAAGTTATCTAATAGAAATGGTGTCTAGTCAGAACTACATTGAAGATATCTTGACTCTTCAAAGAATTGAGTGAAGTCTGAATTATAGGTTCATTGTTACTAGTCAAAATATAGTTAGAGATATGTTAAAGAAACAGTGTAAAATCTGCTTATTCGCTTTCTTGCGAATTAGATAAGAAGATCAGTATCACTCTCATGTATGCACTTTAAATATAACGCTGGAGCCAGCAGCCGGTTAGCATAGCGTAAAGACTGGAAAACAGGGGGAAACTGCAAGCCTGGCTTTGTCCAGGTTGAAAACAATCCTACTACCAGTATCTCTAAAGCTTAATTAACATGTCGGTCTTTTTAAATTAAAGGTTTGACTAGTCAGGAATGCATTGCAGATATATTTACTGTAAATTATCTTAATCTTTAATATGTTCGCTTGCCATACATTTAAATCAAACCTTACAATTTGTGGCAGTCCATCAATCTGCACTTCAGAAATCATGTAGGGTAACTGAGACCAGGTCTGCACTACTCAAAGAGCACCTAGATCACACAGGAGCCTTTTTTGAACACTAATTTCATAGGTGACAATTCTGGTGTCTCTGGTGTCAGCTGGTCAGTCAGTCAACCTTCCTATTTTTAATAGGAGGATGCTTTGTACCCCTGATTATTTATGATTGGTGTATTATTTTCAGTTATATCCCTTTTGTTAACTCAAGTTGGCTAGTAACACTAATAAAATGACGGTGGGACAATACTGATGCCTCAGATAGTAGATGGAGGGATTACTTTCCTGCTCCAGATAGTCTAAACACTGACCTGGCTTCGTACTCCAAATCTCAACCCCCTGTTTGTTGGTTTTATCTGGGTAGATTGTGAGAAGGGGCCACTGTGTCGGAATTTGGCAGAGTTTAGTTTGCTGAATTTAAAGAACTGTTTCACCCTTTGGAAGAAGCCGTTGTCACGTATCTGAGCCTTCTTCTAGCTGCTTTTGATGTGAAAATAACAGAGCTGTGCCACCGCTCCTGATGCCACGTCTTCTGTGACCACGGAAGCAGGTTTCTCAACAGAAATATTTTAGTCACGTCGTAGGCTGGGCCTTTTTGGAGACATACAGCTTCTGCCATTTGTTTGACTCCGTGGAGTACCCAGTCCTCAGACAGTATACACTTACTGCACCTCAAATGCCATCAATCTGTAATTCCACTAGTTTTTTTTGTGTGTTTGTGCTTTAAACCTGCATTCATTTATACAAACATTTTTTTAATGGCAGCGCAACAAGCTGTAAGCACATCATTGGGATATTAACACCCTATATAGATGTGATGTTGAAATACAAGTATCCCTTTAAAGGAACACGGAGACTTATTGGGACATTAGCTTATTCACCGTGACCCCCAGAGTTAGAGAAGTATACATACATACATACATACATACATACCCTTCTCATCTCCGTGCGTGTTGTAACTCTGTCTGACGGCTCGCAGCACCTGAGAAGCCGAGAGCAGAGTAGCAATGCTTCGCCTTTCTGAGAATATAGTTCCCAGTTTGTATAAGAAGATGGCTGTGTCTCATGTGACGTTGTTATTTGTACACGCTGTGACTATACAAATCACAACATGTAAATAGGAATATATTGGCGTTATTTTGTCAATTATTCGGAGCAGTAGGCTAGTTGGAACCGGTTACCTCCAGGATCTGTGCTAGGCTAAGCTAACGGTGGAGCCGTCAGACAGAGTTACGACACGCACGGAGATGAGAAGGGTATGTATCGACTTGTCTAACTCTAAGGGTCACGGTGAATAAGCTAATGTCCCAATAAGTCGACGTGTTCCTTTAAAGGGATTCTTGTATTTCAATCCAGCTCTGTGTCATCTTTGTGTGGGCTTTACGCGGCATCTGGCAGATTTCAGCGGACCACGGCTGTTTCAAGCTCCGTGCATTGGCACCATGGAGGAAAGGCACACACCGTTCATCTAAACACATTGGCAACACTGCCATGACACAGAGCTGGATTAAAATCAGCAAATTCTCTCTTTAATGAGGGGTTATATGTATTGATTAGGGCAGCTTTAGATGAAAGCTTACAGCAAAATAAAGGCAAGAGCCTGGAAAGATGGCAGAGAGGTAGATGACATGCATATAGTCATGGATATCATGAATTGTATTTCAAGATTTAAATTTGAATATTCTGAATGTTGGGGCATATAAAAATCAAAAGAAGGAAATATCTGCTTTAGGCTAACCGAGCAAATTAAATACCTACCAAATCATGGGACTTCATCACAGTGATGCAACAGTCCTGTAAATCCAATATGGACATTGAGTTATTCAGTTCTGCTCCTTTATTTGCAGCATTGCTCACAATGGTCTGACACACACAGTGGTATTAAAGGGAAAGCAAGCTCATTAGACACACCCAAATCCACAATTGATTTTCACATCTGATGTTTTCAGTCCTTTGGGTGGATCCCATAATAGTTATTTTAATCAGCTGTTAAATGGTGGATTACCAGGTAAGACTGTACAGTGTAGTCCTTCTAAATAACTTAATAAGTTACTAATGGCAAATTCACTCACAGACTAGTGGAGCTATTTATCTGAAGCACCAAACTACTGAAAACACTGGTTTCTGTCCTCTTTTACGACAGCCATGGCATGCTTTGTTAGAAAAGCAAGGTTAAATGGTTATAGAGTAACTTAACTGAATGTCAAAGAAGGTAAATAATGACACAGAGCTCATGCCTATAAAGTGACAAATCTCCTCCTGTAGCTTGGCAGCATTAAGCTAAATCAACCAAATACTGAAGGTTTGCCCTCAAGATGATAAATTGGTCATTTGAAGAGATAATAACACCACAAAAAACAGTTTGCGTTCATAGAAAACATCTTAAAAGTTTGGATTTTTTTTCTCTTAAATGTAGGACATGGCACTTTGGTCAAAAACAGTGACCAACAGTCAAAAACCTTCAAGCTCAACCCCCCTCCATCTGTTAGTGTCTGTGCTGCTCGGCCTTGCACAGCTGCCACGAGCACTGCTGAAGACAGCAACACAATATCAGTCTTGATAAGTCCAATTTAAAACAAAAAGAACAAGCTGATAGCCATTGTGGGAAATTATCATAAATAGGCAGAGTTAAAGAGGCCAGAGAAAGAGGTGTGTGTATGTGTGTAACCAAAGTAGGGAGAGATGGGGGGATAATTGGGGGGTGGAGGAGGAGGGCCGAGAGGAAGCTGTGGAGGTTTCATTGTGCAGAGCTGATGAATAGTTGGATTCAGATGGTGGTGGGAGGTGGCCAAGCACAATGGTGAAAGTAAGGGCTGTGTTTCCAGTCTTCCTTCTGCCGAGGATCCTTTTGCCCTCACTCTGCTGTTGCCTTAGCAACCCAAAATCATGCGTTAGCTCAGGTTTAAAACGCTGGCCAGGATCACATGTTGCATCGGTTGATCATGTGTAAAAAACAAAACAAAATATTCTGCCATCACTGTGCATGTAGACCTGTGCACAGCTGTGCAGTAAGAGAAAACATACTTCAAACAAATGTCGAAGATGACAGATGTCCTTTGAGCAGCAGGCCCAGATACAGAGGCTCAGTCCTCGCTGCAGCGGCTGCGGGTTCGGTTCCGACCTGTGGCCGTTTGCTGCTTGTCATTCCCCCTCTCTCTCCCCTTTCATGTCTAACCTGTCCTATCAAATAAAAGGCCTGAACATGCCAAACAATTTTTTTTAAATAAAAATCTTAAAAAGAAACTGTAACAAGAAATTAAATTGTATTTAGTAAAAACAAGAAAGCAATGAGATTCTATAAACAAGAGTTAGACCAACAATTATTGTAAAACATTAATTAGTACAGTAACAAGAAAACTGGAATCAAAAAAATGATAATCTAACTGCCAAATTAGTTACATTGTGCTTCATGTGGGGAAGAAACAAGGTATTGTCAGTAAAAGATCTCCATAAAGTCCTCATAGCATTGAAATAATCTGGTAAACATTCACATAGAGTCCATGAGAATAAAGTTAAAAGAGGGAATACAGTCAGTACTCCAAACTGGGGGTGTGCCGACCGCCATCTAATGTAGGGGATACACTGACTGTGGATAAGTACCTCATATAACCCCACTTCAAAATATCAGAACTGTACCTTTAATTTCAAATGTGTTTGATGTTTGTGTGGATCTGAACCTAGGAGGAGGAAAGACAGGGATTTTTAAGTTGATCTAAAGACTGATTTACAGCATTCAAATATATTGTCTGTTTAAGGGTATTTTTGTAATAAAATCCCCCAAAAAATTAAACTGAATCTTTGCCAAAAATGTTGGACTATAGGAAGGTTTTGCATGTACAGTACATTTCCAAACCATCTCTGGTGTTTTGGATGGAGTGCATAATCCAGCTGTGAAACCAGCTGCTGATATGGGTCAAACACAAAGTGACTTATGGCTGATGTTAATGCTGTATGTCAGTCTGCTCTGGGCGATATTCATTTTGACACATTACAGATCAATGAGGGACCTGAGTACTCCTGTGTTCTGATTGTCAATATATTTTGGTCAATTGATATGTATGATGTTTAACGGCACAAGAACAGCAGCAAAGAACAAATATTTCACCTGATTCAGACAAAAGCAATTGGACTACCTTTTCAAATGTCTCTCCTAAAAGCCTGCAGCATACTGTAGTTGTGCAGTTCATCTTTAAGATAATCACTTGGGACCAAGCAAAACTGTCAGCAACAGTTTTCCCCTACTCTTTCTACTGGAAGCAGCACATTCCTAAAAACTTTCAAACTGTATCATCAAGCCAAAACCCATTTGAAGTTGTACCCATTTGCGTTTGTGCCGAATATGTCTCACATCACAACATATGGGAGCAATTGAGGCATAAAGCACAATCATTGGTGCCCACAAAGCCCCAGGCCCTCTCTCAGGGTGTCGGGGAGCCCTGGCACCAACTATTCCTGCACACACACACACACACACACACACACACACACACACACACACACACACACACACACACACACACACACACACACACACACACACACACACACACACAGATAAACACAGACTCTTACTGGCAGTGCGGTGCAGTAGACCGCGTGCTAATGGTGCCCTGCTCAGTTTACAGGCTGCTGTGGAAAGAAACAGAGAACCAGCTCATCTACTGTATGTGTCAAACAGGCGATATCACAGGGCTGCATGGCGGGGTTAATCACCAACACATCACAGATACCGTTTCTCTGACCCATTTTTCAGGAGGATTTATAGAAACGCCTAATCTTGCACAAACTGCACTGTTGTGCTGGATGCTGCCTGCCACACAAGCAGTTTTCTATGTGCCGGCATGCCACGGTCAAACGGGATAAATAGTGTAAAGGCAATTTTGCTGGACCTTGAATGAGGATGATCTCACAATGTATGTAGTGTTTACTGCTTGACCATCCAATAAGAAAGGTTTTAGTGAAGAGAATGGAATTACAATAAGACATACAGATAATTTCAATGCACGTTTTACTACATTAGTTTGATTTCAGTAATGTTCATGTTTTTTGCTACGCTGACCTGCTTTTGTTGCTTTTGTCATATGAAACCTTTTTCCTGCTCTACAACATTTAATATAATATATAATGTTTTTCTTTTTCTCTAGATGCTCCACTCAAGCCCACCACACCAACAAAAATCTCTGAAGAGGGCGACGAGGTTTTGGGGGATTACACAGTGGGTGAACAGGTCTGGGTCAACGGTGTCAAACTAGGAGTTATTGCCTACCTAGGGGAGACCCAGTTTGCCCCGGGACAGTGGGCAGGCGTGATACTGAATGACCTAGTTGGCAAAAATGACGGCTCAGTGGGCGGCGTGCGCTACTTTGAGTGCCAGCCCCTCCAGGGCATCTTCACGCGACCCTCGAAGCTCACCCCACAGCCGGTCGGCGAGGGAAGTGACAGCCACTCCACTGACTCGCTCTCTGCCCAGAATCTGACCCAGCAGGGCGGCAATGGCGCCCCCCCTGGCCAGCGGGTGGTGGTGCCACTGAGAGAGGGCCTGGCTCTGCTTAACAGCGCAGTGAAGACAGGCAACGAGTCAGGGTCCAACATGTCTGACAGCGGTTCGGTTAAGAAAGGTGGGGATAAGGATCTTCGAGTTGGAGATCGAGTTTTGGTGAGTAATTCTGTGTTGGATGACAAATGGTTTGCTAGACAGGGTTTCCTCTAGTGATGCAATTTCATCACTGAATTTAAAAAAATGTAATTGCCAACACAAAAATCTGAGAAGTTAAAACGTTTCTCACAACTGATGTTTGTGAGAAAGTCATGGAAATGTGCCATGATGGAAACCTTAAGTATCATCCGTCTGTCATTGTCTATATATACAGTAGTTATCCTGTGCAGGTATGCTGTTTCCCCCTGTTTCCTAGTCTTTATGCTAAGCTAAGCTAACCGGCTGCTGGCTGTACCCTCATACTTCACAAACATTAGAGTGGTATTGATCTTCTCAACGAGTCTGCGGCAGAAACTGAATGATTAAATATCAATAATTTCACTATTCGTGCCAATCTGCCAACAATACAATTTAATATGTTGAAAGTGGACCTATTATGCAAATTTTTAGGTTAATTTTTGTATTTTGTGTTTCTACTAGAACATGCTTTAATATTCAAAAACATTATTACTATTATATTTTTCTCATACTGCCCATGGCTGCTGCACCTGTATTCACCCTCTGTCTGAGACGCTCTGTAGGAGCGCCTGTGTCTTTAAGCCCCCCTCCTGAAAAAGCTCAGAAATCAGGCATGGGTTGACATCAGCTTGAGCTGAGAGTAGAAAACAGTTGGAAGCGGAGTGTTCAGAATGGTCTGAAATCTGAGGTTTTACTGACAGGGATTTCTTTAACATGTGTTAACCTCATTATTTTAAGCTTTGGCCAGGTTTAATATGAACATCTGACATTATATACATATTAGAGCTGTCAGTCTTCCTCTATAATACCATTTGAATTCCATTTGTTATTTTTTTAATATTCAAATAATATTCGAATATGTATACAGCCTGTTATAAATATGTACTAGACTACTCAGGCTTATGCATTGTCAATGTCACTATAAACATGGGGTTGTTGTTACATGTTCTTCTTCCAACATCAGTCTGGCCTTGAAGGGGACCTCCGTCACGGCACATTGCATTTCCGACACGTGGCTCTCTGTTTACATTACTTTCCACCATGAGCACACAGCGACAAACACAAATCAACAGAGAACTCTGTAATGAAACATTATCTAACAAATGTATTGAAAGGCTCTGTTGTAAAGGCTTATGTTGCTCGGTTAGCACAATGACATCATGTTAGAAAGCACAGCCGAAACGATTTGTCATAAACTGTGTAACACTAACAATAGCGTTAGCCACGATGCTAACAGCATTGATAACTAAGCCAAACAGTGCTGTCACTACTATTTTAGTGATTTAAAAGCAACCTGTTTCTTGCAGATTGTGACGTTACTGAGAATACAGCCGTTAGAAGGTAATATATGAAGTCGAAGCTAACTCTGGGCAGCTGTAGGGCAGCTAACATAATCTTTAGCTGTCTCCATGAAGCTCCCCGCTAAGCTCCTATAACTTGTGACACAGTTAGAAAACCAGATAGAGATAATAATAAGCATTTTGGCTTTTTTGGGCTTTTCCGCCTTTAATTTCACAGGACAGCTAGGTGAGAAAGGGGAGAGAGAGGGGGAGGACATGCAGGAAATAGGAAAATATATATATATATATATATATATATATATATATATATATATATATATATATATATATATATATATATATATAAGGAACGGCATAATAGGTCCTCTTTAACTTGATTTTGTGTAAATGTTTGAGACTAACAAAATCCATAGGAGCTGAAAGTAATTAGATGAGAGTCCCAGTGGATGGCTAATTACAGTGTTATGAAGCCCTCAGTAAAGATGGATTAATGCAGTGTAATGTGATACGTGGTTGATCCCCACAGGAACGTTCTGCTTTTCCTTATTCGGCCTATGGCTAGAATGCAGCCTTTATCCTTTAGTCTACCCTTACCCAACTAAAGAAATAAATGTCTGTGGCAATTATATAAATGTCAAAGTAAACCTCTGCGGGAAGAATATTTCTACATTTTGCTTATTTTCTTAGTGACCCCTATTAGTGTACAATGTTCAGTTCATGGAATTATTGACCCTGGGTCACATTGCTTTCCATTTACTGATGGGCACAGGGGATAGTTACATCAGATCCTGTGCAGGTTGAAACTGGGAGCTCGAGAAGCCTGCCTCCTGGTCAATATTGTAAATCACTCCGGATTACTTTCAGCACTTAAGAGAGGAGAGACCACTGCTGACACATTGATCAGTGAATCCATTTATTTCCTAAGCCTCTCCTGTGTAATCTATCTCACTGCGATGGCTTGGATGTGCTGCCATCCAGTTGTGTCACGCCCCTCCTCTGCTGTTGGAAATAAAACACTGCCTCCAAAATTTTGTGAAACAAGCACAAAGTGTGAAACTCAGATTACGCATTGTGGACATAAAGCAAAGACTGTTTTCTTTCACTTGGTATTAAATTATGTGATAGTAGCAAGCGTAGGTTTTCACACACATTTAGCTGGAGGCCTCTTTGGCACCCCAGTCCTGCTTTCTTGCAGAGGAGTTATCTTGAACTTAGGTCAAACTTTGGCAATGTTTGTGTGTCAGTGACTAAATAGCAGCCATCTAGAGATTGCCTCAAGAGGTACTCAGAATATTTTGAACAGCAGAAATGTTTCCCCACAGAGAGACAACCTCAGAGGCTAAACACATGATGACTGTCTCCATTTGCCTTGGCACCTTTGATGTCTGAGTGTCCACAGGAAGCACAGAACTGCCTCTCCTCTGCTGGCTTTAGTATTTCACCAGAGGCCGTCTCTCTCTGCTACTGTAGAGTTTGGTAAAGGTTAAATGAGAGTTCCCTTTCAGAGCAGTTGCATGCAATGTGACTGGTGTTTATTTGGATAGTTTGAACGCCACTTCAATGGCCACTAGTCAATGAAATTGTCACATAACACAAACATAGCACATTTTAAGTAGCATCATTTGGGTGTACATGGAGTCTAAATTACTTTATTTAACAGGATAAAAGATAAATGTTCCCATTCCAAATCTGATTTCATGTGGTATAAGCCATGTAAACAACCATGTTAACAACCAAGCAGGATTTTACAGGCTTAGCCTGTTTCATTATATGCTCATACACTTACAATAACATGCTTTTTTATAAGTAACAAGACCAAGAGTCTACATTGATGCTAGTGGCTCTGTGAGGGTGTACTGAGACACAGCAGTGCTTTGAACTACATGCTAACAGGCCCACAATGACAGTGCTAACATACTAATATTAAGCAGGTATAATGTTCTTAGGATAGCAGAAGCCAAGATGGGGCTTGTGCTGACTGGCTGTCTTAGCACTGCTGGCACTTTGACACCGAGTCACTGAGACATCACACAGTCATGCTGATGGCCAACCATCTCAGTTTAATGTCTTTTGACACCACACTGCTTCTTCTTATTTGGCCTCAGTGGTTTAGAAGATGGACAAAGTCAGAGGAGTGGAATATTAATTTGGCAATAGAAAGATGAAGAGTGACTCACCATGCCCTTTTTTAGTCCTTGTGGTCAGTTCCATCCGGTACTAAATCCAGTAGTGAGGAGTATGTATTTATATATGCGGCCTTTTTATGTCTCTGTGCTGGCGACAGCTGTGGCCAGAGGCATTATGTTTTCGGGTTGCTGTCTCTCTGTTTGTCCTATTTTCATATTTTCGCAATATCTCAGGAATGCCTTGAGGGAATTTCTATACATTTGGCACCAACGTCCACATGGACTTAAAGCTTCAGTGCGTAACTTTTTGATATTAATGAGCGTTCGTTGCATTCAAGCCATTGCCAAATGAGTTTCTTTTATATAGGCCTTAGTGGTCCCCTAATACTGTATGAAGTCTGTTTCCTGAAATTCAGCCTTGATGCAGAATTACAGCCACTGTGAGCCAGTCCCACATTGAGCTTTCCTTAGGACGTGCCATTTCTGTGTCTCTAGCTTTAAATGCTATTGAGGAGGAGAGGGGGGGGGGGGCAAGGTGGAGGGTGGGGGTGTGGCCTTGACCAGCTTGCGGCAAGGGGGCAGGCTTCTCTCCACAGAGTGAAGCCTCCTATGGCGCCATTTTAATGCTACCAGATTCTCACCCGCCGTTAGCATTCCATTGACTGCCATTCATTTTGGCGTCACTTTGACAGCCAATAACTTTACATCTAAAGCGTTTAGATTAGATAGATAGATTATTTCTAAAGAACGGCTCCATTACCTTGTATTTCACATTGTGGCTCTGTAGCAGACGTTTTTGTAAAAATAGGCTAACGATTGTGTCATAACCACGCGACTTACTGTCGCATAGTAGAGGAATTACCATATAGTACAAGATAAGCTTGAAGGCAGTTTGGACTTACATTAGCTGTAGTTTAATTGCTACTATTAACTAGCATTTTAGTTAGCAATAATTAGCCTGTACCTATGTTATCTCCTTACATATACCTACGCTCTCCGTCTCTGCAAGATTGGGAATGATTGAGATTTCTCTTGGCACAGCTACCAGAAGACTTACAACGTTCAGACACGTTCACGTCACATCTACGTCGTCAAGCTCAGTTTTCAGCTGCGCAGTAACGCTCAGCTATCACCGGAAAAGTGCTTCTAATAGACTTCACTCGTCTCCGTCCAGAGCAACGGGATCTGTTAGTCCATTTCTTTAACTGTCTATGGTTTCCCCCGACTCATTTCCTGGTTCTCCTTCTCCATAAACAACATCAAATCAAGGAGAGGGTTAACTTTTCCTGCTCCAGGTTTCCCACCGTGGTCAGAAAGAGCAGGGGAGACACTTTTTTTATCTCACTGACTATAGAGTCACTACTCGCTCCGAAGCTAATCGCCGTCACGAGCCTACTAGCTACGTGGCTCGCAAGCCCAAACAAGTGTGTGCGGCCGCGGCGTGCCTGGGCGTGTTTGTTTTGTTTCCGGTCTGGCTAGATCCAAAAGAACGTTAATCTCGTGATAAAAAATTTACGCTGTTCAAATGGGTTTGCGTTAACGCCGTTAACGCGTTAAACTGACAGCATTAATATAAATTCCTTCATAGTCTGCATATATTATATGAGTCTAGACAGACATGGATGGAAACTGCAACTTGACTGGTTGATGAAGGCATACAACCACGAGGCTATTCTAGTTTTGGAAGGTCATGGTTCTTATATGTTAAATGGATGTTTAGCGTATTATTATATGTTTATTGTCTGAAAAAAGAGCAGATGAAACATCATTCAAGTGTGAAGTTTTGCGGCTTTTCTTATTGTTATGTAATTGTAAATTTAATATTTGTGTTGGTTTTGGAATATTGAGTAAAACACAATTTTAACAAATGATCAGTGAAGTCAAACGTAATTAAAGTTTATGAGTTCTGGCTGTAGTGTGTTGTCCTTGGATTGGTATTGTATTTCTGTTATACTAGATGTTTCATTTAAGGATATTGTGACCAGTGGGATGTTTGTACATGTTGATGAGCTTTTATGTCTCCAACATGTGGTCACCATGTGTGAAAGACATTCAGCAGCTGTACTAGTCAGTTTGTATGTTGGCTGACCTCAGGGGCAGTGGGCGTGGATTTCAGACCGTCTTCCTAACAGGAAACTTCCTGACTGGGAAGCACAGTGCTGAAAGATGTGGCTATGTGGCACCCTAGATATGTCGCCAAGGGCTAATGATTTCCCCTTCAGTCATAGTTCACATTTCTTAAAACCTAAAAAGTTAAGGCATTACAACTTAAACTTTTTATCTGTAGTTACTGCTCTCTGCCGTTGTAGGGCAGCACAAGTGTCTGAAATGTCATTGCATGTTATTATATACAATATACAGACGCATGTTATTGCGTCTGAATATTGAGTGTGTATTATACTGGGAGAAATGAACGAGGTAGTGATTTCATACACAGCCCTGGAGAAATAGTATGCTATGCTATAACATTTTGTTTGGGAGGGGGGGGGGAGTTAGATGAGAGGATCAATATCATTCTCATATCTCTCTGTTAAATATAAGGCTACAGGCACCAGCTGGTTATCTTAGTTTAGCACAAATATTGGAAACAGGGAGACGACGAGCTTGCCTTTGTCGAACGTTAACAAATACCAACACAAAAACTAATGTGCAAAAATTAGGTTTTATGGGGGGTTGCGTGCTGGACCATATCTTAGATGGGAGCAGTAACAGGCTAGCTGTTTTCCAGTTTTTGTGCTAAGCTAAGACAAGCTAAGCTAACTGGCTGCTAGCTGTAGTTTCATGTTTATTATACGGATAGACTCACATTGCCAGACCTTCCTCCACCGCGCTGCGGAGGAGGGTCTGGCTAGTCCACACAGCATTCCGAGAAGGGAGAAAAGCGTGCTCTGGTTTATTGTCATGGCTTTAAACCAATCACAATTGTCTTGGGCGCCGCTTAGCACCAAACGGAGCCACGGTGCCGCTGCAAAATAGTCTCAGGAAGGAACTTGTTTTGGTGGAACATGTGTACGTTCAAAAGTTGTTTTAGTCATGCAACAGAAAACTCAGATTGGACAGATAGTCTAGCTAGCTGTCTGGATTTACCCTGCAGAGATCTAAATCGACCGGAGTTCCGGAAAATTCCAACACAAACAAAAGGGAAGGTAACAGACATCTGGCCGAAAAGAAGGACATACGGTGGAATTTCCGGCGGCAACGGAGCAATCCCGGAAGTGGAACGTCGTGGATATAGACTACCATACAGACATTAAAGTGGTGTTGATGTTCTCATCTCTTCTCCAGAAAGTGAAAAAGTGCATGTAACAAAATTATGAACTATTTGTTTAACCATGTTTATATTCCAACTAAATAAGCTATATTAAGGTTTATTAAGACAAGTAATAACCAGCCATGGTTATTCTTCCACAACCACTTCCTGAACTGTCTTTCTTTCTGCATGTTTTTTTTTTTTTATAATTGAAAGACCTTTTACTCTGTTGTAGGTGGGGGGCTCTAAGATGGGAGTCATACGCTACATGGGAGAGACTGACTTTGCCAAGGGTGAATGGTGTGGGGTTGAGCTGGATGAGCCCCTGGGGAAGAATGATGGTGCAGTGGCTGGTACAAGGTACACACACACACACACACACACACACACACACACACACACACACACACACACACACACACACACACACACACACACACACACACACACACACACACACACACACACACACACACACACACACACACACATTATGTATGCATCAAGCTCCCCAAATTCCTTTGCTTTTTCCCCTAAAGGGAAATTGAGGGGAAGACTGTGGCTCCATCTGTTCAGTTGTTTGTTCTATCATCTGTTTGTTCATGAAATTACACTGTCTGACCCGTTAGCCCAGAGCTGGTCTGCACTGTTGGTCTGGCATTTTTTATGCTTCATATTTATCACATTTATTAAATTTAGGGTTTGTAGTTGCTCACCTACAATAATAGAAGTGTTTTGAATAGGTTAAATTTAGGTACAGACATTTTGGAGTATTGCTTGAAAACAACTCGTAAACAAAATCCCTTACCACATGCCTCTCTCCCTGCAGGTACTTTCAGTGTCTTCACAAGTTTGGCCTGTTTGCTCCGATCCACAAGGTGATCCGCATCGGCTTCCCTTCCACCAGCCCGGCCAAGGCTAAGAAGAGCAAGCGGATGGCCATGGGGGTTTCCTCTCTGGCCCACAGCCCCAGCAGCTCCTCCATCAGTTCAGTCAGCTCGGTGGCCTCCTCCGTGGGTGGACGACCGAGCCGAACTGGGCTGGTAAGATGACGACAGTGTGCCTCAAATACATACTGAGAGAAAAGGGGCTGTTCATACAGTGTAATGTTGCTGCTTAAAGGAATTGTTCGACAGTTTGGGAATTACACTTACTTGCTTTCTTGCAGAGAGTTAGATGAGAAGACTGATACCACTGTGGAGTGGTGTCAATCTTCTCATCTAACTCCCTCCAATAAAGCAGATAAGCATTTTCCCCTAAAGTAGTCCTTTTAAAGTAAATAGGTGAGTAAGTAAACTATAGTTTACAAAATTTCAATACAGAGTGACAAAGCACAATACCATAGAAGTTCAGGGGAATTGAGGTAGATTTCAGCTATGGTAGGGAGAAAGGCACCTTTCCTCAGTTTCCACTAATTTCTGCAGGGACCTGCGATTTGAGACTTTCCGTACCAGACAGAGATAGTTTCTTTTTGTCTTATTTGTGCAGGTTTAGCAGGCCGCAAAAGCCACGCAATCCTTTTGTGAAATCGCCTGTCAGTGTCTTTAAGACTAATAACCTCAGAAATGGTTGGCAACAAACTAAAATGAATGGGACATCAGGGTATCTCACATTGATTTTAGTTTCTGGTTGCAAGCCAGATCTTGGATGGAGAACCCTTGCCTTTACTTACTTAATTGTTGGCACCAGTGTCAGACAGCGCTGCAAGCAGCCATTCTGAATTGTCAAGCTATCACCTTGCACAAACTATTCACTGTTATTTATAGAGATCTTTGGTGTATCATGTTCATGTTGTTAAATGTTAGGAAAGTATGCTCTGTCCCTGCAGAAACTTCTTATACCACACATGAACGCAGTGTTAAAACCTCAGTCAGTCGCTGCATTATTGGCAGTGAAATATTCATAACATCCATAAAAGTATAAATTACTTTTTCTGCAGTCGTTGCTGTAGTAGTACATAATAGATGTGTCCTATGGTCTTCAATGTTTATGTATCAGAAATGCTGCAGACCAGTGACGGACTGGTCTTCTGGAATTTGGACAAATGCCAGAAGGGCCGCCCCCCCTATGGACCCCTAATGGGCCACTACTGATAATTTGTCTTTGGTTAATTTTGACAAGTTATTTTATGCATGCAGCCACAAATATTCAAGATTGTACTGCGGCAAAGTTTGTGGAAAGCAGTTACTAATTTCCAAGCTAGGTTATTGACAAAAATACGGCTGTTGTGTTGCAAATGCCAGGGGCATTTTCTGATCCCAGTCCGTCACTGCTGCAGACAAAAGAATTTGGGGTTATTTGTGACATGTTAATGAATTTATGTACAATATAGTATCACTAACAACTACTTTGGCTCTCAACTAGAAGGTCCTTGTTGAAGAAAACTCCATTATCAGTATTATTCTGTTCTAAACGAAAGGCTACTGAATTGAACTGATCTCAGGCAGGAATCCTTTCAAAGAGCACACTCTAGTGGTCAAAGGAAATATTGCATCTTTCAGGACTTAATATTTTTTGAAAATAGCTTAAAGGTGCTTTAAGCGATGTCACACGTTTTTTTAGGCTACAACATTTTTTGTCACATACAGCAAACATCTCCTCACTATCCGCTAGCTGCCTGTCTCTTGAACACACTTTAAAAAAACGCGGTCTCTGTAGACAGCCCAGGCTCCACAGACGCCAACAAAAACAAACTGTGCCAACCTGCACCACGAAACAAAAAAAAGGTTTACAATGTTTATGTCTAAGTTCACTTCAGTTTTACACAAGATCTTACTCTTGTCAGGATGAGAAGGCTACATATAGAGAAGGCTTGGTATTTCTATTTTTTTCCTTTTAGGGATAACAAGCTTTGCCTTTTCATAATCGTGAAAGAATTAACCTGTGATTACATGAGAGCAGTCATTATGTCAGGTTTACTAAGTAATTTTTTCCATGATCATGTTGTAAATCATGAAACTGATCTCAACCAGATGTGTTCTGAGGGAATCCGTACTCATTCCTACCTCATTATTTTCTCTCCTAGCACTTTGATTGCCCCTGTTTCTCCACACCTCCCTTTATTTTAAAACCTTTCGTCCAACCTCTCTTCCCACTTCCTCCCTGTTTCCTCGCATTCTTTTCTTTCCCTCACACCCTTCATCCTTTCTTCTGTTCAACTTTCTTAATGTTTTATGTCCTTTTTGTTTTTCAGCTGACCGAGACATCTTCGCGCTACGCTCGTAAGATCTCGGGCACCACCGCGCTCCAAGAAGCCCTGAAGGAGAAGCAGCAGCACATCGAGCAGCTGCTGGCCGAGAGGGACCAGGAGCGAGCCGACATGGCCAAGGCCACCAGCCACATCTGTGAGGTGGAGAAGGAGCTGAACGTCCTCAAGGTGCAGCATATGCAGGTACCAAATATTATACATTTCTGCATTTCTGTTGTTGTGTTCGGCATACACCAATCCGCCCAATAACTTATGTAACAATAAATCTGTTGTATGTCTCATAAATGCCTTTCTTCTTACTATCCACAGTATGTAACAGAGAATGAGAACACCCTCCAGCAAATCAAAACCATGTTGGCCAGCACACAGAAAGATAAACTGGAACTGTCCAATCAGCTGGAAGAAGAGAAAAGGTAATGACAGAGTTGTGCTACTTTCACTCTCTCATGCAACAGTGCTGCTACATAAATCTAAATGCGAGTCATTGCTCTGTGTTATATGTTGAAGTGTCCACAGGCCTTTACAGAATATCATTTTAAATCATCGTACATTGAATTTTACTTTTGTTCCTCTCATCTTATACTTCAAACTTGGTTTTACGCATCATCACATTTTTATATTGTCATTATTTGAAAACAAAACATTTTGTCTGAAATATTGATCTCTCTTTAGACTTAATTAAATCATTAATGAATTCCACTGTAGTGTCTCCAGAATGTTTCTTAAAGGAATACTTCACCCCCAAAATGATATTTGCATATCAACTTGTGGGTGCCCGCTACTGTGCAGAACTGTTGTTAATAGTGAGGTTTTAGCGAAAACGCCCATGTCTGGGAAGTACTGAGCATGCGACTGGATAAACGAGATTTGGATTATACTGCACCAGTTGTTTAAGAATTTGTAAACAGATTTTTTTTATAGTTTTGCTGTTGTTAAACATGGCTCCCTATTACTTCAATTTAACAAGAATGCTCTCCGTATTTTTGTAAGTTTTTTTTGGGGATTTGTAATTCACCATTGAGGCATGCG
Organism: Gymnocephalus cernua; assembly: GCA_023631565.1. NCBI lineage: Eukaryota > Metazoa > Chordata > Actinopteri > Perciformes > Percidae > Gymnocephalus > Gymnocephalus cernua. Next base: position 5,120,445 of record CM042439.1, on the reverse strand, counting down.
ACAGTCAGGGCTCTGTCCAAAGTCGAAAAAAAGCCAAGCAACACCTCTAAAGCTAATTAATGAACACATATCTTGATACGTGCAATACCCAGCGAGGCTACACAAAAGCACTAGGTGGATGGATAAACTGTCCCTAAAGTTAGAAATTGTCGGGTTTTTACATTTCTGTTTGTGTACGGATTAAACAAATGAGACCCATTGTGTAAACGAGACAGTTATAGAGTTATTGGTGGGTTTATTTTTTTCACTTATGATAGAGCCAAAAAATGGTACTTGTTTCAGCTCCATACTGAACGCACAGAACTGATTTATCCATCTTCTAATCACACTCTCTTTAAAAAAAGCAAAGAAGCAGATGAGGTTAATGCCGACGGTTAGGTTTTCTCTCATGACTGTTGGAACAAAAAACCAGACAGCTCACAAGAGGTGTGAGGTTTAGAAATATATGTATGTGACCATGTTTACACATGGTCTTATTATTCTTAGTGATTTAACAGCTGCAAGTCCATTATGCTTTGATGTTTTCATCCTCTGTGCCACAACTCACACAACTTTCTTGTTTAACAGGAAAGTGGAGGACCTCCAGTTCAGAGTAGAGGAGGAATCCATCACCAAGGGAGACCTGGAGGTATTTATCAGCTTTATTTATACCTATAAACTGTATCAATAATGGAATATATGTGCTTCCACATGCTACAGTGTATCCTTTAATATCGTGGACCCTGGGAAGGTAAAAGAAAGACGTACAGTATAAGGGGTTCAAACATCCAGTAAAGATGATAATGTCTTTGGGAGGATGGCTTGGATGCACAAAAGCAAATGTGTGCACCTCAACGTTTTCTGTAGACCACATTAAAAAAACAAACATTTTAAATAGGTTTCATGAGAGGATGATCTGGATTTGAACCCCTCTCAACTGTTGATTGACAGCTTCCCCCAGTCACTACGCTGCCTGCTTAACCCAGCAATACAGATATTTTTATGAACGGAGAGTAGTGGCTTTCAGTGGCAGCATGTTTTAGGGGCAAAAGTCAAGCAAATAAATGCGAGGATTTAAAAACCATGAATAAATGGCTGACTTCAATGAAGATGTTACTTGCACCTCATGTTAAGCTATGCAGAGCTGAAGTCTGAAATCCATTAGATAAGGTACAGCTATCTGTCCTTGCTCCTGTATGTCTCTTGAGAAAGAACCTGAATGTAAGGTAAATGGAATTTGTTCACTTCAAATATGCTCTGGGCTTTCTCTGCATTTAGCCTCCAAATATATAATATATACACCAAGAAACACATTTGTCATTGCTTAAGTATTCTTTACTTTACTTTACTACAACTACAGCTTTTGCCTTCTTTATAATAGAGCATAATGTTCCAACACTGCATGGAAGCCATTTTTAATTAAGGATGGGGATAAAACACAGTAAGCTGGACTGATAACGGATTAGGCTGGTGATGTTTTTATAATTTTTTTCTCGCACGAAAGTCGCACGAAAAGATGATGCTTTCTGACTTCCCTACTTATCTGTAGCACTCAGCCTAAGCAAGACATCTTTTTAAAAAATGGTAAAAAATATATACTTTAAATAAAAAAAGCATAAATTATATTATAGAGAAGCAGAGTAGAGTACGTGACTCAAACAGTAAATCAGGCATTTATTTGGGACTATTTTCAGCCGTGGATTAATACGCATTTTGTTCTGTAATGAATATGTACAGCAGCAAGATGGTGTATGTGGGTTTGAGTCAATATAAACTACACTGCCCATGGTCATGTAATTGAAAGAACAGTGTTCTCAGTGTGGCTCATTGATGTCTGTTTTTTTAAGGAACATTAACAAAAATGAGCAAGTACAAAATACAAAAAAATAAAATGAACAAAAAATAAACTTCACCTCAGAGCCTAAAGTTGAACTGACCTCAATCTCCAGCCTCTCCTCGTCGACTCTCCTCGTCATACGATCAACTCTTTTCAGAGTCTCTATCATTCCCCTTGGATCTGTAATGGATCTCTCTCCCCTTGGAGTCTTTTCTTCTTTTTTTTCTTCTTTTCTATCAGTCTTTTGTTCCTCCCTGTCTTTCTCTTTGTTTCTTTCTGTAGACTCAGAGGAAAATGGAACGTGCCCATATTCGTCAGCTTGAGCAGAGCCTGCTCCTCGAAAAGTCGAGAGCAGAGGTGCTTCAGAAAGACGTAGAGAAGAGGAGGGTAAAAAAGCACGAGCCCTCTGCCTGTAGCCTGCGTGCTTCTGCACCTGTTTGTTTCTTTGTTGATAGTAACATAACTCATAAACTGCACAGGTCATACAAGTCATACTCCACCTGTCTTTGGTGTCCGAATTTACATCAAATCAATCTACAGATGTATGAATAATAATTTAAAATCGATACACATACACGTATATTGCAATCTCAGTTTGCACTTTTTAAAAGATCACTACTTGTTAGTATGATTTGCTTTTAAAGTATGTCTGATATAGTCATCGGCCACTTTATTAGGTACACCAGTTGAACTGCTCCTTAACACAAATATTTAATTAGCCAATCACGTGGCAGCAAGTCAGTTAAGATTAAGATATACTTTAATGATCCCGCAAGGGGAAATTTCTTCTTTTTTTTTGGAAATTAATTTAGGCATGTAGACTTGGTCATGACGAAGTCTAAACCAAGCATCAGAAACTGCTAATTGACTGGGATTTTTACGCGCAACAATCTCTAGGGTTTGCAGAGAATGGTCCGAAAAAGAGAAAATATCCAGGGAGCGGCAGGTCTCAGGCCAGTATACCTAGTTGATGGCAGAGGTCAGAGGAGAATGGCCAGGCTGGTTTGAGCTGATAGAAAGGCAATGGTAATTAATTGTTACAACCGCGGTATGCAGAAGAGAATCTCTGAACGCTGATCTTTGAAGCCGATGGGCTACAGCTGCAGAAGACCACACCGGGTGAAACTCCTGTCAGCTAAGAACAGGGAAACGGAGGCTACAATTGGCACAGGCTCTCCAAAATCGGACAACAAAAGATTGGAAAAACGTTGCCTGGTCAGATGAGTCTCGATTTCTGCTGCCACATTCAGATTTTAAGGTCAGAATTTGGCGTAAACATTTGGCGAACAACATGAAAGCATGGATCCATCCTGCCATTTATCAAAAGTTCAGGCTGGTGGTGTTGTAATGGTGTTGGGGATACTTGGCACACTTTGGGCCCCTTAGTACCAACTGAGCATCGTTTTAACGCCACAACCTACCTGAGTATTGCTGCTGACCATGCCCATCCCTTTATGACCACATTGTACCCAAATTCTAATGGCTACTTCCAGCAGTATAAAGCACTATGTCACAAAGCTTAAATCATCTCAAACTGGTGTCTTAAATATGGCGATGAGTTCACTGCACTCAAATGGCCTTCACAGTCACCAGATATCAATCCAGCAGAGCACCTTTGGGATGCAGTGGAACGGGATATTTGCATCATGAATGTGGAGCCGACAAATCTGCAACAACTGCGTGATGCTATCATGTCAACATGGACCAAAATCTCTAAGGAATGTTTCCAGCACCTTGTTGAATCTATGACACCGAGAATTAAGGCACTTCTGAAGGCAAAAGGGGGTCCGACCCGGTACTAGCAAGGTGTACCTGACAAAGTGGCCGGTGATTGTACGTTGGTATATATATATATATATATATATATATATATATATATATATATATATATATATATATATATATATATTCTTTTACAAAGTAATTAAACAAAGTCAGAAAAAAAGCCTGAATGTCAGTAGTGAGTCCAGATATCCAACATGCCACTGATAGATTATTATGTTTTACCTTTATATAATATTACATTATCACATAAACATATATGCAGACTGACTTCATCTGTCTTCTCCTTCATTCCTACACTATCATATCATGAATCGCATTGACCATGCTCCTCACTGTTGACCCAGAGCTTCCCCTGAGACATCCGTCAGCTTCTTCAGCTTCACACACGTCTTCTGTTGCAGTAGCTGCTCTTCATTTTCTTTTAAATTGCGATTTCTCTTTTTTTATTTAAAGGGTGGCTTTCAGATCAGTTGCCAGCTGCATTTTTGAGATGCCGGGATGTAACATTTATGACATACTTCCATTTTAGCTCTGGCGAATTTAGTGGATGAAGCTCCATGCTTATGTTTTGAGTAGTTCTGTAATTAGCAACACATGAGAAATGGCTAAATTGTTAATGGGATTCTTCACTGATTCTTAGATGAATGTTTCAAGACAAATCGTGTTGGCATTGCCCATTCACATCACTGGTTGAGTGTGTACACCACTTTGACATGCAGCGCTGAACTTTATAGAGAGAGCCTCTTCAATAATAGATACCAATGGTATCACAAATCAAACCGTGCAAGCTTGTGCTTTCAATTTTCAGGCATCAAAACATAACAAAACTCTTTCAAAACGCTACATTTCTGTATGCAGTAAGGTCTGCTTCTGCCAACAGGGAAGATGCTCTCATGACGCAGTATCCTTGAGGTTGGGTAAGAGAACCAAGGTGAAAAAAAAAATGTGATCTTGTTTTGGCTTTGATCCGCTGCTGAGCTATCTCAATTCTTGACTTCAAATTGACTTCAGATGCTGACATCGACGTCAGATGCTATCAAGGACATTAACCTTGCATATTCTCTTTTTTACTCTTCTACTCCTGTGTGATGTGCCATAATCTGAATGCTATTCAGGCAACTTCTTTGATATGAATCGACTAGTAACTCTGATGTCTGGTAGATTGTTTTTCCCAGATGGTTGAAATTAACATCTGTGCACTGTGCAGCAGGTCCTCTTTCTTAATCTCCTTTTTTATTTTTTATTTTACTTGGGTGTAAGTGTGTGGAGGATGTTTGCAGTTGTGTGTATGCGGTGTCACTGTGTGGAGGTTTGCTGCTGGCTTCATTATATTTGCTTGGCTGCTTCTAGATGTTCAGAGAATGGCTGTGCTCTCCTCTCATCTTCCACTTCTTTGCATATACAGTGAGCTTGACAAATATTTGGACAGTGACACATTAACCCCTTGGCTCCTTGGTTTTATGTCTTTGGGTGAAAATGATACAACGAATGATCGGCTGCCAACTTTAATATGGGGACAGCAGTATCATAAAATGAGGATAGTAGTTTGTTTGGACTTTTTAATCTGTTTGGGAAATGCAACCCCCCCCCCCCCCCCAACGGAACGTGGTAAGTGAACTGTCACAAAGGTCATAGATAATATTGAGTGCCTCCGTTACATTCATGTTGCAAGAGTGGAAAAATCCCCATCATCCTGAACATTATACAGCTGTCAGCTCCAGTGCTCTCAGCTGGACAGCGACTTCTTTGTGTCTCTCACACCAGAAGCAGTCCTGTCCCAAACTGTCTGTTTTCTGGGCGCCTACCAGCTCCTCTAATGGTCACAAATGAACACATACAAACCAAAAAAGTAAAAATGGACAGCTTGTAGTTTTAAGGGGTTCTGATTTCTCATGAATATAAAACACATTAAACACTGAAGTGCACTCTGAAATCTGGGTACTAGTGAGTCTTTGTATCATCTTGTATCTAAGGAGTACACCAAGGAGCCAAAATGTTTGTCACTGTCCACATGCTTAATGTTATTTATTTGTACCTTATATTCACTGGAATGCACTTGACTGTCTCTAATACTTGCAAGGGTCTTCAGGGGTCTCCCTCTGATTTCTGCTCTCAAAGTCAGTGTCCCCTTTTCTTTGGAATGACATTGTTCAGTTGCAGAGTCCCCTGTTACCTTCATAATGTCATTATTTTGAAAGGCTGACATCTTTCTGATATGGTAATCACCAGAAAATAAATGTTCAGTAGCAGTGATGGATGTTGTTTTATTTCTCTTTCAGCAAACCACAGTTGAAGAGCATAGTCGTATCATGCTGCTGGAGGAGGAGCTCAGCCTCAGGAGGGCTGAGGTGGAGAACCTCCAGGCCAAACTCCGAGGATCTGACACGAGCTTGCAGCAAGCCACCGATAGCGACAGCGCCCCGGGGTCCGACACCCAGCCGGAGGCCCTCGCCCTTCGCACGCAGCTGGTGTTGGCGGGCCGCGAGCACCACAAGGAGAGCAGCGAGCTTAAAGAGAAGTACGAGGCGGCATTAGCAGCTAGCCAGCAGGAGGTAGACTCGCTGAAGGCAGTGGTAGAGGACAAGAGCGAGGAGATCAGTAGGATGAAGCAGAAAGTCCAACAGGCCAACAAGGAAAACATGGAAATGATGGACACCTGGAAGGTATTCTGTTATATTTGTTTTAATCCAATGCAAACTGTTCAAATAACTTTAGCAAGAGCAGTAGGGTCACTTCAGTGGAGCTCTGTGAATCACTCAGTCATGAAAGTGTGTATGCTGAGCTGGTAAGAGGTTTAAAGGCAGAGAGAATAGATTAGATCTTTATTGTCATTGTTTTCAACAACAAAACACAGTTTAGCAGCTCTCAATATGACAGTTAAATCACAGACAAACAGAAATAGAACAAATTTAAAGGTGCTCTAAGCGATGTTGGGTGACGTCCCTTCTTGTTGACGTTCAAAGTATTTTCAAACAAAACGGAGGCTAGCTCGCCCCTCCCTCCTCCTCATCCCGTCCACTAACCCCACAACCTCCACCCCCAAATCCTTCTGGTCGGTTATTGGCTGGAACGCTGGAAGACTGTTTGTTATGTTTGGTGGTGCAGGTTGGCACAGTTTGTTTTTGTTGGCGTTTGTGGAGCCTGGGCTGTCTACAGAGACCGCGTTTTTTTTTTACAGTGTTTCAGGGGACAGGCAGCTAGCAGATAGTGAGGAGATGTTTGTTGTATGTGACAAAAAAATGTAGCCTAAAAAACAGAGAGCACCTTTAAATAGTAAAATATAAAATAACAACAACATGGAAAATTTAAATAGTAAAATATAACAAACAAGATAAATAAACACGATGAGATGGCACTATATACGTAATGTTATTTCAATCAGGAGAGACTTTGTTGCAGAAACGCAAAATTTATTCACAAGTATAACTTGACATGAATGGTGTTTGGAGATTAGACTCCATCACAAATATATTAATACAATAATATATTAGAAGGGGTCGGAGCCGAAGACCTCCCCCGATGGAGTCTAGACACTGGCGGTGGTGTGAGGAAGCCCGAACGAAGAGCCAGCCGAAAAGAGGAAGGAAGCCCAGGGAGCCACGAGAGCTGGTGACCGGAGGTGGAGGGGAGGAGGAGGGTCGAACTAGAATAGAATGACAGCTGACGGAAGGGAGAGAGAGAGAGCACAGTTTAAAACAGGGAAGACCAGCTGTGATTGGCTCGGAGAAAACGGTGGCCTCTTTTGATTGGCTAAAAGAAAGTGGGTGTTCCGGCACTTGATTAGGTAGTGAGAGACAACTAGGAATAAATTGAAAAGTCTTCCTGCATGAAATTACGCTAAGCTTCACTAGAGCAATACGTTTGGATGAATCTGTTAAAATTTGATGATTTCCATGCTGAAATATTCTGTGAGCATTATGAAGTGTTTCCAACAAAATTTATGGAAAAGCAAACGTGAAAAACTAGGATAACAACAATTGAATGAATGGTTTCCCAAATAATACAACTAGTATAGTCTAATCATTCTTCTCACTTCCCCTCTGCAGGTTAAATTTGACAGTTTAGTAACTGACCACCAGCGTTCCTTGGAGGAACTGAAGGCCTCATTGAGTGGTGATCGTCCTACTCCAGCAGGCACGGAGCAGGACGCCCAGGAGCTGAGAGCCGCTCTGGAGAGCCTGAAGACGGAGCACCAGCTGGAGATGGAGAATCTCAAGGCCAAACACAAGATCGAAGCCGCCATTCTGACCATGGAACGCGAAGACCTCTGCACTCGTCTTCAGGAGGCCAAAGACCAGCTGGCCGAGGGCAGCCAGACGTGGAGGGCCGAGGTACATACCAAAGGGGGCAAGCAGGCCCTGGAGGAGGCTACCGGGAAGCTACAGAAGGCGGAGCAGCGGCTGGCAGAAGTGGAGAAGCTTCAGACGGAGCAGGACAAAAGCACAGAGGAGCTGAGAGAGAGACTGGAGCTGTCAGAGAAGAAGATGACAGACTATCAGGCTCTGCAGAAGGCCCAGGCGGAGAGCCAAGAGGAGATCCAGAAGCTGGAGGAGAAGCTGAGGGTGACAGCGAACCAGCTCCAGGCCATCCAATCAGACCGCTACACATCCCATGATGCAAATGTGAGTGGCTGAGGAGAACTGATAAGTAACAAATCAGAAAGCCAGTACCAATTATTGATATGCTGTCATTGCTTTGATTTGAATCTGACTTTATCCTTTTTCAGGTGATAGAGGATAATGAAATTTCAGATGAGAAGATGAAGCTGAAACAGAATATCGAAGGTATCAATGTCCATCTATTTTAATACTAAGTACAATTTCATAAAAACATTCAAACCATTCATATAATTAAAAAAAACTGATACTATTATGTGTTTTTTTGTGTACCTTATTGTAAAGTGTTATCAAATGCACTATTCTGTTTGAGCCAGGACTATTTCTTGGACTTCCTTAAAGCAAAAGTTTGACATTTTAAGAAGTATGTTATTCACGTTCTGGCGCATTTTGTGAAAATTGGTGTCACTTTCATATCTGTCTGTTCAATATAAGGCTACAGGTTACCTTAGCTTAGAAACAAGACCGGAAGCAGGGGGAAACCGCTAGCCTGACCCTGTCTTAATGTACCTGCACCTGTAAAGGACTACTTTTTGTCTCAGTTGTCAGGCAAACAGCGCGGATTTCAGGAAGTTACTGTGCTTGGCCAGGAAATAGTCTGGTACATAACCCCTTTAAAACAGCAAATTTGTTTTCACTGTTTTATTTTGTATGGATTAAACAAACATGATTCCACATGTTCATTACCAAGCTTTAGGATATAACCGTATTTCCCAACTTTTTCTTTAAGGGAAACCAAAGCATTTGGAATAAAGTTTTTTACTTCACAAGCTTTAATCTCTATTTCATAAATCAAACATAATGTTCATGGTCTAATGGCTGAAATCACCACAGAAACCACAATCCCTCGGCCCAAAAGGAGTTCTGTCCACCACACATCATGTTGTCATAAGATTTTGTGATATCCTGCAGTAACATTAGGAAATAATATGTAACATTAAACCTACAGCATGCCCCTTACCGACTTTGTTAAATTGCCCAAGAGCCTGTGTCAGTGCACTTGAACATTGCATTCTCCAAGCAAGACACTAACTGTTGTTTTTGTTTTTCTTCAGAAACAATGGAGAAGTTGTTGAAAAGGGAAAAAGAGGTCTTGACTCTCACTTCCCAGGTTGAAGTCCTCAAGTCCCAGATGGGAGGTAAATGTTACCTTCCAGAGCATGTCCAAGAGCAGTCAGCAGCCTTTTCCAAGCTCTCATGCCTTTTTCTCTAAGGTTTTTCATGACAAAAAAATATGTAAAAGAAAAAAAGAAACCTCATGTTTTTTCACACGCAATAGTAGTGCAAATAACAACTGTCATTTTGTAGCCTGTAGAGAAATGGCATCGGTAAACAGGTCATGTTTGCTATGGGCTAAAGCATTTCCTCATCAGCCAATTTGGGTTTTAGTTTGGTATATATAAACTCGTTATCTGTGTCATATTTACATAATGACCTTCATTAGTGTCATTCTATCATTGTTGCCCTGTATGTGCAGTGACTGCACGCTTCACTTCATTATCCGGCAGTCATGCTGAGTTCACTGTGCAGTGGATTGTGTTCATCTTCACAGTTCCATTCTTTGATCATCGCTGAGAAATCTGTCAACCGGCTGTCTTTTGGAAACATAAAGTTCCATCACATCAAAAGGACCCAAACACACACTTCATGTAGTTCAGATAATCAAACTGACACACTTTGAAGAATAGATTGTGAATAATTTAAACAATATGAGACACAAAGTGAAGAATAGTTTTATGACTCTATTCTGTAAACCTCATCTACACGGTTCAAGTTGGGGATCCCTTCCTAACATGCTTCCAGACATCAGTTATGTGAAAGGTAACTCTTAATGGCCAGTATGGACAGGACAATTACATGCAAGCAAAACCTATTTCAATGTCCATGTAGGAACCTAACTATTGTGATACTTTTAAGATACTAATGGAAGGAAAAAGTGTTAGTGTATAAGTTCATTTTTTTTCTTTCCATATCACATTGTACGTTACATATTGGACCACACAGTAGTTGTTTATTTTTTTTAATTTAACCTTGATTTAACCAGGTAGGCCATTGAGAACAGTTCTCATTTGCAACGGCAACCTGGCCAAGAAAAGCATAAGCGTGCAAGACAACATGCAGTTTCACATTCAATACAATACAAAAATACAGAATACAATAGGCTACATAAAGTGCAGATTAAGTAGGCAATACAAAGCCGGCGCAAAGTGAGTTGTAAGTAAGTCAATGGATATGCAAAAGTGATATGGTAATAACACAATATACATGAATAGACGATTTATATCACTGCTGAAATGTAGTGAAGAGTCAATATACAGTTAGTGCAAGTTGTGGTCTAGTTAGTGATGTAGATCAGTAATAACACAGTATGAATGAATGGACAGACTATACTGAGATGTAGTAAAGAGTCAATATACAGTTAGTGCAGATTGTGGTCTAGATAGTGATGTAGATCAGTTGATGTACAAAAATTGTGTGACAACAAAGGTGGAAAGAATAACAGTTTAGCATACCACAGCAGATGAATAGTTGTGATGTCACAAAATCCTGCTCGTACGTGCACACACTCATTTTTAAGACAAGACACTAAAGGCAGAAACATCGCTTTTTCATGCAATTTTGAGATTTAAAATCTTTGGACTGTTACAATCCATATCAAGGTTTTGTTCTCATACTCTGAGCAAGAAATCTCCACTTCAGTAGTACTTACTGTACATATACCAAACGTTCCAGTATCATTCCTACCTATATTCTAAAGGTTATTGCTGAGGGGTTTGTTCATATATCATTCACAGCCTGATTTATACATCATTTTATTATGCACAGTGAAGCTCAAACATCTGGATATTTCACTGTTTATTCAGATGTACAAATCATTCACAGGTGGGCTAAAAATATAGACTGGGTAAACCCGGCCGGATCTGCCGGCGATTTGATTTCTCCCTGCAGCTCAGGCTGGAAACCTGTACGTTTGTCTCTTCTGCTTCTGTTACAAATTTGCAGGGACCAATCACAAACTGGCTTATCCACCTGGCGCACTATTGGCGGGTTTAACACAATGACGATATGAAAAGTGACCAAGCAGCTTCTTGTTTACATTCAACATGACGGCCCCCGAAGCGCAGCTACCCGCTGATCCCGCTGTCGCTGCTACGTCACCCAGATCGTTGGTCTGATTGGTTGAAGGACTATCCAATTGCGTACAGAGTCATTTGAACTCTGCCCGTTGATCCCGCCTCTTGTGCAGAGAAAATACAGAGCAGACTCCCCAGACCAAGCTCAATCTTTTAAAAAACCAGACTACTAAAAATATAAAACGTGTTCAAAACTCATGAAGACATGATGAGTTTCAAAGTTTAATCTTGATCTCGGATCATACATTTTTAACTCAATAATATATTATAATAACTCACGGTCCTTACTAGATTTCCTTCAGCACTCTAAGCCTTTATCAGCGGATGGATTTGCTCATTTTTAATGGCAAGTGAAGTATTTATGCATAGATAAATACTTGATCAAGAAGTATAATTATCTTCATTATTATCATATTGTGTACAGCTTATTCTTGCATTTTTAAGTATTACATTTTTCCTTTATTGTGTTACTGTATTATTCTGCGTGCCTCTCCAAATTGCCCCCCAGGGACAATTCAAGTGTTTGAATTGGATAATAAGTACTCCATTAATAAATATAAGAATAAATAAAAACAAATAAAAACATAATACTTCATATACGATTACAACTGTAGGAGGAGTTGCTGGAAGACACAAACACTTAAAAATTACATTATAGAGTATAATATTACATACATTATAAATGCTGAATAAAGTATTACACACAATTCATATCAAATTCCCAGTGAAAATTTGGTTCTTATTTCTCTTCCACCAGCACTGGAGGGAAAAGTTCGCTCAGCAGAAAAGAAAGCCGAAGCCCTGGCCAAGGAGAAGATGCGTGTGGAGGTAGAGCTGGAGTCCATGACCAAGAAGTCCCACGATGCCTCGGGGCAGCTGGTCAATATCAGCCAGGAGCTGCTGAAGAAAGAGAGGTATGGAGACAAGGCTATATTGATTTTATAATCTGCCTTAGCACTTACTGGGAAAAATGATGTCTCTTCATGTGGCAGGCGTGATGCACAAAAATACATCATATTATTAATTTGATAATTGACAGATACTTGGAGCCCACAGGCAGTGTATTGATTATTATTGTATTGGATTTTATTTAAATCGTACTATTTAATTTTGTAATGTTTTATCTGGATAAAACCGTGTGTGTGTGTGTGTGTGTGTGTGTGTGTGTGTGTGTGTGTGTGTGTGTGTGTGTGTGTGTGTGTGTGTGTGTGTGTGTGTGTGTGTGTGTGTGTGTGTGTGTGTGTGTGTGTGTGAGTGAGTGGTTGGGTGTGTGTGAGAAAATAAAAGCACTATAAAAATGTGGGCAATTACTATTTACTATGCAGTCCTGCTAAATGATATAAGACATCTCCTTCTGCCCTCATGACATACGTTAGGCATGATCTACAGCTTTTATAAATATTTGTTTGATGCTCATTTGTTTCCTTAATGTTCCTGCTGCTATTTCAGTCTGTGCCATCCTTTTAGCAAAACAAACTAGTGCATTGCCTCAAGACAGTCAACTCTGAACATTGTTACACATTTTTATCTTTGGAAGTTGACAAGATTATTCAGGAAAGCCAATTACTAGTGTAGTAGAATAAGTCATGTGGTAGAAGAAATAATGCTTTTCAGAAGCAAGCAATAATAAAGTCCAATGTAACTATGCATGTCACTGAAAAAAATCTGTTACTGAGCACACAGGCTGTGGTGACTAAGGTAGTGGTCAGAAGTGTGTCTTAGGCCCTGTAGGAAACAGTGACGGAGAAGGAGTAAGACATTATTAGTAAAGTGGAGGAACATTTTTTAATAATGAAACATCAAACAACCTTTTAACTTTCATTAAACCTGCATTCACTTCTTTTTTTGTCCACTTGAGGGTAGCAGAAACAAGCTGTGAACACGACTTTGGCATATTATTGCCTTATAAACTTAACATGTCAAATCTGTTAGCAAACAGTTGCTTATTTAAACATTCGATAGCCCCTCTACTGTGTTGTGAGAGGGAGTAAAATATTGAATAGAGCAGCTTGAAAAGGTGCTTTAACAATTTCAGCACAAAGAAAAAATTCTAGCTGTTTGTTGTTGTTTCTTTTTTTTTTTTTGGGGGGGGGGGGGGGGGGGGAGATAATCGGCCACACAGTAAAAAGATTTTATAAAAGAAATGCTCTCATGTGAGCTGCAAAAGGAGCTTAGCCCTTTTGGGCAACATGTGGTGCCCAGTGCAAATGTGTTTCACTGATATTAGTATGCGGGCAAACAGCCAAATATGCACAGACAGTTTGACTATGGGAATGGGGCATCAAGCCACCAGCCAGTCTGACATGTACAGAGATAAGGCCGCCTCCACAATCCCCACTGGCCAGACTGGCTAATATGTTATTCACATCAAGGGTTGGTAAGCTTTTAAGTTATAATGAACTTTGTGCAAGGTCTTAGCAGATGTACCACTCATATAATTCTTACAGCTTCTTTATCATTATTGCTCTATGGAGTGGTCAAGTTCATAGCAACACTTGAGTATTACCAAAACGTTTTTTCTGTCTGTTTTCCCATGGGGCCATTATTGTAGCAAAACTATTTGCAAATGTGTGTGGAGAGTTGTGCAACTGTATTTTAATCCATGTGTTCGTAATCAGATTTGTAAATGTGTAAAATGAATGAATGAATGAAGAAATTTATTTCAGACATATCAAAAATAAACCAAACAAAACATGTACAAATAAGTAAAATAAGCAAAACATTCAATAAACAATAAGAAACATTAACCAACATAGACATGTCTGAAAAGGAGTAGGAAGAAGTATATACTTATTTAACCCTATCCCTTTTCCATAGCTCATTTTTTACTTCCCTTCCTGACCCTTAGTCCTGTCAACACTCCCATGTAACTATATACAATTTGGTGTTTTGAATGTACAATCCATATACAGATACATATTGATATCATACATACAAAAGAATCTCTAAATGTGTACTGAGATATGTGAACGTGTACAGGAATCTGCAAATTGTGTATTAACAATCCACGTGTGCGTAATCAGATTGTAAATGTGTAGACAAATCTGTAAATGTGTACACATTAAGACATTATTTTACACATTTGCGAATCTGATTATGCACACAAAGATGAAAATACAGTCGCACAACATTCTCCACACACATTGGCAAATAGTTTTGCTACAATAATGGCCCTATAAGTTAACTTTGTTTGTTGTGTTAATCCTATGTTTGGTCTTTTTTTTATTCCAGGAGTCTGAATGAACTGAGGGTGTTACTCCTGGAGACACATCGCCATTCACGGGACATGGAGAAAGACCTGAACCGAGAAGTGCACAAGGCTGAGTGGAAGGTCAAGGAGCAGAAACTTCAGGATGACATCAAGACCCTGCGTGAAAAATTGCTTCTACTGGTGAGAAGGAAGGACTTTGTGATGATAAGATAATCCTGCTTTTGGGCTGAATCAACCCTAACAGTTAATCTTTATCAATTTTTGAGACATTTGCCCTTGTTCTTTCCCTGTTCTAGAAACGTTGTTGTTGCTAATTCCCCAGCAAGTATAATGTAACATCCATAAAAGGTTTGCGCTATATCCCCTAGAAATCTATTATTTGCCTACCAAGGGCTGATTTTAATCAAGAAATCATACTGTATATCAATTGGGAAACAAGAAAATATGCAGGTCTTACTGAACACAGACAAAATTCTGCTGCCATCAAGCTTTGTGACTTATCTGGCCAATCCGTTCAGTAGGAAATAAATATAAATCTGGTGGCTTTTTGATTGGCTCCAGCTCCATATTATACTGACAAAGAGTGATATTGATCTTCTCATCTAACTCTCATCAAGAAAGCAAATAAGTGACTTTCCCAGAATGTCTAACTATTTCTTTAACCTTCTCTTGGAAGATGATTTACTATCGTGAAGTGTTACAGTTGCCAAAAAAAGAGCCACTCCCATGCTCTGTTGCCTGTCATGTTAAGTACTTCAGCAATTCCATACTTCCATAAAGTTGAAAGAATCACAATATATTATATTATATATATTATATTAATAATAAAGGGGTCAAAGTCAGTGCAACAGAGGCCAAGATAACCTGACATTGTCTTTGGGTCAAGCTCAAATAAAGCTAGGTCCTACATTTCCCATAATGCAACTCAATCTGCCATTTTTTGTTAGACCTAGCTACCCAATCATTTGAAATGCAGACTGCTTGTGCAGTCTCCAAACCTCAGCCAAGATAGCCCTGATGACATCATCAGGCTGATGACCTCACCAGGGTTATTTTCTCACATTGACAAAGCTTCTTTTAGAGCCATAAAAGACAACTGTTGTCACTGGATGAGTGGTAATAACTGATTTTGATCAAATTCCTTTAAAAACGTACTGCCAAAACAATTTGTATCTCAAATCATATTGTTTTATGGCCAACGATTAAGCCACCCAATACTGCATTAGTTGAATACCTCATTCAGATTTGTTCATAGTTGAAATGGGACCTTATCCAGGTTATAGATATAATTCTACTGCTAGTCAGTCTATGTTTACACAGACAAAAGGGAGCTGTTGGTTTAATCTGTGCCAACAGATGATGCCTGAGAGGAAATGTGTTATGTTTGAATATGAAAATGTGCTCTTTATGAAATAATCTTTTTTCCAGATGTTAAAGGTGCAGTAGGTAAGCCTTAAAAAAACTAACTTTCTGTCATATTTGCTGAAACTGACCCTATGTTCGAGTAGAGCTACATGAAGCAGGTAATTAAAAAGAAAAGAAATCTGGCTCCTCTGGCACCACCTCCAGCCTGTAGTGCGATTTGCAAAAATCCACAGCTCCCTGTTCAGATGCACCAATCACGGCAAAAGGGGGTGTTTAACTGTGTGTCAGTCAATGCTCATGCACATGCATTCATTCTCCCTTGTGGGGGGAGGGGCTTAGGAGACCGTTTTGGGCTTTAGCAGAAAGGGGGGAGGGACTGAGAAGTTGTTGATGTTAAAATGTTTTGGCTAAGTCCTGGATCTTCGCAATCCTACATACGGCACCTTTTAATCACAGTAATACTGTAGCATGATGATTTAACAGCAGGCGTTAGCTGATATCTTGCTGCCATGTGTGTGTTTTAGGGTCGGGAACACTCTTCACCTGACCACCGGCGGTACTCCATGCTGGACCCCTCTGTCCTGGACTCAGAGGTGATCCGCCTCCGCCAACGGCTGCTCAGCACTGAGGACGCCCTGAGGAACGCCATGGAACACAACCAGCAGGTTGACCAGCTGGTCCAGGCCATGCGCAGGCATCCAGATAAAAGCCCGGTAAAACAATACATTCACAGATTCAACTAGGAAAAGCATGAAAAATGATTTTGATGTGAGGCAGCTTGGGAAGAAGTACCCATATCAGAATGAATGAAAGGGGCGTCTGGGTAGCTCACCTGGTAGAGCGTGCGCCCCATGTACAGAGGCTCAGTCCAGGCCGCAGCCCTTTGCTGCACATCATCTCCCCTCTCTCTCCACATCCATGTCTAAGCTGTCCTATCAAATAAAGGCCTAACCCCAAAAAATAATCTTTAAAAAACAAAACAAATGGATGACAGGATGCTTGTACGTTT
Source organism: Gymnocephalus cernua (assembly GCA_023631565.1). NCBI lineage: Eukaryota > Metazoa > Chordata > Actinopteri > Perciformes > Percidae > Gymnocephalus > Gymnocephalus cernua. The sequence goes on along the minus strand of CM042439.1, from coordinate 5,103,509 downwards.
GGAAAAACTAAGATGAGTGGTTTTAATGTTAGCTTTAAATTATTTAAACATTACAAAAGAAGTGATGTGTGCAGTAATGTGTGTTATCGTACAGAGACAATGGATTTTAATGTTTACGGTATATCAGAGACAATTTTGAATGAATAGAAAATATGCTTATTCGCTTTCTTGCAGAAAGTTACATGAGAAAATGTATACCACTCTCATGTCTGTACAGTAAATACGAACCTAGGCTGACTCACAGGATGTAAACTGTGCGTGTAAACCTGCCATGAGCTGCCTATTTCAGACGGAATTCTCCCCCTCTTCCGCTATCTGTGCGTTACTGTTTTTAACGCTACATGAAGAAAAAAAGAAAAAAAAACTCTGAGCTAGCAAATGGCAAGTTTTGATGAAGATTTAAATCCTGCAATAGTGGCATGCACCAGTGACATGTGACCAATGTATCGATCCATTCCACTTCACACAAGCCTCTGTAATATCTGTTTAATAACGTTCTGCAAAAGACACATGCAGCTAGAAAATCGTCCAGTGAGCTCCTAGAGCTGAACTATAGTCAGGCTTCATCTCTAGGGCACGAATGATCAAATGATGTTTGTCTTTTTTAATCACCCTTAAATTTACCCTCTGTCTGAAACGCTCTGTTTTAGCGCCTGTTTCTTTAAGCCCCCCCCCTTCCAGCAAGAAATCGAATAAGTGAATTTCCTAAGATGTCAAAATAGTCCTTTAAATTACCCTTAAAACACAGCTGAATCATGTCCAGAAGGGGCTACATTGACGATCGGTGACTGTGTTTTTCAGGTGCATGGTGCAAATTCAGCCAATGGAATTCATCATCAGGAGTCAGGAGGCACTCGAGATGTTGGTATTATTTCATTATATTTAAAGTGCTCATATTATGCTTTTTGGCTTTTCCCCTTTCCTTTATAGTGTTATATATCTTTTTGTGCACGTTATAGGTTGACAAAGTGAAAAAGCCACTGTCAGGGCACGCCCTCATACTCTGCTTCTGACTGGCTAGTAGTCCTTACCTAGGTACTGTCAGGACACGCCCTCATACTCTGCTTCTGACTGGCTAGCAGTCCTTACCTAGGTACTGTCAGGACACGCCCTCATACTCTGCTTCTGACTGGCTAGCAGTCCTTACCTAGGTACTGTCAGGACACGCCCTCATACTCTGCTTCTGACTGGCTAGTAGTCCTTACCTAGGTACTGTCAGGACACGCCCTCATACTCTGCTTCTGACTGGCTAGCAGTCCTTACCTAGGTACTGTCAGGGCACGCCCTCATACTCTGCTTCTGACTGGCTAGTAGTCCTTACCTAGGTACTGTCAGGACACGCCCTCATACTCTGCTTCTGACTGGCTAGTAGTCCTTACCTAGGTACTGTCAGGGCACGCCCTCATACTCTGCTTCTGACTGGCTAGCAGTCCTTACCTAGGTACTGCGCACATGCGACTCCCAACAAAGATGGAACAGAAGTGAGATGTCTCACTCTGTAGCTAAAACAGAGAGCTCAACACACAGGGTGAAAAGAAGAGCTGCAGCAATGTGCAGTACAACAAAAATATGGTGTTTTTTGAAAATTAAACCATGTAAACCTATTCTGATATAACCTCTCAATACAACTATGAACCTGAAAATGAGCATAATATGAGCACTTTAAACAATTAACATTGATGTGGTGATGTCATTAATGCCTTTTAGTACTAAGACATCTTGTTTTTTTGGGCTTTTCAGGAACAACACTGATATGAGCAGAAGGGATAAGACTGAACTGGGACATGCAGAAGTCCATCTTAAAGAAAAGCTCATCCAACGTTTCTCCTGATCCTGCGATGGACTCCTGAAGAAGATTTCAGCTTGCAGTTAATACCAAAACAGCGAATCTCTATCTTGAGTGAATTTATGTGTTGTTGCAGAAAGCACCTATTAGCCAATCATGAAGACCGCTTAAAGTACTATAAAATATAAACAGGAAATGGCACATGGACATGAAGAGATATTATCGGTATAACTCCTGAGAACGTACAGTATGGCAACTTTTGATGCTTTACAGTAGTTAGAAAATTTCAATCTACAAGTTGCCGGGAACTCTGTGACAATTCTTAATTTTCTAATTCTAAAAACGTCCGATTGACAACGATGTGAAGAACTGAAGAACTGGGTCTCAGTCGCTTTGTTTGTTTAATTTATTACTTTTACTTTGCTCGTCAGCCACTTGGCCAGTGATACTCTTGATGATGACTGACTAATATTTTTTACTGAGTTTGGCTCATTTGTCACTTTACTTAATACCTGATGAGAGAATTGGTTGCAAACTCATTCCAGTCAGCTCTGTCCAGTGTTTACACTCCCGCTTTAGTGTACAATATGATAATAACTGTGGGTGACTGGTGTTAATGGAAGTATTAAAAAGGACCTTTTTAAAGTAATACTCCACCCAAAATCTGTCTTTTGATTAAAAACACAAACACAGTAGGCTTGCAAAGTAGCTGTAAAAAGATTTGTATTATCCTTCGTTGTTATCAGGCTGATTACATTTGTGTAACAATGGATTCCAATTTTCTTTAACTGTCCACAAAACCTTCTTAACCACTTCCTACAACATAATCCACTTCCCCAGTCTCCATTAATGTACTGAGTCTGTTCCAAACTTTTTCTTTTTTTCCCCCACCAGGACACAGCTAAATACTCTGCTTCTGTCTCAATCCTAATGCACCTTTGATAATGAAAAGTACTTTTTAAGCAGTCCAAGTTTGTTTTTTTGTCTGTTACGAAAACGTTGCAAAACCCTGTGCTGTCTCGATAACATCAAGAGCAAGTTACAGTACTCTCGAAGTGTCCTGAATGAATATTGTTTAACTCTGTGAAAACCGTTTCGTGTTTAGATTTGGGTCTTTACGTAAGCAATCAAGCATAACATGATGGAGAAGGTGGAGGCACAAAGCAGAGTGGTATTTCCTCTGGCATACTGTGAGTGCATTATCACACTTATTATTATTATTATTATTATTATTATGGTCACTTATCAAAGAAAACATAGGAAAATCGAATTTTGTTTCTTTTTAGCTAACATATGTAAAACAGTTGGTTTAACCCTTAGTTAACTTAACTATTAACATACTCCTAAAGCAGCATTACTGTTGTTACTGTATTGTATGATTACTATTATCGGACCTGTTGAACTATGTTTGAGCTGTTGGAACCCAACAAATCACTATTATTTCTGTGCCAATGACATAACGTGACTGGTCCAGCCTTATTAAAGCTGCCACAAGTTCTTGTGAATCACCAACAACTGCTTATTATGATGTATTCTAAATCATACATGTGAATACACTATAGGAGAGAGTTATCTGTTGCAGGACTGACAGACATGATTTCAACCACCAATCCTCTCTTCAGGTATCGGGTAAGGTGGCTATTGAGCCAATCTTCCTAAAAAGTAGTCCTTTTTAGCCATTGCACATTGGTGGACCCCCTGCTAGGACTTAATGAAACTGGGAGGCCTCCTGAATTCAGCTCTGAGTTATGTTACAGTATATTTATAGAATTAATAATACAGTGAATTATTACAGACTTTTGCGTTCTCTTAAACTCTGTCCGACCCCGTACCAATACACCTTATCAGTAATTATCAGCTATTTTATTTACTGTGGACTATGTATCAGTGCAGACTCCATCCATATACTTTACTTATACAGTATATGGTACAGCATAGCAGTCATATTTGATGCCCATTTTAATGCTGTATCTAAATGTCCCTGGATTACTTTACTGACCTTTTTCTTACGTAGGGCTACAGAAGGGCTGTCACAGGAGCTAAAAACCCAAACAATGGATGTTAAATGTTACACTCAGCCTTCCCTAGGTTGACATTTGGATTTCATTTGCAAAGATTTTATCGACCAGTGGAACTTCTACTGTAAGTCTTCTGAATATTGTTTTATCCATAACTAAACTATGATATCCTGTTTGTAGTTGGTCATAGGTTGCTATTGCTGCACAAGAGACATTACATAGAGGTGAGTGGTGTGTAAAGTTTGGAGAAGTGTCTCCTGAGCAAAACATGTAGGGCAGGCACTGGTCAGCAAAGATAAAACCTAAATTTTCCATTGGATATTGTACATGGCCTTTTCAGCTGGAGGGTTCATACCCTTTGGATTATTGCTGCAATGGTTTCGGAGATTGAGTCATTAAATATTAACAATGTGGGCAAGGGCTGGTCGTGTTTTATTTCACACTCTTTCATACTTGTGTCACTTCTGTATGCTTGTTTTTGAGGGCAAAGCACACAGAAAATAGGTATAGTTCTCCAGAGTTGACTCAAAGTGGTGTCAGATTTCATACCACTAAGAGGTTGGTGGTTTGGGAAATTCTGCCAGTTACCATAACCATTTATAAAACACACACACACACACACACACACACACACACACACACACACACACACACACACACACACACACACACACACACACACACACACACACAAATAAATCCTGTTGTAAATCTCTCACCTCAGGCAAATATTTGGTGTTAGAATGACTTGTTGAAAAGAGGAGGCAATAGTTCATTCATGTGGAAAAAGGACCAAGCTCCTGTCACCCAGTCGAATGTTTATTTACAATCTCTGGATTTCTAGCCTCCACACATATCACTTTTACTTGTTAGCCTTGGGAAATGTCAGGTTTTATCCACACGTCCCAGTTTTTTTGCTAGAGGGCAGATTGATTATGCCGGTGACATTTGAATAAATAAATGATTACTTATTTGCAGAAGCAAAAGTACATATATATGTGAAGCACAAATAAAAATGTTGGTGTTGGTGAAAGAGTTTTATAGTGGTTTAGGGATAAATGTATGCAAAAGTAACTGAAACTAACCAGATCACAGTGATGTAGTGGATTATATACATGGTCCTTATAAATGGTTTCTGACTAAATATATTGTAAGAGAACTGTTCCTTTCCCCTAGGATATGAACTTTACCCTATATTAAACTGACAAGCTATTTTAGGCAATCACAAGAGCTATGGCATAACTGCCATGGCCGGATGATCCATGTAGCTATACTATGTATCCACTTTGGACAAATCCTGCAAATAGTTTGGATAATCAACATCAAACCACCTTCATGCAGTCTATGAGGGATTTAAAAAAAAAAAAAGCAAATCTGACAGTGTGAAATTGCAGCCAAGTGGCAGACAGTGATATAGAGAGTCACAGTCCTGATATAATAATATTAATAATAATAATAATAACAACAATAATATATTTTCCTTTCCATGTAAATTGTGTACCCTGAGGGTATTTCCAGAGGTTAATCCTGTATGTAAATTGCAGCCAATAGATGCTGTTGTTGAGTTGGGCTGGGATTAGCAGGAGGCGAATGAGTTTCAATTTTACTGGATTACAGAACAAAGAAAGGGGAAAGGGACACCCTGCTCTGTTAAGGGAAAAAGAGAAATAAACTAAGAAAAAATACACAAATAATAGACTGTAATACGTGCGATCAACATTGCGATGTTCCGGATTACGATGTTTTAGCAGACGCTACGGCTGCATTGTGGATGTGAATTGTGAGCGTTTCTGATGGATTAAAACGGGGGAATAAACCTATTCCGGGATTGACAGCAGCAACAAGGCTATTTAATCGCTAATTAAGGTGAGATTTCGCTGCTCTTTTTAATATTCATAAACAGTTACATAGTTTGCTTTCACGTAACGGGTTGCGTCTGGGAACTGTACATTTAGAAAGTGCAGATTATAACCTAATTTCTGGACTGGGGAAGGAGATGAAAGGAAAGTGCTAGCGCTAGCTTTATAGCTAACGAGTGTAAGCTAGTTTGTTAGCTAGCCCAACGTTATTATGATACCGTAATTAGCCAGTGTTGATTAGTTAGCTAGACATAACGTGACGGTAAGCAGCGAAGACAGGCTATTGTTGGTTAGCAGTTAAATCAGCCTAGACGGACGTCTCCCTGTAACCTTGGCGAGTACTAGCCCATATTTATGATAAGGATACAGCGTATGTCTGCTTGCTAAATTATCCCCCCCATATATTGCTACCACTGATAGGGTTACCGAGCTAGCGTTAGTACAACAAAGCCAGCTACTGTAGCTAACGTAGCAAGTGTAAACGAGAATGGAAACAAGACATTTGAACTTCAGCAAAACAATATTAATATTGAAAGCTGTTAGTTAAAGTTTAAGGTTAGTGACCGTATTATTAAACTGCAGCGCATTTAAACAATGGCTTACTAATTGCCCTATCATTAATTACAATCAGCACGGTCAGAGGAGTGTTTCTCAAACTAGGAATTTTGATAAAGCCAACTCAAACTGATGTGTGCGTTATTCTTAATCCAGACAACGTTAGTTAGAGTGCTGTTTTATTCTTATTTTTGCTCTCAGCTGACTGGTTGTAGTTGGTATAAGAAACGTCAAAGTTTATAAAAAGCTGACTGGGATAAAACTTTGTCAGCTGAAACTGTCTGGCAGATTGAAATCACAAGACGAGAAAGAAATAAGAAAGATTTACACACACACACACACACACACACACACACACACACACACACACACACACACACTTATTTCCTTTGGAAGAACAGACCTTGACTGTATTTATTGCACCCAAGTCTCATATCCTGTGGTTTAAAGCTATTTTCTCCTGGGTCCAGCTTTTCAAAGTAATTCCTCTCCTCTCATGCGATGTGAACTCAATAGTAGTCCTGCCAGCATTTTCCAGTACAAGAAGCTCTCACCACCACTCCTGGGTTAGGGTTAGGTCCCATATTGTAAAAAGTGAGATTTACATGTCTTTTTTTTATTATAAAGCAGATTAATGTGCTATATAAATACTATGAAAGTATCAAAACGCTCAATCGACAGAGAAATGCACACAACTCGTTTTCGGAATCTGCCTTTAAACGAGCCGCCATGACTTTGGTAAAGTTGTGATGTCACTATGTATAAATGTGCATACCATGTGTATATTATTGGTAGAGAGTGCTGTTACAGTGCCGTTACAGTCATTCCCTGGCTGCAATGACAGTTCAGAGACACCAAGAGCACAGATGTGGAAGACCCAGAAATGCGGACCAATCACAGCAGACTGGGCTTTTTCGGGAGCTGGGCTTACAGAGACTGGTGCTAACATGGAGCATTTCAGACAGATGTGAATACAGATATTATTCAGACAGACAAAATGAGAAAAATTATGTTTTTGAACATTAAACCATGAAAACATTCTACTAGAAACCCAAAATACAAGCATGAACTTAAAAATTACTGATGAATGAATTGACCATTTTATGGTTATATTGACCATGTCATAAATCCACTGAATTGTTTAGATGTTATAACACAATTAGCTTATAAATATAACATTTTTAAAGCATTGTGAAATGTGTGGTCCTTATAGCTTGCTTGCTTTTTTCCAGACAGTTAAAGGTTTAAGGCTTCAGGCAGCAGGATCATGTTGTTTGCTTTATAATAAATTAGACAGTAACTGTCAAACTACACCCTGACTTACTGTTTAAATTAATAAAAAGTTAAGACTGATGCTCATTGTGATTTTTCCGGGTGGATGAAATTTAAAGGTGCAGTAGGTAAGACTTATAAAACTAACTTTCTGTCACATTTGCTGAAACTGACCCTATGTTCCAGTAGAACTACATGAAGCAGGTAATTAAAAAAAAAAAAGCTCCTCTGGCACCACCTACAGCCTGTAGTGCAATTTGCAAAAATCCACCGCTCCCTGTTCAGATGCACCAATCATGGCCCGGGGGGGGGGTCTAACTGTGTGTCAATCACGCATTCACCTTTTAAGAGTCATTCATCTACTAAAACAGGCCACAGACCTCTAAAAGGTGAGCAAGGTTTTTGTTCCAAACATTTGTCTTAAAGACCCTTTATACCTATGGAATTCCCACACATAATCCTGCCTAACTAGATGTCCTCTGAGGACTGTGTGGCCATGTACAGACTACACTTATGGACATGTCCATAAAGTGTAGTCTGTACATGCCCTATTCATTTTCTTGCAGCTGTTAGTTTCACTACAGAACCCGAACGACACAGTGCCAGTTTGGGCCAGTTGGGTGTAGTTTCCTGTCCATTTCAAAACGGCATGCTGACCTGAATCTATCTAGCACTGTGTAAACGTGTACCAACAGCATGATAAACAACACAGACAATTGAAAACATACAGTACGTTCACATGTCTTGTCGTGGCTGAATCCAAATAAAAAGTGTACTCTACAGTCTCTGCCATGCCAACGCAAAAAGATTAAATGTGGAGTTATTTTGTCAAAGTTTCTGACATTCAGTAGTCTGGCTATCACCAGACCAAGCTCAATCTTTTAAGATTGAACATTAGTCTGGGGAGTCTGCTCTGTATTTTCTCTGCACAAGAGGCGTGACCAACAGGCATAGTTCAAATGACTCTGTACGCAATTGGATAGTCCTTCAACCAATCAGACCAACGATCCGGGTGACGTAGCAGCGACAGTGGCATCAACTGGTAGCTGCGCTTAGGAGGCCGGCTTGTTGAACGTAAACAAGAAGCTGCTTGCCGTTGCTTCTCTATCGTCATCGTGTTAAACCCGCCAATAGCGCGCAAGGTGGATAAGCCAGTTTGTGATTGGTTCCTGCAAAATTGTGAACAGAAGCAGGAGAGATAAACATGCAGGTTTCCAGACCGAGCTGCAGGGCGAAATCAAATCGCCGGCAGAGTGGGCAGGATTTACCCAGTCTGCTTCTCACCAAAATGGATTGTGTGTATCCTTGAGGCATCACAAAGGTGTTGAATGCATGTCCTTTCTAATGAATAATTAGGAATGTTGTTTCTTGGCGTCTTACTGCCAACTGTACAGAGGAATAGTGCGAAACCATTGGCAGGAATGTGTATTGTGTCACCTGCATGCGTCGTGTGCATCCTCACTCATCATTCACATCATCTACTCATAAAAGCCTCTAAAGCTGCTGTTTGAATACCAGCTGATAGAGATTTAACATCACACAGCAGCACAGCCAAATGGAGTGCAGCTATTTATTTTGGGTCTTGAAGTGTGACTTCACCTGATTTTAGCTTTGCCCTGCCCAACTGCAACCTGAGCAGATGTCTAATTAGCCAGACTAATTGCAAACACCTGTGCAGGTGTGCAAGGTGTTTAAAGTCCCAGTTATTGGAATCTTGGTATACTGTAACATTATGTGAAACCATGTATAGGCAATGGTGACCTTGTGTGTTACCACATTATCCCCCGTTTTAAAAGATATACAGTTACATGTATACTACCAGCACATCTTGTCTGCAGTAGTCAGAAATGTTTGTCTGAAACACAGAATTCAGAGATTGACAGATGACTCCCATACCAGGCCAGCAGACTTCATTTTTTTGTAATTTGACTATGGAAGCAAAGTTAGAGCTTTTTTTTTTTTTTTACTTATTTAAAGAAAATTACTAATATGTAAAGTGTAAATATAAAAAAAGCTTAAGTTAAAACCTTTGTCGATTGCTGGTGTAAATACCCTTTTTGAATCTATGTGGTCATGTGTTTGCCCCGCTTCAGAACTCCAAAGACCCAGTCCCTAAATGTTTTTGTTGTTTTAAAGACATCTGATAAACCTGTGCTAGCTACCTATTTAATTTTTATTTTTTATGATTTTTATTATTTGGAATTGTAGTCAGTTCACAGCTTCATCTGATCACAGATCACAGTGCGTTTATATATATATATATATATATATATATATATATATATATATATATATATATATATATATATATATACTGTAGTATATTACCACTGTATGCATGTGATATGATTGCTTTATTTTATCTAGTTTGACAGTCATAACTGAAAAAGAATGTAAATAAATAAATCTAGAAATAAATAATTCCCAAAAAACAGCTACTCTTAAGCAGGTTTTATGCCGTTTCTGAGCAAATTTAAATTCACAGAGGTAACAGGTAAAAGAATGGTTTAAGAAAGCTGTTTCTAGTTTGTTGGTTTCTACTAAACATATTTTTAGCAAACCATTCTTAAAACCTACCTCAGTGCGACAAAACCCATGATATCAAACAAGTTCCAAAACCTGTAGCTCCCACTAAAAAGACTTGCTGGCTGGTTTTTGTGGTCTCATAGAGTAAGTGAGCTTTTGTCAAAGTGATGGTTTGGATGGAATCTCAGTGAATAGTGTTGGCATGTCCACAAAGTTTGTGTCAATCATCAGAGCAACTGCAGGATTTGCATCTAATAATCTTGGGTTTCGTTTTCTTTAGCTTCATAGTAGACTCATAGTTATACTCAGTTGCTTTATTTATTAATGTCATTCCACACTGAACAGTTCAACATTCACAGAGAACCATAACAGGACTGTGACATTGTGCTTGTGCTTCCTTTTGCAAAGCAATTGACATTGCATTATTCTGAGCCTGTGCTTATCCCCACCTTTCTCGTCCTCGCTACTTCCCTTGCCTTTTAAATATGTGAGGGAAAGAGGCCATCTATTTTGAGGCAGTAATAATTTAGGAGGGGGCTAATGTTTGCTGTGGCCTCAGGGGAGGCAGATTTAGATGGCCAATAGACTTGGCATGTTCAGACTGGTGCAGCTAAACCCCACCACACCCACCCTCCTCTCTTTCTCTTCCTGTCTCTGTCTATCTCTCTCTGCCTTTATGTCCTCTCTCTATTGAGTCAGTGGTTTGGGCTTGCCAGAGGCTAGTATAATGGTTCCCAGTGTCTGGAGAGATTAAAGGCCAGAGCTGCATTGTTCAAATGCCCCGAGATTAGTTTCCAAGGAGACTGGTTTTAGTTGCCATGAGAACATAGTGTCTGGCGTTTGCTGAGCAGTTTTTTTTTTTTTTTTAAACAATTCCTATCTTTGCCTCTTTGCTTTGATTTTCAAATGTCTATCTTGTCATTTGGAGTTTAAGGGATTTTGTTTTTGACAGGAAGTTTCTGTTCAAATGTATTGTGCAGTTACACTATGGTACTCTGCTTGCAGTGGTTGTGGAAACTTAAGGACTTATCTTAAATCATTATCTCTTTTTCCTGTGCCATCTGTCAAGGAGAGAAAATAGAGTATAAAGAGGCTCACATGACATCATGCGAGTGCTCTAATTAGCCCCAAATGACAAACATGAGACCATAAAACCATAACTTGCTGAATTCAGATGGACTAGCCTTTTAGCCACGCTAGCGGTGCGGCTCTAGGGATGTTTGTCGTTCGACCACTTTGGTCCAGACTTGATGTTAACATGTCATTGTGAGCATGTTAACATGATGATGTTAGCATTTAGTCCAAAGCACAGCTGTGCCTAAGTAAAGCCTCACAGGGCAGTTAGTATATGAAATATGCATCTTTGAGCTAAGAAAAAGCTTGTACCCTTTCTTACTTCATTTATCTCCCAGCCTCCAGTATCAGAACAAAACAATGCCCTGGACCACCGCTTGTATTTGCTTAAAGTCAAACCAAATGATGTCAGCAGAAACTGCTTTGAATGTCAGTCACTGCTGCAATGTGTACATGAATGCATGCTCATGTACGGATTTTGTCTATGTCGCACTGTGGCTTCCTGCATAAACTGTGTTCGTCTGGTCCCTGCAGAGGCATGGCTCAGATGAGGAAACTGGCATGTGATGGCATCAGGACGAACTCCCGGGGGGACTCACAGGCCCCGCTGGTGTCCGCCAGACAGGAGATCCTCACCAGCCTGGTGTCCGCCCTCGACTCAGTGGTATGTCCCAGATCAAGCCTCGTCATATTCTGTGGTGTCAAGATATTTGACTGCTCTTGGAAAATGTTTGAAAATCCACCCTCAAACATGTTCCTCAACAGCTACATTGCATCGTCATGGGAAAAATACGTCAATAACAGCTTCAGAATTTCAATGTTGATACATTTTCAATTAATCGTCAAGCCCTAATGTGCATTGTACACTAAAGTATCTGAGGGTGGAATTAAAGGTCCCGTAGGTAGGATTGTGACGATCCAGGACTTAGCCGAAAAATTTGAACATGGGCAACTTCTCAGTCCCTCCCCCCTTTCCGCTAAAGCCCAAAACGGTCTCCTAAGCCCCTCCCCCCACAAGGGAGAATTAATGTGTGTGCATAAGCAGTGATTGACACGCAGTTAAACACCCCCGCTGGCCTTGATTGGTGCATCTGAACAGGGAGCAGTGGATTTTTGCAAATCACACTACAGGCTGTAGGTGGTGCCAGAGGAGCCAGATTGTTTTTTTAATGACCTGCTTCATGTAGTTCTACTGGAACATAGGGTCAGTTTCAGCAAATATGACAGAAAGTTAGTTTTATAAGTCTTACCTACTGCAGCTTTAAAGTGGCTATATGTAACTTTTAGTTTGTGTTGACTCTAGCGGCCGCTTTGGACAAAAGCGGTATACTGTTTTTACCACACCTGCCGTTGTAAAGGTCTTTTCTTTACGGTGGTTTATTACCCACTGTATATTACTGAGTTAGCATTACCGGGAGGTCATATTGTCGTGATGAACATTTTGCTCAGACAGAAAATCATTAATTTACAATAAGAGAATAAGTTACAGATGCATCGTTGCATTTCAAGTGTTGCATACGGTAACTTAGCCTACTCTGGATGTATCGTGAGCTAAACCGGGTATCCTTGTCACTGAGCCAAAGCATTAAGAGATTGTTGTAGCAACCAATGTAATAACAACTTATAAAGCGCATTTCATGAAACCCACGGACGCTTTAAACAGGTATAGGGGGATAAGGGAAATGAAAATAGTAGGCCAACACAAACACAGACTGAAAATAAATAAAAACCAGGCGCTAAATGGAAGGAGGACGTCATTTAATGTAGGCTACTCCCTACAACCACATCGCACATTGTAAAGTTATTTTATGAAAAAAATAGACATATAACATACCTGCCAATTCGGGGTCAATTTAGAATCATTTAAAATCCCGTAATTGTCTCCATCTGTTGAAAGCCCGACCGAGATTGACTCGGTTTTGCCCGGTGTCTTTCACTTTCCCTTTTAGCTTTTAGTTGTTCTTCGTTTAATTTCCTTCTTTTCTGTGATGGCCCTTCCCCCAGTATCAGTCATAGCTACAGCAGATAACTTCTAAAATAAAATAAAAATACAATTAGGCCTATATAAAGAAATGTCCTGCTACTTTTTACCTGGCTTCACGGGACAAATCTAACCTGGGCAGAGGCATTGATAAAAAACTATATAAAAATAGCGTTCTTTTCAGTGTTAGTCTCGTTTGCTGTTGCAGGTCATTTATGATCATCAGATGAAAAATTACACAGTTTCAGAAACATTTAATCAGTCACTTTAAGTATCTTATTTCATCAGAAGAGAATCAGCACGCAGCTCTTCTAGTTCCTCGGTTTTCATGTCTTCCATGGAGTTCATGCTAATAACTTTGTATTGTTTTGCAGTGCATGGCAATGTCTAAGCTCAATGCTGAGGTGGCGTGTGTCACCGTACACGAGGACAGCGTGATTGCTGTCGGCACAGAGAAGGGCAGAGTGTTCCTCAACTCCAGGAGGGAAATCCAAACAGACTTCTACAAGTATTGCCGTAAGTTCTGCTCTCCTGTGCAATTGTGAATGTTGCTTTCCACTATTCATTCTTGATAGAGCATTGATCAGTCTCATTATAGCTACAGCTGTGAGGCAGTTAAATAAAATGCACTTGTGTGAGGCTTGTCCCTGTACGATTTTGCAGTTTTGTGATCAAATAAATGCAGATTCAGCCAAAAGCTTCAATAACTGCAGCAGCTTGCAGTTTTTCCTCAATGTCAGATTACTTCGTAGTTGCAGTTTCACACATTTTATCACACTTTATTGGATAGAACGATATATCAACAAACTGTCTTGTCACATCTCATTTGGCAAAAACATTTGATGTGTTACGTTTGCCAACTGACATCACTCCTTACAACTCTTGTTCTTTTCTGAACAGCAAGCGTGTGAGAGGCTTGTTTAGGAGGAGATAGGTTTAAGTTAATGTTGCAATTCCTACTTGTCACTAATAGAGGTTAAAATCAAAGTAAATGGACTGCACTTATATGGGGATTTTCTTCCTTCAACGAACAAAGCTCTTTACAATTTGCCTCTCATTCACCCATTAACACACACTCACACACCGATGGTGACGGAGATGCCTTGGGAAAAAATGATTTCAGTATACCTCTTACCCAAATTGTAAGTCTTCATTTCCTATAAACAAACTAGTATGCAGGTTTGTAAGCTGAGCCATATTTCAGAAGTAAGCGTTGGGACATTAAGCTCCACCTGTTGACCTTGAGCGCTGAAGTAGAACAGCAAATATTATTCTCAGACTCAACAATGTTCCCCTACTAATAACACCAATTTGAGGGCTTGGGACCTCCCATCACACAGTTTAATTTGATCAGGTGTGTTATTCAAACTGAAATTAGTTTTTCCTGCCAGTTACATGGAACAGTAGCTCCAGTTTGCTTTGTTTAGTAAAGAAATAGAATAGTAACGAACCATTTTTAGGTTTCAGGTAATTGCATAGCATAGTAGCAGTAATACATTTTAAGTGTTACCTTTTTTTCTCAGTGCCCATACACATTGGTAATTTCTTAGTTGTTAAGAGGAATACAGGTGCAGATAAATGTACTCTTAAAGTCAAGATACTGACTCTGTTAAGAAAACAAAGTAGTAAGGAAAGCTAAATTGACTTTCTCCAAACTCATATTGCAGGTCACTCGGACACACAAGCATCTGAAATGTTTTTTGCACTTGTTATTTTTAATGTTTCCTGGAATTTGCAAGATGTGACTTTTGTCCTTTGGCTTTAGGGGGGCCATGTCTGCAGAATTTGACCACAGCAAATGCCCATACCAAAGACCAGGAAGGCGATCTCAGTAAACTGAGTAAGGACGGTGAGCATGGGAAACCGAGAGCGCCATCAGATGCTCAATCTAACATCTTTGTTCTGAGGAAGATGGTGGAGGAAGTCTTCACTGTACTTTACAGTAAGGAGTCACCAAGGCAACATGTTTTCCTCAGTATTCCTTTTTATGCCATAAAACTCTTACCCTAATTCATGAACCCATTCATGACTTAGATCATCATAAATACTACCTATATGGGAAAAAGAATCATTAACCTAACTCATCAAAGCAAAGATTTCTCTTACCCAATTCTAATTATTATTATTAGTTATCCAAGAACAGAGCAGACGCTTTTTAATTTTAGGTTTTATTCTGCCAGTTGTTATTTTGTACAATATATATATATTGCATAGTACTCACAGTGCCTCATGCAATACACAGGTGAGGCTGTGGGGAAGAGCAGCCTGGTCCCTGTGCCTTATGAGTGGATCCAGAAGGACCCCGGCTGTGTGGTGGCCCATGGTTTGCCTGAGGGAGCCACCCTGAAGAAGCCCTCTGAGTATGACACCAAGACACTGATGAAGATTCTGGAGCAGAGCCACCGCATCCAGTTCATAGTAAAAAGGTGAGTCTGCAAAGTGAACGTCTGTTGTCTGATATTCTTGAATACACTACTGTTTGAACGCTTGTATAAGATTAGTAAGTTTGGCATTTCGGCTTAGCCTCTAATGTTTTGCAGAAATAGATACCAGTGTATAACGGATAGCACTTAGCTGTCCTGGCTTATTTTTGTAGCTCGTTATTGGTAGCAGACAGGCTGGCAAAAACACTGGGGTTACATGTTAGTCTCTCCAGAACATGTTTGGAGTAAGATTCATGTTGACATGTGGGTGCCAACGCAGAGTGATCCAGCAACAAAGTTGAACCTGGCTGGACTTTCAAGTGAACAAGCTGTGATGTCTTTATGAACAAAGCCTACGCCTGGCTAATGGTACTTGTCTTCAGGTTATGTCAAAAACCGTAAACTTATAAACAGAACATAATAAACAGGTGACAGCAAGGACAGTTGGAATGTCATGCTGGGATAGTTGGTGTGAACTTTGAGTCTACTGACAGTCAGAATGCTCTGATTATATGTAGTTTGTGGCGAGAGCGTTGGTATGATTGAAATATAAGTCATAAGTCACGCTATAAAATTAAGTCAGGCTGGTCATCAGATTGTGCCTCAAGACCGAGCACAATATTTTTTAACTGATACGAAGAGAACACCTCGTAAAAGCAACATTGTGTAACATGTATGTTTTGCAATTTGAGGCCCCAACAGTTCCAGACAGTTTCACTGTCGTCAGTATGGACAGCTATACAGTTGGCAGTTAGCGGTTATGGTTACTTTAACAAGTAAAGCTTTGTGTCCATCAGGAAACTCCATAAATCACCGAGAGTTGAGGCAGAGCAGAAAACATTTCTCCATAAAATATGAACCGGTTCCACCAAAGTCAGTGACCTAGTGCTGTAAAGTCTTGCGCACTTCTCCCTACATAGTGCAAGAACACGCGACCGGTGCACAGAGGGTGAATGACAGAGGCACCATTAATTTGAACAGTTATTGGCTTCCTTTCAGTTTTGCCTACTCTGTTTTGGGGCATAACAGTAACTCTTCTCTGTGTTTGCATCATTAACAACAACTTTTACATGCCTTTGCAAGTGATTGAGGGGTTCCTGTGTCTACAACTTTATAATGAAAGTTGAATATAAGGTGTCTGAAAATACATGTAACACTGTGTAAATGACAGACTCAAATTTTTGTTTGCCACTTTTTCTTAGAAAAGCACATAACTAGAGGTAGGGAGAACAAAACAGTAGAAGTGAAGGGAAAGGTAAAGAGTTAAAATACCAAATAAACCACATAATCTCGTTGCATTTATCTTTTAATCACTTACACAGGGGATGTTGGAACAGATAAATTGGTCCTAAAATGTTGATATAAGCCAAGAGGCACTTGGCAAGTGATGCAGTTTGCAAACAAAAAGCTTGATGTCATGCTGTGATGTATGGAACCCTAATTACTTTCTTCTTAATTTTTTGTCTGTGTGCAGGCCATCAGAAGATTTGTCTCGAGAAGCCAAGTCCAGCACCGATGTCAATCACAACTCTTCCACCGCCGCCATGACACCGAGCATCCACGGCCCAGGGAAGACTGCTGGCCAGGTTGTCACGTCATCAAGTCCCGCCTCTTCCAGCAACTCTGTTCTGTCAAACTTCCTGTATGGCATGCCCATGTCCTCCAAACCTCACCCGGATGGCAAGCTCGATTTCAAACCCTTGTCCCTCCTCAACCTGGGCAAGGACAGACTGGCCAACTGGACAACAGGGACGGACAAGATAAGCACGTCTGTCAAGGACTGTGCAAGCAATGGTAAGATGTAAATGGAACCCTGGACCTCTGTGTCGAGGCATAAACCTCTCAGTATATGTGCGCCTGCTGTACCCACTGAGCCAACCCGGCCACATGGAGGGCGGGTTTTAACAGTGGAATATGATTTTGGGTGGGTGTTCCACAATCACAGCATTAACAGTGAATACTTGTTATTGTAAAGCAGCCAGAGCTCGACTGCAAGCGGAACACTCGCTCTTTTTCAGATAATAGTGGTTGCATTTGAAAAGATTCCTTTCATGAATAGAGGCAACATTCAAGATTGACATAACATTCAAAGTAAAATCTTTATATGAAAAATGTAATTCAGACTAAGTGCTTCACGCTATGCCCCCAGTGTGCCTAGAAAAGCCGTAAATTTGCAGTGTGCTTTTAAAGTCTGATTATTATACCACTCATTATTTCATTCAAAGCAGCACTTTACTTTTATAGCACATTTTCCTGTTATACTGATATTTTTAAATGACTCACTTAACTCACAGCCACCAGTAGTCAGGTGGACTTCATTATCTATATTTGAAAATGAAGAAAACACTGCAAACAAGACCCACACAGAATGATTGCATTCTTTATCCTTGTGCTTTTGCATTTTGGCAGTTGTTTAGATCATTTAGCCTAGTATCTATCTGGGTTCTAATTGAACATTTCTGACTGAAATGAAAGTGAATTGAACTGAATAGATCTAATTTGTCTTGCCCTTTCAGACGAGACAACAAGACTACCTGGTGAGCAGGGTCAGAGCCCTCCTGGCATCCACATCTCCAAGAGGCTACTCTTCTCCATAGTGCATGAAAAATCAGGTAAGGATGAAATTATTACCTCGAAGATAAACTGTAGGCAGTTGGCCTCATTTCGAATGCATTCTTTAGAGACAAGTTAGACGGACTGAGCAAGTTCACCCCCATCAGCCAACAATTTAATGTTTAGATACATAGACTGTATGATATTAATCAGTCCCTCCAGAAAAAAAGGCAAAAATCCTTGATTATGCGGCACGTTTTCTTAAAAAATGCGATGGAATATGCGGGATATTTATGCCATTTTATGAGATGAAAATGCGGGAACTTGCAAAAACTGCGGGAACTTGCGGGAACTTGCAAAAACTGCGGTTTGATGAAAAAGAGAAAAGAAGTGATTCCCCCAACACAGTGTTCTCAGTAGGTGAAATTACGTCACTTCATAACGTTCCCATGGCAACAGGGGAAAATGGCTGCTCTTGTGTGAAGTAAACGCAACATTTTTCAACTTTCTGCTGAGATATATGTGACTTTTTTGCAACGAAAATGCGGGGATTATGAAATCATGCAAGCACCGCATATTTTGCGAGAAAAGCAATTTATGCGGCGAAAGTGCGGCGTATTTGAAAAAATGCGGCCCCCGCATTAATATGCGGACTTTGGCTGATTATGCGTTGAATTCTGCGATCGCATAATCACGTTTTTCTGGAGGGACTGATTAATGGAGAAAGCATCCGTTTCGGCGAAGTGCTGCAAATGCGGAAGTGCCTTAAACCTGCATTCTGTCTGAATTCCAGCAGGGGGCGACATGTGTTGTTGCAAATGGAGGTCGGTTTCTGTAGAAGTCTATGAGAAAGTGACCCACTTCTCACTTGATTTATTACCTCAGTAAACATTTTCATAATGAGTTTATGGTCTCAATCGCTAGTGTTAAGTCGTCTGCAACACAGAATGATGTTCATTTTTTGAATTATGGTCTTGTTGATTTTAAAATCGGAGATAAAGCAGGGGGTGTTTTAGGGCGTGGCTATGATGTGATTGCCAGTGAAAGTGTGTAACGTAACATGGCTCCTCCCTCACTCCTCCCTCTCGTCTAAAATCGTCACATCTGCAAACAGGATGGCTGCGCCCGTAACGGCAAACTCGACGACTCATAGCAGATCTCCACAAACCAATGGGTGACGTCACACATGCTCTGACCATTACTATTATACAGTCTATGATTTAGATGTATAAGTGAGTGAGATAAATTGATTGACAGATTATTTTGTCCTTGCTTTGAAGGTCATCACTAAAGAGCAGCATTTCAATCATATTTAAAGATGTCATAGATTTTAACTGCACAATCCCTATAGTTCCCAATACTTCCCTTAGCTTTCCTCTTAATAAGCTTCAAAGATAAATGTCAGTGCTTCACGTGCTTGCAACCAACACGTTATATCTTGTAATTGTATTGTGTACAAAAGTGTAAAATTTTTTGGACTTTAGCTGGTTGGAGGATTTTGTGCCCTTTGGACAGCTTTATATTTACAGAATCTTCTCGTCTATCTCTCAGTAAGAAAGCCAAAATGTGGATCTATTCCTTTCAAAAGTGTTCCATGAGATTTGAGATCCAGATAGTCTAAAATGTGACAGTTTCATTTCAGTGTTATATGGTGTTAGGTCTTTAACTATATGTACATGTAGAGCATTATTATAATTTGGTATTAACTTATTACAGACATATTGGTATCGGCGTTCATGTCGGCTGTTAAGTATTAAGACATTGCTGCACAGAAAGATATGTTTGAGGTAGTTTATAATCTGTGACACCAAAATAGGTCCTCCACCAAGTTGATTTTTCAACTGTAAAGTTCATCTCAGTGTCTTGATCACAATTCTTAAAGTGCTCATATTATGCTCATTTTCAGGTTCATAATTGTATTTTGAGGTTGTACCAGAATAGGTTTACATAGTTTAATTTAAAAAATTAAAAGTATTTGTTGTACTGCACATTGCTGCAGCTCCTCTTTTCACCCTGTGTGTTGAGCTCTCTGTTATAGCTACAGAGTGAGACATCTAACTTCTATCCCATCTTTGTTGGGAGTCGCAAATGCGCAGTAGGTAAGGACTACTAGCTAGAAGCTAGCGCCGCTTAGCTGCTAGCGGTTAGCCACGGTCGTTCTCAATGGCAAAACACTGCTACAAGACACACGAGTTCACCCTAATCTACAAAATAAATTGTATAGAACTACTTCATGTCCCTCGTCTGCAGGTATTCCAAGCAAAGTTGGAAGTGTGCCCTCGTTTAGAAGAAGTCTCCCGGCTAATACTGCCTTGTACTGACCGAAGTTGGAGAAACAGCTAGCTGATGTGGTATTAGCTAAAGTGGTTAGCACACACCAAATGTATGGCCCTGTCGATTTTGACCAGCTCACCCAGAGACTGAAGGCAGGATACATTCACAAACCCGTATCTCACTCAAAACAGCATGGATGTTTTTTTTTTCCAAGTTTGTATGCATGTGGAAGTACCAGAGACACAAAATAACCCCAAATATGTATATGGGCACTTTAATAACCAAATTTAAGGAATCTTCATCAAAAAAGAATGTAGGATTTCTTATTTTTTTCTCTCAAATATCGATAGCAGAATCAGCCTCAAGAATTCCGCTTCAGTCGGGCTATAACACGTTGTCAGAAAGGAATATTCTAAATAATCTCCTATCCCAGAGGAGGTTTTTGTGCATTTGTTTTTCCCTCTTTCCCTATGTTCTCCTGTGCCCTGCTTGGATTTGCAGGCTCATACAGTGCCATGCATTGTTTACTGAACAAACGCTAAATTATACTAAACCTGAACCATTAAGGGCTAAACTACTAAGACGTCAAGAGTAATCCTATAAGAAGATTGCACTTATTTCCCTAGTTGACATTGAGTAGATGGAGAAGATTCATTTTAGGTCTTTGATGCATGAAAACAGCTCATTTGAATGCTAAAGCTCCAATAAACTTTAATAAATGAAGCGGGTTTCTGTTTCATTTCACGTAAAGCATTGACAGGAGTTGGTTCTTTTACTTCTTATCTTGCAGAAAAATGGGATTCTTTCATTCGGGAAACTGAAGACATCAACACGTTGAGAGAGTGTGTTCAGATCTTGTTCAACAGCAGATACGGTAATGAAAGCTCTCTCTCTCTTTGCATTTTGATTTTGTATGGGCCTCAGTATCACATACAGGCAGCAATTTTCAAAGGTATCCCTGCCTCCTCAAGCAATTGTTCATGCACAGTGATAATTTGTGTGTGTCTATGGATGTTGATGGATTGGGGTCAGTGTTTTGGTTTGATCGTCAGTGATACACAAAACATGTATTTGTAGCCACAGTAGCTACACTGTTAATACCTACAAAAATGTGTGAAGCTTGAGCCAGAGGGAAAAATACAGCTGATTACAAGTTCACTTCTTGAAATATTTGCATTGTTTTGTCACTTATTTGAAAGTATTCAGAAGAGTATTATTCAGTGGTTACTTTGCGTCTATAAGCAGTCTCTACAAATCAAGGGAACATTACAGCTCATGGGATCTGTTTCCCGAATTTTCCAAGCCAACAACACCGATTATTATTCCCTTTAAAGTAAGGGTGCTCCGATCGATCGGCCACCGATCGGTATCGGCCGATAATGGCTTTAAATAGTTTGATCGGTGGTCTCCATAAAGGCCGATCAGATAGGCCGATCAGATGACGCACTACCATGGATGTATTAAGAGCGCACTACTCCTGAGAACATTTTCAAAATGGCGGCGTCCCTACATTCAGCGGTCTGGCAGTTCTACAAGGTGTCTGAACGGTGGCAGAACAACAGTTGGCCCGCGGCCGGCCGCGGAACGAAGACGCTAGGAAGACGGCTACCGCTTTTAAAAAGCGGCTGCCACCGGTGGTGCTCCGGCAAACGTGTTTGTGATTACACCATTCTGACGCTTCTACTGCCTCTGGAGCACCGCTGGTGGTCCGCCGACTCATTGCTATCTGGGAAAAAGACAATACACTAGCGATTAGCAATGTGTGTACCGAGGAAATACCACGAGGCGGAAAGCTCCAAAGACATTTCAACACCACCAACCTCATCAGACATTTGAAGGTTAGTCACAGAAAGGAGGATGAGGAGTTTTCAAAGTTAGCTAACGCTAAGGCAGAGCGGAGTCGTGTAGCTAGCAGCTCCGGCGCCGCTCAAACAGCTGTTTCCCCGTGTGTGTGTGTCGGTGTGTGTGTGTCGGTGTGTGTGTGTGTGTGCTGAAGAAATGTGCAGTGATTGAAAGGACATTTTTTTAGATTTTGAGCTAGGACAGAAAGCCAAACAGTTACTGATACATTCTCTAAACATGTGTGACTGTTATGTAATGGCGTAATTTTCAGTTCATAAAAGTGATCGGCGATCGGTATCGGCCGATACGTCTTCCAGCAATCGGTGATCGGCCCCAAAAATCCTGATCGGAGCACCCTTACTTTAAAGTTTAATTTGTCATTTAGCTGGAATTATCTCCACTTCTGTAAACCTTCACATGGGGTGTTTATTCCACTGGAAGCTAATGTTCTTAATGTTTGTAGATTAGCAAATGAATACAAATGAATAAACCACTGTTTCTTATAGTTAAAGTGCATCTTAAAATATCTAAATGATATTCCTGGTAGCATCACATTGCTTTTCTAGAAATCCTGGTTGCTTATTGTGTTCTACCTCCAGCTGAGGCCCTGGGTCTAGATCACATGGTGCCTGTTCCCTACCGCAAAATAGCCTGCGACCCCGGGGCGGTGGAGATCATTGGCATTCCTGACCAGATCCCCTTCAAGAGACCCTGCACCTATGGAGTTCCCAAGCTCAAACGCATCCTGGACGAGCGCCACGGAATCCGCTTCATTGTCAAACGGTAACCAATGCCTCAAAGGGAAACACCACCTAAATTAAGCATTAAGAATAGGTCATTCCCATGACCTAGGAAATCATTATTATTTTTAACATGAGCTACTCTCTCTTAAAGCCAAACATCTGTGATATCATTAAGTATGAAGTCTATCAAGATAATCCACAGACCTGGTCGTGAGCAGTTTCCCTCTAGTTTCCTAACTACAGAACTACACCCGGCAACCGTGTCACCGTACAGAAGGGAGCGTACTCATGGACGAGAGGCTCCTGCTCTTTGGCTGAGCTGGTACCTGTAGCTGACGGATACTGCTAGCTCACCTGAGGCTACAGCTCAGCTGAAGGGGACACCATTAATGTTTACATCTGAGCACAAGCCTCTCGTTCACGAGTACTTCCTTCTGTGTGGTGATACGGTTGCCAGGTGTAGTTCAGAGACAGAAATGATTTCTGGTAAGAGACATCGCTCTTGAGTTTTTAAAATGTATTTTTTTGCTTTGACCTTTGATTGATAAATGTCACTGCAGCTAGGGGGAAAAATATGTATTTTGATTTTGGGGTGAACTGTCCCTTTACGATCAGATGTACTATTTTCTGAATGTTAATTAGCATGCTGTAACTTTTTGGGCAGACAAGTTTTAGGCTGATTTTCAAGGGAATGCTTGCTTCCGTGTCTAATTAAGTCTTATTTAGTCACTGAGTGCCAATCATAGTTTACCCACTTGGCACTTCATTATCGTCCACAAAAGTACAGTATGGAACTGCCTCTGAAACTTTTATTTTGAAGAGATTTTTAATAAGCAGCCACCAAGGAAGCCAGCCTATACCATCTGTCTGTTCAGTGTCTGTTTCTTCAGCACACTACGTCCCGTTGACTGATAATCCATTTCCGTTCATGTCCCAAAAGACTTTCCCTTTCCAGCATATTGCGCTTACGGTTGCTCTTCCATCCATTTGTTTAAGCTAATTTAAATGAGCCACCACGCCTTGTTTGAGATAACACATCTTTTACCAATCCTGCAGGCAGCTCATTAGTGTTAATAGAATTAGGAAAGATTGAAAATGTGATTGATTCAGAATTACATCACATTCCCATTGTCAGTGAGAAATGTTCCAGATGCAGGCCCTGATGCTTTTTTTTTTTTTTTTTTTGGCAGGCTCGTTGTTGACAGACTGTCTATTTTTAAACGAAATGATCGTTAATCTGCTCTAACTGGAACCAAAACTTTATTCTCATTTAAAGCTGCAGGCTTGTATTAATTATGCCCAGATAATAATAATAAAATAAAAAATAACAACCTAATCTTAAATCCATGTTATGAACAGTTCAATTTCAAAATGATAGGCCAATAGATCGACACTCGCTGGCTTTTGTTAATAATGAAAATGTCATTGATTTTTAAAGCAACACTAGAGAACTTTTCCCGCTTCGGTGCCCCTACAGGTTGGAAGCGGATTTGTCCATTACATTACATTATGCAAGTTTGCCAGATCGGGTAAGCACGAGCTGTAGTTTGAATGAGACAACCTGTAGGGAGACCGAAGCGGGAAAAGTTCTCTAGTGTTGCTTTAATAAAAAAACATACTAGAGGTGTGGCTCGAGGGAAAGTGATGTGGTTGGCGAGTTTGTCTTTTGGCCCAATGTGTGAACACTCTTTGTCACGAGTGAAATATCTTGACAGCAAATAGATGGATTACATTTGGCACAGTATGAATTTTTATCAAGTGAGAGCAACGTCAGAATTGCCTTTTCTAACACGTTATGTCATCACAAGACATCCTATTAGCCTCAGCTATACTTTGAGTTAAATGCTAGCATACTGTAGAACACTAACATGCTAAAATTAACATGCTCACAAGGTAACAATGCTAAAGAATAAGAGTGACGGTATTGTATATTTTTCTTTTTGTCAACAACTCCCATGAAAAGACTAAAATGAGCGATTTGTTACTCCGTCTCTCTGTATTTTCCTACTCCCCTGTCGTGACTGTCACTCAGCTCCAAGCCCATTCATTCCTACTGAAGATGTAAATCTTCAAAAGCAAGTCAAAAAGATATAGTTTCCACTTAAAAAAGGCTCAGCAATTTCCTAAAACAGCTGAACATTGTTGTTGTAAACAATAAATTTGTCTGGGCCAATTTTAAGCTGCACATTACTCCACATGTGCTCTATGCTACATGTAGCTATGTGCTGATGCCAGAGAAAGCTGTAATTGATAACATGTATCATGGTAACTGTAAGCATTAGTTTAGTCTGCGATGCAGAGCTGACTACCTAAGTCTGACATGTCCTAACATGGCCATCGTACAGAACATAAACCCTTTCGATTTTGGTAACAGCATTGCCTTTTCTCTAGTGCAGGTATCTTCAACAGGGGGTCCGGGACCCTTAGGTGGTCCTCAGAGTCAATGCAGGGGGATCTCCAAATTAATTTTTTTTTAACGTTTTTTTCAAAATTTTAAAAGTCTTAACATGAATCCAACATATTATCAGCAAATATTAATCCCCACTGCTTACTGGCCTGTATGTAAGGTAGTCACTAAGGCCATACACAGATACAGTATATCCTAAGGATTCACTTTGCCACATGTATGTTTAACATTAAAACATGATTTATAA
This sequence comes from Gymnocephalus cernua, assembly GCA_023631565.1. Lineage (NCBI taxonomy): Eukaryota > Metazoa > Chordata > Actinopteri > Perciformes > Percidae > Gymnocephalus > Gymnocephalus cernua. Next base: position 5,077,949 of record CM042439.1, on the reverse strand, counting down.
AATCATGCCAACAATTATTAGGCAATGTAATAGCATAGTATTCTACGCACTAAAAAGGTATGATAAAGGCGTTAGGCCGCCCACACATTATTGTAAGCCCAGTTTAATGCCACCCTGAGACCAAACCTACCTGCAGCACCGGAGCAATCCCGGAAGTGGAACGCGAAGGATATAGACTACCCCCACTAGTGACAAAGAACTGACAACAGCAATGTTGTTTCTCAGTGTGTTGTTCTGTGGTGTTGTGAGCTTTGCACAGGCTGCAGTGACCCCAATATGAAATGAATGAATGAATTATGGAACGATCTGCCTCTGCACGTTAAACAGGCCTCTTCTTTGTCTGATTTTAAATCCCGTCTTAAAACCCATCTCTTCTCCGTGGCCTTTGACACCTAGTAAGATGTTGATTTTATTTCCTTCATTTAATTACTTATTTGGATTGCTTTTATTGCGCAGCTTTTATTGTGTGTGTGTATGTATGTGTATGTATGTGTGTGTATATATGTATATATGTGTATGTATATGTATATATATATTTTTTTTATTTTTTTATTTGACTATATATATATATATATATATATATATATATATATATATTTATATATATATATATATATATATATATATATATATATATATATTGACTATTTATTTTACTTATTTTTATTCATGTCATAATGTTTTATGTCTTTTATGTATGATGTTTTTATTTATTCTTTTGTACAGCACTTTGGTCAACCTTGTTGTTTTAAAGCGCTTAACAAATAAAGTTGGATTGGATTGGATTAGGTCATCTGGCTTCAATAAATCAGGTAGTTTATTCATTATAGAGGAAGTAGTACGATGAGAGAATTGTGATCACAGCAGGAGAGGGGGGTCCCTGTGACAGAGCAGTAGCATGTGGCAGGAGAAGGGGGAAGCACTCCAGAAGTATAGTTCACATCCACAGCGTTATTGTTAGTCCGAGGGAGTCAGTGATAACAAAGGAATATGACTCATTTACTAGATTGTTTAATGAGCAGTTAATGTGTTTAAAAAGCAGTTATGATGTGTTATTTCACATGTGCTGCACAGTGTTTGCATCAAGAGTTTTGCCCTGAGAGCAGCTGAAACACTCTTTGATCTCTGTGACTAATGGCACATTTTTCTTTTTTATATTCCAGAATGTTTGATGAAAGGATTTTCACTGGTAAGAGTGTGATTCATATTGTTTTTGTTTCAATACCATTTTCTCACGAGCTGTGATTTGGTTATGGATTTGTTAATGAACTACTGCTGATCTTTCTCTTATTGACTTATCACGCCACTGTCTCTAATTATAATTGAAAATGTGCCAGTCGTTCTAGATTTGCATGGTTTCTGTTTGGTACAATCGTGGCAGCAAGCTGGGAGGAGAGATGTCATTATAGTTTACCAGCCTTTTCTAGACTAAATGTTATGCCTTTATATATAAATATATAAAGTATATATATATATATATATATTTTCACCGGCTAAATTCGTCATATAAGTAGCATACACTTGTGTCTATATTGCAGGATATAGCCCTCATTTTCCAGTTAATTATGTAGCTGAAAGACGTGCATTCTTTTGAGAGAAAATCAGAGCTAATTTGGCTCATCAAGTGTAGCCTGCATTTTCATTCAAATGAAAAATGATCTACATCTTTGCAAAGGGAACTTTGGATAAAATGTAATTATTTTTTGGTAGGATTCTATGTGTGCTTTTGGGTGGAACTTAAGCCAGGCATTTAGCTGAGCAAAATTTGTCAGAATCTTTACAATTAAATACAGTAACTGGCTAACAGAAAATGGCTCTGTCACGTCTTTATTTATATATTTACACAGATGTTCTTCGCTAATGGGACGCAGTGTTTGTTTATCTTCTGTGTCTTGTTTGTTGAAGCTGCTGGCAAGATCGCAAGAGAGGAGGGCAAGCATGACCTGGGCTCCATGCCTGAAGACGGCTTCCTTGACAATCTGAGCATCCCGCCCACCACAGCCGAGCTGGTCAGCAATCCTCACAGCAGCAGGTCAGAGCACAGCCCACACACACATTTAGCATTACCTTACAGACTTTGTTTATAATATGAGATAGTGGCATGGGCCAAATTATATTGCATTTAATACCAACAACAGTTTAAATATAATGTTTTATGGAATTAATCATTGACAATTCTACTGTGACACTAGCTGTAACAAAGCGACAGCCCTTAATTCATATATATATAATCAACTGAGGGATTCATTTTTAGAAAATCAGGTTACCTCAAATCTAATCTGAGTAGTCGTCATATAGCCTTTGGTGCTTAGTTTACTTGGTTTTTCAGATGAAAATGTAAGCCAAATCTGCACAATTTCACAACTCTCATCAATCGTAAGTGTCTTCATACAGTAAGTAGCCAGTGTTGGGCCCATGAGCAATTCTGTGTCCCGCCACAAAATGCTTATGTATTTTTAATGAATCAGTTTTGTAATTTGGTAGTCACCTGAGTGTGTTTTATTTAATCTCACAGATCAGCAAGTGCATGTGTGAGTCCCTTGGCTGACTGTGAAGCAGGTATGTGCAAATAATAGCATTTCTGCATTATTCAAACTTTTTCTTAAGATTTCTTTTGCCGTCTGACGTAACAAAAGATTCAAGCCCCAAGTATCAAATTAAAAGTTTTAAAGCAATGTTAACGGCCCTTGGAAGCCTCTCAAGAAAATTTCCCATCATGTTTTACAGTCCAGTCAGTTCAAATACATTCTATTACCTATTTAAATCTGTTTAACACAGCCATAAAACACAGTGCCAAACACTGATAGGAACTCATGCAGAATAAACTGTTCAATCCCTGCAGGTCCTTCAGGAGATTGCATTCCTTTGAAAAGGATTAAAACAGAGCCTCCAGATGGGGAAATCATTCAAGTAACAGTGCCAGGTAGGTGTGCACATGCTTTGCAGCTATTAGTTTTGAAAAATTGTTCACTTAAATTATAAACACAGTATCCAGAGATAGTAGTTTAATTAAAGATTATGTCACGGACATATCACAGGTGTGTAATACAGTGTCACTAGTCCAAAATGTAAACATATAATGTCCTCTGCAATACTTTAATATAGTGTATTAGACTTCTGCTGAGAGACGCATTTGCAGTGGATATCCCATTGGTGGCAGCTTGGCGTATAAGAAAGCAGGAAAGAAGACGACACACTCAAAAGCATACTTGGACAAGCCACACAAATAGTTCTTTTACACTACAGGAAACTAATGTCTCCCTTTTAGAGGTGAGTTCCTGAACCTACACTGCTCAGGAGGTGGTACAAAAATGTAAAAGTCCAGGTAGTCTCAGTATATAAATGTTACCAAATTAGTCTTGCATATGTAACGTCTTAATTCCCCTGGACTTGACGATACAACACTCTGAACTCTTCAAGCCTCCGCTCTAACTAGCTTGGTTTGAGGGCGTGCCACACTAGCAGCTAGACGAGCATTATATTGTGTGTTACAAAGTGACGCAAAATGATGCACGCTTGTGCCTGAAGTAAAGGCTGGGCTACAACAGAGCTGTTTGGAGCAGTTTGTGAACAGTGTTTTCTGTTGGAGATGGTAAGTCCCTTTGGGGGGGACTTTGGCCTTTTTACTTTGTAAACCTATTATATGCACAAAATATATATAACTCAATAAAGGAAAGGTCAAAAGCCAAAAAGCACAACATGAGCACTTTAACCATTTAACTACTGCGTCTGTTGCAACCAGAACCAAAACGTTTTAAAAGAACGATCGGTCCTACTTGTTGGTCCAACGATGATGTCCAAGCCCTCATCGGTGTTTGAGGAGAGGCTGACGATCAGTTGAGGTCTCTGTTTTTTAAGTTGATGGCATATATCTTAAAACATAGTGGAAACACAAGCAGAACCCAGAACCAAAAGCCTTACCGGTTCTTACAAAGTTCAGGTTATGGGAAGCTCCAGGTTACGGGTCGTTAAGTTCCCATGCTGTTGGAGCGTGCTGCCAGGTTTATGGTTACGGAACATTATGTTTCGCTTTTACAAGATTAAAAACTTCAAGGATGAGGAATAACTGATTGTTTTGGCAAATGTACAGTACGTCAGGTAAACTTCCCCAATATCCTTCCTGAAATTTTGCGATACGTTGGACTTATTTTATTTTTTTATCTTTCACACAGTCGATGAAACAGTCCAGCACAGAGCTGGTTGTGGGTTTGTGTAAAACTGAAAAAAAATGTCATAATTACAAGCTAAAACCAGCAATATAGGAAATATCAAAATGTCACAGGAAATAACAGCAACCAGATATGTCCTGTTTATAGTGAAAAAGTTTGTTTTCCCCAGATGCTGGTACAAGTGGGGAGGAGCCCAGCGAGTCTGTGGCCGAGCCGGTCACTGCTGCAGCGTGTCCAGCCACAGCCTCGCCCTCTGCTCCCTCTGCTCCCTCTGCTTCCTCTGCTCCCTCTGCTTCCTCTGCTCCCCATCACCAAATGGAAAACCACGCAGGTAACCTCAGCCCCGTCAGCCCCCACCTCCATTTCATCTACCTCCTTCTCACCGCAGCCCCTGGAATGGCAGCTTCCCCCACAGCCCTTACAGCCACTGTGGTGCCACCCAGCACCCACCACTGCCTCCCCACACTCTTGGCGAGCTAAAAAAAGCTGCCACACGTATGAAAACACTTTTCTCAGTTACTTTTTTTCTTCCACTCTCCCACTTCCCCACGACCAAACCTCTCCAGCCACTAGTAGTTACAACCCCAACCTTAAGAATCCCTACTCCCCGACTCTTGGCCTACTGTAGCTTGTCTCTTCTCCCAGTCCTACAAATACTAGCTCTCATCTGTGAAAGGCACCATGTATCAGCTACAGCTGTTTGACTCACTCTGATTTACACTTTGAGTCTCTAAGTCACCTTTGTCATTATGTCAGTTTTGTAAACTTTTACTTTTCGGTCATTTTTGCCCTTCAGGTCAAGACCCATTGTGCATATTTCCAGATTTTGAGTTACATTATCCTGTAGTCCTACTGCCCAGTATAATTAGAGATAGTTAATGTATTAGAGAGACAAAACTGCTCCTTAAAGATCCTTTCTATTCTCCCAAATCCTACCTCTATCTAACATGGAACTGTTCGTCTTTTAAAACAAAAGTCACTAGAGTAAGGTTAACAAGACATTTGAGTAGACTACTCACTCTTACTCAACCGCACCAGCCTCATTTATCAAGCGTTATTAAACATGGTTTGCAGTGATTTATTTATAAATTTTTCACCATAAAGGATTGGTTCACCCAAATTACAAACGTATTGTCTTAGCTATCTCTACTGCTATCAAGGCAAGCAGATACTTTTGGTTTTATTTGTCTAAGTTTTGAGATACAGCGTCTGTCACTGAGATTGCTGTCAATGCTGTAAACGCCACAACCAAAATTCTATTCAACTTCATTATATTGGGGTGGCTGCAGAAATATTTGCTTTAAGGTGTACTGTGCAAAACATGCATTCAATAATGGTGAAAGGATGGCAGCGGAAAAGTCATTGGGTTGTTGGGATAGTTCACAAGTCTGTGTATAAAACCCATAATTAGAAAATGAGTTCAGCACAAAAATCCCTGCACTATCAATGAAAATATAAATGTCTTTTTTTATAAACCTAAATTAACATATACATGAGGCAGTTTGATTGTAGTGCTATAACAATGCTGCAGAGAATGAAGAGTCTACTCAATGTGATCTTGAGCCTTAAGCATTCGATGCTTTCAGGAGGCGTTTTGTTTTCTTTTGTTGATTTGATTGTGCTTTGTTTAAGTTTTCTTTTCTTTCACAAATTACCACTAAAGGAGAGAAAATAAAGGTAAGTGCAGCAAATGTCACATTTAGAATGATTTGCTGTTACATTCTCCTTTTATTTAAGTATTCATTTTGTTGTTTGTTTTGAATCATGTAGTCAAGTAAAATAGATGTGGGATTTTGCCTAGATCTGCATACAGTACTAGAGGTTTCACACAGAAGAACTCCTTCCGTCATGCTTCTGCAGTGTTGGCCGCTGTGCACTGACCAACTATCTAAAGCCTTTTCTACCGCAGGAACTTTACCCAGGAATTGATATGTAACCTTTTGAGGATCACAGGGACCAGGGTCTTTAAGTTCCAGGGACATTTTCCAGGGACATTTTCCACCCCATAAAGTACCTGCTCGGGGAGGTAGTACTTTCTGAAAGTACAAGGACTTTCGGGGTGGGGTTCGCAGGGATGACCGTCACTGATTGGTCAAACACACACAGTGCATCAACTCGTGTAGGCTTCATTCATAAACAAGGAAATGTACTCTCATATTGATTTAGGACACACATTTCTCTTTGGTTGACAACATTAAAAGTAAAGTTAGGCTTTTCTGTCGGATTCCCAAATTATTTTAAATTCTACTTAATATAATGTATAAAATGTTAGGATGTGTGCAACAATAAACCGTTTAAATAACATACATTGTAGCATTACTAATAATTGGATAAACAAATCGTTTCATATTTTGTTAAGACTAAAATAACTATTAACTTGATCTGTTTACCATTTATTAGGTTATTATAAAGTGTTACCATGGATTCTTGTAAGTCAGGGGATCCTTACTCTTTCTTTTTTTTGCTTCTTCCATAATTTAGCATCAAAGTGATGCCACAAAATAAAAACTCATACTTATATTTTTTGTTTACAAACATACCTGAGAACACGGTATAGACTGGAATAAAATAATATATATCAGAATTACCTACAGTATAAGGAGGTATCTTGATCAAATGTTCAAGCCAGAGAATGTTGGCAGCGCTACACTGAATTAAAATCATAGTGGGGAAACTTAACAATCATTCACACAATTTTCAGCTCTTAGCCTGTTGTTTGACATCTGTGGGATGTTTAAGTTGTTGAATGTGTGGACCCCAGGAAGAGTAGTGAATGCATTTGTTACATCAGCTAATGGGGATCCTAATAAAATAAATAAAAAAAGGCTTTTGGCAAAAGAGCCATACCTCCATCAGTTCTCATCAGGGCCTGTGGTGATTCTGTTGAGGTTACGTCATCATCCCAGGTCTAGATACACCTGTCAAGTAACAATGGTCATGTGTCACAAATAGTGTGTGTGCCCTGGGATGTAAATGTCAAAGACATGTGCAAAGTAGGAGAACATCTTTCATTTTAATGCAGTCCAATGATAGCACATAAAGTCAACTTTATAATGTTCAATTATTGCATTGTATTGTAATAACACTCAAACTGATGCAATGCAACTGCATACCACTTTTGCATTGTGCATTACATCAGAGGAAACTCTTCAGAATTGTCTTAACGGCTTATTTTGTGAGTTTTAATTACAGTTCGTTTGGAATTAATAATTTAAACAAGTTTGTAAAACAATTATTCAGTATGATCATGTTGAATCCCACTAAAAGATGTCCAATAATATTATACTAATAATACTATTGAAGCTGTATATTGTAACTTGCTTCTGTTATTTTGTCCATCTCCAGTACACACAAATAGACATAAGCAAATGTAATAATTAAGCCGCCTACACATGATCCGCAGTGGCTTCGTGCACCACTCGGAATTGCCTCCGGGCGCTGTGCTTAAAGTTGACATTATTTCAACTTTGACCTTGTTGTCGCTGACCTTTCAAGGCGCAACCAATTCCAGAACGTACTGCGCTGGGCTTCACCTCTGCTCTGTGCCCTATGTCGCGGTTTTGCCGCGGATCATGTGTAGGCGGCTTTACTGCAAAAAAACGCTTGGGAATGCTTTAGTCAAAGTATGACCAAACCCCACTTGCCACACCGTTAATTCACACTGACTCTTGTGCAGTAAAGTCAATATAAAAAAAGCTCAGTTAAAAGTGAACCATTAAGATATTAAAACCTTTAGTTTTGTCTTTTACCTTTTTTACCTGGATAATACATCACATATTTGAGTTTTTCTTTCTTGAAAGAAGCTGTATGTTTGCCCTCCTCATGTTTTTCTTTCATCTTGCAGCGGAAGCTGTGTCACCCAGCGCGGCCTCCCAGAGCATCAGAAGATCCTCTGAAGGTACTCACTTATTCAGTATTCAGTTTTGCTGAATCCAGTGCACCGTGTGCAAAATATTATCTTGTTGGAGAGGCAGAAGGAAATTAAATAAAACAGCTACAGACCTTTGACCCAGAAAGGCCCCTACACAACCCCCCTACAGATACTCCAAAGATAGCCCTAACTAACTAAACAATATCAATGCCAATCTTTTTTTCCCTTCTATAATCTTGCTTGGACTGCAATTTTGAACTTGTATTCATGGCAAAACTGATATTATATGCATTTACTTCAGGTGCAGCACAGTTAATTTGCAGCTTTTAATCACATTCACCTCAAAAAATATATTATTTTTTTAGCCCCATTTTTGCACCTTTGCCATTCTTCTTTCCAATGTCCATTTGTTCTGGTCTCTGGTGATTAATACACTAGTCAGTTTTTAATTACCAGGTCAGTGTAGGGCAGGTGGAATTTATCAAAATAAAGGGGAGAAGTAGTAATGTTCACAGGTGACACTAACCGAGCTGTCCTCATGTAATAATTCTCTTTTAATGCTGTTCATATTTTTGACTCATTTAGCAGGGAGTTTGGTGGAGGACATTGGTGAAATGATTCTTCAGCTTCGGAGACAAGTGGAGAGCCTTTTCGACATTAAGTACGGTAAGCTACCTGTAGCGGCGGAACTTAACCCTCATTCATACACGGATAGGAAGTTATGTCAGGCCATTTAATTTTACAGTAAGGCTTTAATCTCCTCTGTGTACACACCCTTTACCAGTGCACAGCAAGTGAAAAGTCAAGCTTTTATAGTCTATTCAAATATTAATATTGTAACATTTTAGTTTTTTTAATTATTTAACACATCAGAATCAGTCTGTTAAGTGTGGGGCAAATTAGAGGGGATAAAAAAGATGAATCGCAGTTTCATGTCAGAGGAGTTTAAGCAAAGGGGTACCAACCGAGCATTAGTACAGTATTATGGAGCAGTTTGTAGTCTTTTAGATTCTGTATGTAGGAAACCGTTGATCAACAACATCATACTACTGTAACTGAGCAGTGGAGCCTCAAAACTACGTGACAGCCAAATAGCTCAACATAATTAGCTTGTTAAGACAGTACTTGTGTGGCAAACTAGCAACCAGTGAGCTTTTATCTCCTCTTCCTCAGCTGACGCTCTGGGCCTGCCTGAACCAGCCAAGGTGCCCTACTCCAAGTTCCAGATGTATCCAGACGATCTGTACGTCACTGGGATGCCAGAGGGAATCTCCCTCCGAAGACCCAACTGTTTTGGAGCGGCCAAACTGCGCAAGATCTTAGCTGCTAGCAGTCAGATTCAGTTTGTCATCAAAAGGTGAGAGCAAGCACATGTACATGTGTTGTAGTATACTGTATATCACTTCATCCTTTATTACCACTACTTTATCATTATCCACTACCTTTGTATTAACCGTTACACAAGGTTTTAGACAAGGCACTGACAATTTAATTTAGGGATTCGCTCGCTACTTTGTAAATATTGTAAATAATCTTTTTGTTTTTCTCCAGGCCTGAGCTGTTAACTGAGCAAGTAAAACAAGAGATGCCTTCCATGCCCATCTGTGATTCAGGTATGTCCGCATTATATTTGTGTTATGTTTGGCTTGTATAAATGATCTATTTAAATGTAAATAACAGAAAAATAATCATGTTCTTTTATGCCCATTTTCGTCAAGTTATATAGGCTTTATTAAGTCGTTTTGTTTAAATTCAGGCTGAGATACACTCAAGTTTTGGCACAAAAATACCACAACAACAAATCCAGGAAGCCATGTTATTCCCTCACCCTGTGCGATAATGAGAAGTTAACCTTAAAGCCCCGGTGAAAAAATAAAGCCACTTTGTGCATGGTCGTGCATATTTCATATGTAGTTATTTATTTATGTTTATTATATTGCCTTCATTAGTCATTTAGATTTTGCAAATAAATGTTTGCAGTAGCAGCCACACTGAAGTGTTTTTTCTCCATGCAAGATTGCACATTGCTTGCAGTTGCTTGCTCTTTCTTTGGAGGTCAAAAAGCTGTGCATTGGTCTCCCTTTACAGAATCCCTGAGTCTTCTTAATCCGTTACATTTTCCCTTCTGCACACAAGCAGCTAGTCATTTTTCATTTTTCTACTGTACATGCAATATACAATTTAAAAACATGTTGCCATTCCACATATTGTAATATTGAAAGCGCTGAAAATAAAGTAGTATCTTAGCAAACAGCAGCTGTGTGCAGAATATTCCACCATCTGGAAAGCTCAAAATGCACATTTAAGATGCTATTTGCTCTGTCCTCTGCATTCTTGAAATTATGAGGTTAAATCCAGTTCATGCGCTATTTTTAAAACAGCTCTTCTAAGGGAAAAAAGAAAGTTGTTGCAATGCTATCCTGTAGCTATCTCTAGCTTTTTATTTGTGACAAAGCTCAGCTTCTGGAACAAGGAACAGCTCTTAACATTTGTTGTTTTCAGTAAATCTTAAGACAAAAACAAAAGTTTAACCTTTTTAAATGTTTGTTTTTCCCAAAGAGCTGGATGCCAAGGATGCAACACCAGTAACAGAGGATACTGCAGCTATATCTAAGAGACCTGGATTCTCAGGTACGTTCAGGTTCACCTTCAGTCACCACTTTGAAGCTTAGATTTGATTCTGTATATTAATTAAACATTGGCCGTTGGGTTCTGATGTTTATGATCCCCACTTTAAAAACTCAAAGTGTGAAAGATTGAATAACTACAGCAGACAAAATTTTAAAAAGATTACATTTCAAAAGTGTCTTCTGTCTCCAGAGTGCCTGGAGTCCAAACTGTCCAGGATCGACCTGGCCAACACGCTGCGAGAGCAGGTCCAAGATCTGTTCAACAGGAAGTATGGGGAGGCATTGGGCATCAAGTACCCCGTCCAAGTGCCTTACAAGAGGATCAAGAACAACCCAGACTCGGTCATCATTGAGGGCCTTCCGCCCGGCATCCCCTTCAGGAAGCCCTGCACCTTCGGCTCCCAGAACCTGGAGAGGATCCTGGCGGTCGCTGACAAAATCAGTTTTACTATCACCAGGTGGGAATCCGCTCATCACTTAAACACCAGTTACTCATTTTCTGTCTCTCCCAGTAAACCTGTGTTTAATTGGTCCAAATAATACCCATCAGCTGTGATGGAATGGAAATGGAAATATATTTATTTGAAACAGGTCCAATGCACAAATAAACATTAAACTTGTAATACAAGAGAATATGTCTTGGGCCAGGTTATAGCAACACTCGCTAATTTCCACCTGTAGTCCCTGGGCAGGTATGACAATTTTAAAAAAATAACAATTTTAAAAAGAGATTTAACAGGACTATAGATGACGTGGTGACCATAGTAATTAAAAACAAGCAGTCTAGCAAAAAATCAGGAGCGCCAACAGCCCACTCACTCTCTCTCTCTCCCCCCTCCCCAGCACACACACTCAGACAGAAGCAGCAGTACATACACGGATACACACACACAGACACACACACACACACACACACACTCACACACTCACATATTTTTAGATTAGATTAGATTCAACTTTATTGTCATTGTACAAAGACAACAATCTCAATTAGGCTTTTCCTGGTTAAATACAATACTTAAAATCAAATAAATAGTACTACTCCAGGAGAGCCTTCAAGTTTAAATTATAACAACACATTTTAAAACATCTGTTCAACCTTTAACATGACTCCAGGATGACCTGCTCATATCACTTTGTTCTTCGCAGACCTTTTCAAGGACTCATTCCTAAACCAGGTAAGAAGCTCCTCCTATATGTCTATATGTCTCTATGCTGTTTATGTGTTTATTTCCTTGTTTTGTACTGACACAAGCTGGGGGGACAATATTTCATTTTTTGTATGTATGGAAGTACACATGAAAATGACAATAAAGTAAATCTTGAATCTTGAACAGAATTTGGTTTTACCACATACAGTCTGATCAAATAACCATAATGTAGCACAGAAAACCAATATGAATGTCATGTGATATTTATAATAAAATTGAATTCACCATTTTTATCAGCACCTCGACGCGTCACTTTACTAAAGAAGGCCTACGCCTCAATAAGTGGTGAGTAAAAAAATGTTTTATAGCAGACACTTTCCTGTTGCTGCTTCATCGGGAACGTTATTTTAAAAAGTTGCCAGTAACTTAAATTCTCTTCACCTGACAGATGATGATGATATTAACCGCATGGGGGAGAAAGTAGTCCTTCGAGAGCAAGTCAAGGAACTGTTTAACAAAAAATACGGTAACTAGACTTGTTGTGTGACATATCCACTTGAGTTTTTGTTTAAGTTGAATTTGAGCAGCTTTCATTACGTTTTTAAAGACCAGGAACAATGGGCAAGAACCACTTGTACATCAGATTGTTTTTAAGTGGCACAATATATGGGCTGTCAATGAGTATTATGAATTCAAATATATTTAAATTGTATAAAAAGACATTCATATATAAAAATGAATTTTCGATTATGGGGAAAATAATTCTTATTTTATAATGTGTAGTTATTAGGACTCTGTATTTGTAAGAATCTGGCGATGCGATACGTATCACAATACATGGGTCACGATTCAATATATTGCAATATATTTCAATACTGCGCGTAAGGCGATATATTACGATTTTATTTAACTATAATTTTAGAAAAACTAATATTTCAAAAAAGACATGATGTGCATAAAAGTCAAAGAAGTTTACATTAGGTAAACAATTCAATACACAGAAAATCAAACTGCCAGTTTGGGATTGTGGTTCACAGGTTCTTAGTGAGCAAATCTTTACATGAAGTTTTTACATAAGAATAAGAAGAATTTACATAAAGTAGGCCAGAGTTCAGCCAGAGCTACATTGTTAGCTTCTAGCAAAAAGTCAGGCACTGCTAGGCCATCTAGCGGTAGGGGGTTTATACACAACATAAACGGGAACCACTGTCTTACGTGAATATTTTTGCACATAAACAAAAACAAAAGTACAAAAAAACAAAAAAAATATTGTGTTTTTGAAAATCAATACAGTATTGCTAAATAAAATATTGCGATACTCAAGTGTATCGATTTTTTTCTTACACCCCTAGTAGTTCTATAGATATTTAAACAAACCTATGTGTTTTTGTGAAGGAATATTTGGGCATCAATTTTGACAGCCATACCTGATATGTGCTGCTGTGTTTGGAGTGGTTGAAACATCAGAATTAAATGTCGCTGTATGTTTGCACTCGAGTAGTAGTGCCATTGTCACACTATAAAAAAGTAAAAAAGGCCTGGTATCAGAACCAAAATGCATCGTTTTGTCATTAGAATAATTAGCTTCATATATTCACCTCATTATTCTTCTTCAGGCTTTTCTCTTCCCTACAGTAATAAGTAAAAGTTAAAAGGAACATGTGTATTTTATATTTATTTTTTAGTAGAACTGTCAGGAAAACAACCAGAAATGCAGCCTTTTTGTCCTTGTGTTAGCAGCTCTTTGCATGTGATCAAAAAGCTTAATTCTTTTTGATCATATGGACGTGTTGTGTGTTCAGGTGAGGCTCTGGGCTTAGACCGCTCCGTCGTGGTCCCGTACAAGCTAATCCGTGGCAGTCCAGAGTCTGTCGAAGTTAGTGGCCTTCCAGACGATATCCACTTCCGAAACCCCAACACCTACGACATTGTGTGCCTGGAGAAAATCCTTCAAGCCACAGATAGAATCACATTCAACATCAAGAGCCAGCTACAGTGAGTGTTGAGACACCTAAATATTCAGCAGCCTGTTCGCTGTCACCACGTTGTATATTTCAGTTGGAATTTAGGGTTTTGCTTCTTGGTAGTTAAGCTTATTATGGTTTATTTATGCTTTGGATTTAAATCCAGCCTCTGCGATAAAGAATAAATCTTCCGCATGTTGACGTTGAAGCAGTTAAGCTATGATGAAAGAATGGAGGTTATATCATGCACACGTTTAGGTATGAAATGAGTGCAGTCTGAACAGCAGTCTTATGCAAATGACCCTATTGTTTTTATATTGTAAAAAAACTGTTATTTTTATTTTTGCTCTGTCGTGAAATCGACTGGCTTTTTCTCTCTCACACAGACCTTTCGCAGAAATCTGTAGCCAACCTTGTAACACAGGTAGGTCTTTATGTTCCTCGTGTTACTAAGTAAGTAGAGCTCTATGCTTAAAAGCCACATGGAAGTAAAAACCATTGTGTCTCTAGTAGGGACAGACGCCTCCACCAATCGACGAAAGCGCAAGAGAGTCCAGGAGAGCAACCGAGTGCCTGCCTCCGCCGACCTGGGGATATCAACCAATCAGATTCCAGTGATGGTAAGTTTGAAAAGCAGGAGGGCATCTGTTACTTACCAAGAGAAACAAGAAACTAATGATTGATATAACATGATGATTGATAGGTGTTTTACCTTTTGGCTTAAAACGTAGCATGCAGTGTTTAAGCGAACAATCCTGACATGGTCTTGTTTGTTTAAGGATAAGTCTGGTGATATTCTATATTTTTATTAATGTCAACATAACAATGAATTGATCCTATTAACAAGGATTGCCATTGTGTTTAAAGGAGACGTAACATATAGCATTTTCAGATTCATATTTATAGTTTGTGTTTCCACTAGTCTAATGTTCAAAAAACACTTTATTTTTCTCATACTGCCCATGGCTGCTGCACCTGTATTCACCCTCTGTATGAGACACTCTGTTGGAGCGCCTGCTTCTTTAAGCCTTCTTCTTTAAGCTTCTAAACCAAATACAACACAACCGGACATGTTCCAGCTGTAATGTGACAATTGTGGAGAAATTAACAACATAGGCAGCCAAGATTACACCTTTCCATGGCATTAGCAAGCAGCTACTTGTAGTTAGCATGGATTGTAATGGAATATAGCAGCGCTTTCTACGTGAAAAATCACAAATTAAGGCTTTTAAACCAAATACTACACAACCGGGGATATTTCAGTAGTAATGTGACCCGAAATTGGGGAGAAGTTAACAATATTGGCAGCCAAGATTACAGGTTTCGCTGACTAAGCATCTAGCTACATGTGAGAATGTAAACACTGCAGTAACGTAAGCCTTAATAAAAAATTGAAAACGCTGCAGTAGCAGTAGCCTGCCTGGAGCAGATGACCAATCCGCCGGCTTCGTGTGATGTGACACAGAGCCGAGAGTAGAAAAAAAACATTGATTGGTCCCCTTTAAGATGTGTACCTTCAGTAGGAACCAATGGGCTTGGGGCTGAGTGCTACAGACAGGGTAGGGAAGTCAGACAGCTTATTGTTGGTTTCGGTCTGTTCAGGGCATTTGCTGACAAAAAGAATACTATATAATAACTCCAGGCTTATCCTTTAACAGTAGATTGATGCTTTCCTCAAAATGTGGAATAAAATCCTGCCTGAAACTGTTATTTAATTTCACTTCTTAGTGCCAAATCTCTGTATCAACACATGACTGTGTGTTCAACTCTAACTACTGAAACTGCATATTTAAACTGCGTTTTGTGGCAAGGTGAACAACCTCTTTGTACTCATGAAAGCATTTCCAACATCATTACAACTGACTTTCCTCTATCATTGTGTTTGCGTGTGTGTGTGTGTGTGCTTGCAGCAGTGGCCCATGTACATGGTGGACTACAGCGGAGTGAATGTGCAGGTTCCCGGGAAAGTCAATTACTGAAGGACAAACCTGGACTGCAGCAAAGGGATAAAAGGAGGAGTGTGTCAAAGTGATATTCATGACTCTTCCACATGCGACACTAACACTTTGTCAGAGTGCTCAGACTAAACAATCTCTCCAGACTGAATATAGAGAGTTGAAGGTTTGACTTTGTGAACGGCGTCCTGAGTGTTGAGGAACAACAGAATGTATGTGCATTAAAATGTTGCAGGGCAAAAGCTTGGCTTGTTTTCTGTCTCCCGCCTCCACACAGTGCCGGCAGTCAGTTTTTGTTTTCCTTCTAAAGCTGATCATAAAGTATCATCATCAAGTAATATTGTATTATTTTTTTTTTTTTTTACATAGCTAAAGACATTATTAAAGTCATATTTGCCCTTGCATTTACAAAGTGTCCATCCACTGAGTCATGTTGTATCCAGAATTTGGTTGCAAAAAAATGTCTTTGATAACGATCTGGTTCCATAATATTCAGATATTTGTACTTTTTATTTATTATATTTATTGAAATATAACATTATGTGCAGGGATGTAAAATACATTATTCTGTTATACAGTTTCTTGAGGAACTATCACAATAATACAGATGCTACTAGTAACTACAGGTAACCGCTGAAATCAAGTTAAACAGCAGCAATGAAGTGTCTTAATTGGGTGTCGTGGCGACCACAAGCCATCAGAAATTAAAGGAGATAAAATGGACTTTTGCGTTTGCCCGACAGGTAGAACCTCTGCTCGCACGGCGGCAGGAAGTACCTGCAGTAAATACAAGACCTTCAGTACAAAGCCTTTTTATGTTTGCACCACATTAACAATATGTAAAATATCTCATTTAAAGTCAGCTTGAATGTATCATGTAAAGGAAAGAATGGTATGTTATTCTGCGATGACCGTCTCTGGACTAACGATATTTAATATGCTGTACCTTAACGCCAATTAGGCCTTTGAAATAAAATGTGTTGCCTTGCACTTTCATTTTGTTGGAGTTTGTTGATATGTGCAGTCCTGTACTGTCTGATCTGCAGAAGGCCATCTTTACCTCCAAGTGTTTTTGTTCGTTAATATCCAAGTTTTTTTGTTTGTGGTTTTTTGGAAAATATGAAGAATAAGCTCTGTAACAAAGACAAAAGTAATATTACTGTCTGATCAGTCACACTGAAAGATGTATGTATATATTCACACATAGAACTAATTCATGCAAATTAATGTTCTTTTTTTTGTGTCACATTTCCTTCAGATCATACCATTTTAGTGAAGAAATTGCTAGTTGTGCACTCTGTTGAGTTTTGTTTTGTTTGTTTGTTTGTTTGTTTTTTGGAGGGGGGGGGCTTTTCCACCTCTGTTCCTAACATAAAACACTGCTTTTTGATGACTTTTTGGGGCTTTTCCACCTTTAATTGACAGGTCAGTTAGGTGAGAAAGGGGAGAAGGGGGGGGGGGGGGGGGGGTATGCAGGAAATCATCACAGGTTGGATTCAAACCCTGGGCCTGCTGGGTGTGGCTAACATGCTAAATACTAAAGTGCTCACAGCGGTGACTTCCACTTTACTCAGGAAACTGTTACCTCCAGGGAGGTGTGAGGACGACCGTTGATCTCTGTAACAGTTGTGACTGCAGAGCCTCATTCAGCTCGAAGTGTATGAAAACCATAGACCGTTAATATTGACCAGTCAATGATGAAAACTTGGAGGGGCGCAGGTTGAGAGGACAGGTTGTATGATGCATGGGGAAATAAAGTAGCAGAAGTTGAACCTTTTGAAGAAGATTTGGAGGACTTGCGGTGCACAAGACTCAGAATATCACTCACACAGGTAAGTACAACAACAAACTATTCAGTGGATGTTTGTGCACAACAGGTTGTGCTAAAACTGCATCTTTATTTTATTATTTTGCTGTAACGTGTTTGTGGCTCCAGCCGCTGTGGAGTTTATATTGTTCGTACGGGTTTGTGTTCTCTGCTTTGGTGATGTTTTATTCTGCTGTTATTTCATTTGTGTAATATAAATGTTTGTTGCATCCGCCGCGATGTAATGTTACAGTTATTTATTCATTTGTTTAATTGTCTCAATTTCAGCCTAATTCCAGTGAGGTTACAATGACAACGGCTGTTGAATAATGATAATCAGTGTTATGCACTGGCTGCTTAGTGTCATCTATAGAGAGAGAGATAAACTAATCGTTGGTTTGAACTGAGGGCTCTGTGGTGTGATGGTACAATGTTACGTTAACATGTTAATGCACTTTTATTTTGTAGCCTAAATGTGTGTTTTCACTTTTAATAGGTCTATCATATACCATCATTCTATTTGGTTTTATGTACACTATGTATTTGCACCCTTTCCCACTTTGTATTGCAACTGCTACAATGTAGAGTACATTTTAACTGACCTACTTTTTACTTTTACCTAAGGACATTTTTAAACTGTTTTTTTGGGGGGGGCTTTTCCGCCTTTTAATTTGACAGGACAACTAGGTGAGAGGGGGAAGACATGCTAGGCCATGCACAGCTAGGTCAGATTCGAACCGTTGACCTCTGCGTCAAGGCATAAACATGTGCGCCTGCTCTACCCACTGCTACAACCCGGCCACATCTAAGGACATTTTTTAAAGCAGGTTAATTTTACTTTTAAAGAGTGCGTAGATTCTGTCGCCCCACGCGGATTTCTAAGTAATGACGACAACAAAAACTGTCGTGCGTCCACGTGATACAAGCCTTCTGTGATCCCTCACGCGCCCCCACCCCTCCTAGATGCATTTGCTAGCAGCTAAAGGCCCCTTTACAGTCTCCGTTTCAACCTGTCGCGCGACAATGTGACATCAAAATGATGTCGATCTCGCTGGCGCGCCAGGATTTAAAGGTCGCGCACCACTATTTTTTTCAGCGCCGCACGACAAAACAGAAACAGAAAGCGTGGACGAGTTCGAGGACAACCAGATGCAGGACTCTCAGACTGCAAGTCTCTCTTGTAAACTTACTGGGTTAAGAGGAGTTATTTATGGTGAATGAAAGGCTTGATCCGACGAAGTAGGTCATCCAATCGAAGCATTGACGGCAATGCTGCTGCCACTTCTGCTGTTTACCTTTTCCTTCTTCTTCTAGTCCGCAGAATAGCAAAGTCGGTAGCCTTTCCTCATTATCGCCACCTCTGTTCAGGAGAAGACTGTGACTAGTGTTGCGACCACCACACGCATGTTATGGCGCGCCCATGTCACACTGTCGCGCAACAGGTCAGGAATGGCGAGTATAACAACAGAGAACAGGAGGAATTAAGAAAACATGGACTCTTCAGAAGAGGTAATTATCTTCACTCAAAATGTCAAGACTATAAAATTTAATTTTTCGTAGTTTCTAAACAGTGTTTAACTTTTAATGTAACGTTACGGCCATATTCTGTGCCCATCGTAAGATGTGACTGTTGGAAGCGCTGTTGCACGGATGTTTTCATGCTTTGTTTCACA
The DNA here is from genome assembly GCA_023631565.1 of Gymnocephalus cernua. Lineage (NCBI taxonomy): Eukaryota > Metazoa > Chordata > Actinopteri > Perciformes > Percidae > Gymnocephalus > Gymnocephalus cernua. The sequence continues at coordinate 5,058,729 of CM042439.1, read as the reverse complement.
CACTGGGGAAATGCTACACCGTAGTGCTATCATGAACAGGGATATTTTTGTAACGCAAAACCACACCACAAAATATTGTAAAGAGTTTAAATGTGAAATGCTTCTTGGCCTTGAAAGTAACGTTACTACTACTGTAACTAGAGCTTGACATTGTAATGTTCGCAGAAGACCGTGGTGCTCTGCTGGTCACATACTTTCACACCAATCAGCATTTAGCAATATAATGGACGAGGAGGACGAGGAGGAGGACGACGACGGGATGTTTTCCTCAAACTGCTTCTTTAGTCATGAATAGTTATATTAAAGAGAAATAGACAAATATAAATAAATGCATGCATGCATGCATTTATTTATTCATTTTGTTTTACATACATTGTAAATGTAATAGTTTACTTGATATATGTATACAATACAGCTCAGATCATACTGTGTGCTTACTGGTGACTGGAGCAGTTTGCAAATGCATACGTATACACTTTCATGTAAACAATTTTCTATTAACTTTTCTATTTTTGAGATATTAAACTCAACTTTTTGGGGGGTTCAGTGAAAGTCTGCAGGTAATAAAAACATGACTTCTAGGCAATGTGATATGCACTGAAGCGCTAGTTTTCAGCTTAAAGCAAGCCCACTCAAAATGTATCCTAATTACAGTGCCTTGTTTTATTTACTGCATATTTTCTCAGAGGATTTTCTGAAACGTGTGATTGTCTTAACATTCAATTACAACTTTCTCTGGAGGTCAGGACACAATTACTGTAGGTACCTCGCAACAAGATGATGGTTAATATAAATCTATAATGCCACAGGCAGGCCATTAGCTCTGATGGATCACTCTGAATGGTCATACAGCAGCCAAGTAATATGAGGCCATTTACGAGGGACCAGCACCGTGGGGTTTTAACACTACAATATTCCCCTCCATATTCAAGGATCATAAGCCCCACATGAGGAATTAATTTACACATTTTTCATGATCCAGATCAAAACATCACTGCAGCATTGTTGGCAGTAGATTGTCAACCGTAGGCCTTTTCTTCATAAAGAAAACTTAAAGATGCCATATTATGCTCATTTTCAGGTTCATAATTGTATTTTAAGGTTGTACCAGAATAGGTTTACATGGTTTAATTTTCAAAAAACACCATATTGTTGTTGTACAGCACATCTCTCTCTCACTGCTGCAGCTCCTCTTTTCACCTTGTGTTCAGGTCCTCTGTTTTAGCTACAGAGTGGAATCATCTTTTCTTCTGTATTCTTTGATTACACTCGCACATGCTCAGTAGCTCAGATCGTAGATCATGTCAGTTAGCTCCATAGACAGTAAAAGAAAGGTTGTTTCTCCAACTTTGGTCAGTTGCAAGGCAGGATTAGCTTGGAGACTTCTTCTAAAGGAGGGCGCACATCTAAGTACTTTGGTAGATTATGGTGAACTTGTGTGTGTTGTTTTGCCATTGAGAACGAGCTAGCATGCTAACGCTAGCGCTAGCATGCTAACGGTTGTGTTTAGCCCGTCGTTTCGGCTAGTTACGTAACAAGCCGTGCAGATTTTGACCAGCTCGCCCGGAGACTGAAGGCAGGACACATTCAGAAACTCGTTATCTCACTCAAAACAGCATGGATAGATTTTTTTCTTTCTTCTAGAGACACAAAATATCACCCAAATCCCAGAAGTGATATTTTTTCATAATATGGGCACTTTAAAAAAACAACTGCATCCCTCAGACAAAACTCAAGTCAGAGGCCAAATCAGGATTCATTTTGCCTTTTCTTTATTGCAGAGACTTAAGTTTTTTTTTTCCAGTTTTGCTTGTATACATGTCAAGAGTCAGTCCAGCAACTGTACTGAGGTACTGTGAGCAGAATAATGCATGTGAATACAGAAGGTGAGTTTGCTGCCGGCGGGAACATAACGTGCTCGCCATGGCTTTGCGTGTCTTGTTTAATCAAGACGAGTTCGATGACCTTGATTGTCACACCGTAAAATTTCCTTAACCAGAGCATTTTCTATCGCCGCGTTCCTTCCCATCTGTTTGGACAAAAGGATTGAGGTCGTCGAGCTATATACGATGCAACCTTGTCCCTTCACACAAACTG